>CM031983.1:10406384-11006384 GCA_018804465.1 Populus tomentosa | reverse complement strand
TTTAATTTTAAAATATTGGTCTAATAATTAAATATGTATATTTACTTTTATTTTATTTTATATACTCGAGTTTTAAGGTTAGTTTTTCCCTGAATGCGCTAAATTGAAATAGAGGATGTAATTTTTAAGATAAGAACGGAATTACTCTCACTGGATAAGCAAATTGAATTGAAGATATACTTTGTTATCCAATAAATAAATAATATTAAGATCTTGTAAGAATACTAATATTAAATTCTCTCGAAAAATAAATATTATAAACGTTTTAATCCTGGCAGGATATCTAAAACGATGAGGCAAAAATGTAATCTTTAAACGAGCAGGCCTGGATCTCTTAAACTTTTCTTTAGTATTGTTGAATCAGGGCCAAGACTTATTTATACTGACATGCTCTACGTACATCGAACAGTGAAGGAAGGATTCCGAGAAGCAGCCCAAACAAATTCGGACCGGGAGACCTTCGGTGGCCATTTTTTCCATCATTTCTAGCAACGTTATTTGCCCTTCTAGTAATTCACATTTTCTTTTGAAAGAAGACTCGTGTGTGTTTGAATGAGAGGTAATTTATATATTTTTTTAATAAAAAACATGTTTTTTGAGTTTTTAAAAATATGGCTTGTATTTAAAAGATGTTATACTTTTTTAAAAAAAAAAACTATCACACTTCTAAGCCAAATTCACTCTTGTATTCCACTGCTTTTATGATTTTATTAATTATTTTCTAATTGATCGCCCATAAGTTTTTATGATGTCCAGTATCATACTATTAATTATTTATGGGATTAATTTAATATATATATATATATAAATATATAAAAAGAGGTGAGAAAGCATATAAAATCTATGATACATTAAAAAATAATAAAGATATGTACACGTAGAAAAAAAAATTCTAGTTTTATTTCTTTATTTTTTTTTAGTTGCAATACCGTTACAACTCTCCGAATAAGGTACCTAACGATGTGTAACTTGAATATTGAAACTATTTTTTTCAAAATGATGGCTAGCCGAATTGAGTCCCGAGGGAGGTGAAGGCGAGCAGCTTTCATCATAGCCAAAGATCTGATATATATTTTTTCTATTAAGCAAAAGAAAAGAAAAGGAAAAGGAAGAAGAAGAAACACCTTCAAAGCATATTTTAATATGAACTATACATTTCATAAAATGTTTCTTTAAAAGGAAATGGAAAAATGGGAAAAGGTTATTGATTTCCAGTTCTTTTTATTTCATTTGTTTATATAGTTAGATGAAAGGTTAATAAATCAACGTAGTGCAAGTGTATTGTAGATTTTGAGGTTAATTATACTCCACGCAAATATATACCGATTATATTTAAAAGTGTGATTGGAATTATTTTTTAAAGTAGTTTTAATTTGAAAATATATTAAAATAATATTGTTTTTTATATTTTAAAAGTTATTTTTAACATTAACAAATTAAAATAATCTAAAAATATAAAAAAATTAATTTAAAGTTAAAAAAAATATTTTTAAAACATGAAAATAAAGCTTCTAATATCACTCGGGAACAATTTGTTCATTTATCTCCCTGAGATATAATAATTTAGGAACATGAGGCTGCCATGACGCACTGATCCACAAATAATAATAATAATAATAATAATAATTTATTTCTGCTTGAAACGCGTGCGAGTAGATAGGAAAAGTGATAGAATGATAGACGTAAATCAATGTTAGTGTCCCCATAGAATTCAATTAAAATAGTAAAATAACACAAAAACACATCCATGGAGATGTCGCTAACCACACTCTTTTGTATTATTTTATTATCTCTTCTTGGAGTAGTGTATTTTTTTTAAAAAAATATTTAGGTAATTTTTATTTTTTATTTTAGTATTAACACATTTAAATCATTTAAAAACACATGAATTTAATATTTTTTAAAATGAATAATAATTTTAAAAACAAATCAATAAAATTCCACCCACTTCATAAATCAAAGACATATTTGCTTATCGCAAGCTCATGAACATGTAACATAAACTAATGGTCATAATTGAAAGCCCCATCGACATGCACATGCTCTTGTTCCCTACCCCTCACTTGGGTCATGAATTTCAAAGCAACTCCCCTACTCCAAAATAACAACTCATGCATATATTTATGAATAAATGAGGGCATAAGGAATCTATTTTTACGAGAAAAAAAAAAAAAAAAAAACAAGGAGTAGCATTGAATTGAAGGAATAAAACACGTACGTACTCGGCAACTATGGCAGCCAATACAACAACAAACAATGGAGAAATAGGTTAATTATTACTCAAGACATTAGTAATAAACAAGCCAGACAACAGGGGGGTTAAGTTCTTGCTTCTTGTCCATTACAAATGTCTAGATCTTTGATATCTATATATGATCAAACGAAAATACAGACACATCTTCTCAAAAATAATTTTTTAAAAAAGGTACAGACAGATCCAGGAAACACCACTACTGCTCCACCCACGTTGCACAAGTGCCTTGTCTCCTTGTCTTCATGGATACAAGGCTGGAGCTCAGTAGGAAAGCTAAATAAATCGAGTATACAAGGTTCAGGCTCTGCTCTTGCATTTCTCCATGGCTCTCGGTGCTGAAACTTGGACATGAAGTTTAAGTTAGTCGTATACCCTTCTCGCTCATGATTAACTCTTTTTTTTGTTTTTTTTGAAACATGTGGAAGCAATATTTAGTAACAAATTTACTTTCAGAATAAATATTATAATAATGGTTATGATGATGAGATGATTAATTAGATCTAGATGCATACCAAGTCCAATGGCTTCAGATCCTTTCATGATGCGCAGGCGCTTGCATGAATTGACAAACATCCTGCATAAGATCAACGCAACCATGTTAGTGATAAAATTTCAAACTAATTCTTGCTTCTTTCGTGATATTTAAAATCAATACAAAAAACCATTAATATTCTTGCTGCACCTGCCCAATATGTTTTTTGCTCCATATGATGACCTAGGAAGCCCTAAATTAAACTTGTGTGTAATGCCTAATTTGTACTGTCACCACTTTGCTATTTGTTTTATATATATTATAGATATATTACTGGACGCGACTCATGAGTGAATAATTACTTACAAGAATTAAATCATAAAAAGAGTTCATCAACTCGAGATCTGAGCTCAGTGTATAGTAAATTTACATTAAAAAAATACTAGTGGCAACATTCGAAGTGGTACTTTTGCAGAATGAGCTACAAGCTCGCCTCTTCTTCTTCTTCTTTTTTTTCATTATTTGATCAATTTCTTACATGCTTTAGAGCTTTTAGGATACGAGGAACTTACTCCCATGGAACATCACCCACGAGCATCCAATCACCGTCCTTGTCTTCGTAGGATGGCACATACTCGGAACTATTAAGTACATCCATCAACTTGCTCTCATTCATAAAGTCTATCATTCCCTGGGCTCCATAATTACCTTCAAAAGAGTACTTTTACGATGATTATTGGGTCTATAATATTAATTAGATCTATCTAATTCAATGTATTGATCAATCTTTTTTCTCTTAATTAACTCATCATGAGATATGTATATATAATCACACTCACCCATGGTGAAGGAACTGAACATTTTGGCCAGGGCATCAGATAATTCTTGGTAGCTCCTGTACATCTTCAAGTCCACCTTGCGAAGATAGGGTGCACCATCCATGCAGACCTTCACAAATGCTGCACTGCTGCCGCCAGTGCTTGCCTTCTCACCTTCCTCACTGGCGTTCTTCTGAGCCATAACGTTCTTCCTGTAAGATCGAACTGGTGGCCAACCTACAACTTGTGCCCTGAAATCCAATATTACTTATGTTAATATTACATCTCTAATTTCCAGAAAAAAGAAAACAAAGACAAAAAATAAAATAACTAACTAGTACCAGTGCACACAAAGAGGGAGAATCAATAAAAAGAAAAATCCCTTTAAGGATTAGAAGAAAAGGATTTTCTATGCAGATGATTTTTTTTCAAAAGTTTTAAATAACAAAGGAAAGAAAGAGGGTTAATTTATAGCTTGTGATAAAAACGACAGCAATAATACAACTTCTATCCTGTAATATATCATACGATATATTGAAGCAGGAAAGAAAAAAAAGGATCCAGAAGAAGAAGAGAAGAATCATAAAAAAGAAAAACTTACTTGGCCGGTGGCTTAGCAGGGTCCTTGATGGCAACAGCAGGAAGGTGGTTCTTGTCCTTTGAAGTAATATTCTTGATATTCTCATTCAGATCCATGACACCCTCTTTAGCCTGAAGATTAAGCTTCAAGTCAACAGTCTCAGCAAACCCTCTTTTCCCAGTAGCCTTATTAGGTGTCTCAACTTCATTCTTGGTACCAACAGCACCGGGCAATCCGAGACACAGCTCAGTCTCCTTGTAGTTCAAATCAGTTCGCTCGGTACCTAGCACAGAAGTTGCCATTTCTCTCTACCGTGCGCTCGCCAATGAATGCCTTTAATGGAAGATCTAACGTGTTTTGATTTATTGCTTGTTGTTTTTGGTGCTGTTGATAGCTAGCCTCCTTGCTTCTGATTTCCCGTGTCCTCTTCTTCGTTTCGCAAGCCAACTTGCTAGAGAGAGACCACAATAATATAACTGGGGTTTTGAGGGGGGGAGGGGGTGGGTTCTCTCTATGTATAGCTGCATGTGTACGTCATATCAACTTGTTTATCCATGGTTTGTGGACACGTGGACAGTAGATTGTGATGTTGGTTCTTGAACATTTAATCAATCTGATCAAGAGCCGAAAAATGGTCTTCTTCATACATCTTCCCCCTAAAGGTCAACCACCATCTGCAAAAGCAGTAACAATGGAGATGTTTGCCCTTTTTTTTTTGAACCTGCCATTATCAAATGATTGTTTAATCCAACAGTTCAAGTAATTAATTAAGTGAAGGTTAAAGATCGATCGATACCATTCAAGATCAGAAAAAGAAAACTGTTACTTAATTTGAAGATAATAGCTGATGTGCTCGACACGTGGGAGTAATTAGACTACGTGTATATAATACAATGTTTCAGAGACTGCAAAGGGTGTTTCTTGATTTAATTATAAAGGGGTGATTGGTCTGGCAAATTATTTCGTTGTGAGAATCTTTTATTATGTAATGGTCCATAAAAAAAGAAAAGAAGAAGAAAAAAAGGTGGCTTCTCTTTTTCTGTCTGGAGCATAGTGATCATCATCATTCTCCCATCAATTTCAGCATAATAACTATTATTTTATATAGTCGTTTTCAAACTCAATTCTTCTCATTTTATACGTAAAGGTTAAAAAAATTAATTTAATATGATAATTTAAAATATTAGTTGAGATATTAGATATAATTTATATTATTTTTTAATATATTTTTTTAAGTGAAACTTGAACAAGTTTATATTATTTTATGCATGCTTAATTTTATAAAAAAAAAATAGAAATGATGATATTTAAACTCGTGATCGTTTGGTTATTAAGGCTCTGATACTATGTCAAAGAATCAATTCAATCCCATAACTTAAACTGTTAGATAAAATTTTAAAATATAATTTATATTATTTTTTAACAAAAAAAAATAAACATGTTGACATAACATCATATTTTAAATATTAAAATTAAATAATTGAGAGTGAACTAGAATTCCTGATAAATAAATGCAGCAAATATATATATAAATTAAATTCATCTCAGCTTGAGTTTCACTTGGTATATGTGTGTGTATCACGCAAATGATCTCTCTGATTTACGTCTTTTTTACTCTCAACTGCCTTTTTCTTTGGTTTTCAAATTCACTCTCTCTCTCTCTCTTTTCCTCTTTTGTACATGCATGCTCATATTCTTTTCCGTCGATCCACGCGGTCCGTTGGCTGATGAGCATACAATGCTCGACCGGCTCATATGCCATTGTATATATCATTAAATAAATTGGACATAGACGCCCTTACCTTAATGGTAAGATTCTGCCAGGAACCTTCCAATGTGCAAGTAATCACATGAACCAATAATTCATACAATGCAAGGGAATATATATATATATATATATATATATATATATTAGACAGGCTTAGCAAATTGCAAGGACAACAATATTATTGCTGGACGAACCTCAGGCTGTCTGATTCCCTATGTTTTTCGTTATGGAAATTAAGAGCAGCGCTGGTTTAATGTCCCCCCTTTTTCTAATTGCTAATGGTTATTAAACATGACTTGTCTCAACAAGTTGACCTGCTGAATTAATTAAAGCTCAACTTGGATTGAATTTTTACTTTAGTTATATTTTATATTAACTTAGCTAAATTAATTAGGATGATTCAAAAAATTGATTGGTGAGGGAGTCTAAACTTGACCTAAAATCAAATAATTTTTTTTAAAACAATTTAAATTGATATCATTTTACATAAAAGTGATAGATTAAGGTTGATTCATGATCCTAATACTAGATCTATCAATTACTATAACTCTTGATGGGTTCGCTAGCAAGTTTTTATTATAAAATACAAACCCGTAAGACCATCAATAACATATTTACAAACACTTGATGGAATATATCATGAAATCAAAGCTAAGCTTTCAAATCTTTTACACGTAACTACTAATATACGCAACCAATTCCATTTTAGTCATTGTAGAAGAAATTAATTAGTTTGGTGTTATTCTATATATATATATATATATATATATAATTAGTTATAATAATAAAAGTGGAAATACGAAACTGCAAAGCATGACATACAACATCACAAATTTACTAGATAGAACATTCTATGCGCGCACGCACGAAAAGCACCCAATTGGCGATACTAATAATTTCAAATTAATTTATCATTATACACATATAAGATCAACATATTTTAAAATTGGATTTTTAGCCTAATTCTATATTTAAAAAGGTCAAAAAAAAGTTGAAAATAATACATCTTTAGGCTTGACAGAATATCAAATCCATATGATTTGAGTCTAGCTTATTGTCAAACTCAATATTTTTGAATTCAGTTAAGTGTTGAGCCCAAACAGACATAACTCTAACAAGCTATCAAAAATAACATTATTGAGATCAGCTACATGATGAGTCAAAATATCATTGAGTTTAATTACGCGTTAAGTTCCAAGTACATTTGAGTTTTGCAAGCTATCAAATCTAACGTCCTTGAGTTTAAGCTGTGTGTTAAGCTCTAAGTACATTTGAGTGAAAAAAACTTAAGCTTTAAAGTTGGGGGTTTGCTGATCTTTTTCACTAGACTATTAGTTGTTAAAAAATTATTTGGGGGTGTATATTTTTTTTTTCATTTTTTTATATAGTAAAAAAAAAATACTGTTTTAGCCCATAGTCAACAAAATTTATAATTGTTGACCAAATGTTTTCTTGAAATCAAAGTTTTTAATCTTAACAATTTATGATTTTTATTATTTTAATAATAATAATATTTTTTAATTTTATCCTTCAAATAAAATTTATAATTTGTTTTTCAATCGTAATAATATTTATTTTAGTTTGGTCTTTTTTCTTTTGATATTTTATTTGTTTTCTTTGCCTTTTTTTTTGTCAGAATTTTTATGGTTTTTAATTTTATTATTCAAAACAAGTTTATAATTTTTGTTATTTCATCAATAATAATAATAATAATAATAATAATAATAATAATGATAAAAATACTAATAGTGGTAATTGTAGTCGTTGTAATAATAATAATAATAATAATAATAATAATAATGTTAGTAATAATGGTAATAATAATAATAATATATTATGATAGTAATAGTGGTGATGATGATGATAATTGTGATAATAATATTTATAATAATAATAATAGTACTATTACTACGAATAATAATATGAATAATTAATGATGATGATGATGATGATGATAATAATAATAGTTGTAATTGTGATAATAATATTAATAATTACTATAATAATGATATTGGTGGTAACAACAACAACATTAATAATAATAGCTGTATTAATGCTATTAATAGTAATAATACAGTAGTAGTAGTAATAATAATAATACTTATTGATAATGATAATGGCAGTGATAATAATAATAATAATAGTTATAATAATAATAGTAATAATTCATCATTTGATATTAGATTTATTGCTAATTAAGTTTCACTATTTTTTTCATATATGGTATTTTGATCTAATATTTCAGGTTACTAGTTTTAAAAGTTTGCTTGGCTTGATATTTTGTTTTTGTTTTTTATTTATTTTTTTTTACTGATTTTATCACTCAATATTTTTTTTAAAATAAAAAAATTATTCAAGTTTCTCTTATATATTTTATTAGAAACTTGTGCCACACAAAGATTGAAGAAAAAAAATTAAAAAATTTACCTTCTTGATTGAGTTTGTAATATTGAAAAAAAAGTCCTTGATTTTTTTTTAACGATTTTAAAAACGCCGGGGCAATTAGGCTTCCCCGTAGAGGACTGTCTCTCTAAGAAATAGACGCCTTTTTATCTTTTAGACTTCTGGTCGAGTCAAATCATATTAGAATACAAGAAACGACCGCCTTTCACTTTCTTAATTTAAATACCCCAAACAACACCTTAGTGACTCTCAAGTGAGGTAACGCAGTGGCTTGAGTTGCTAGCCAGTGTGTTCTTGAGGTGGTCCTGAATCCTGATACAACCCTCGACCCACCCGAGTCAAAATACAACTAAGCGACCCGGTGGTCGTTTCCTGGCCACAAATTTCCAGATATAGCCACATGGGACAATAAGATTGATTGTTTTTTTGCGTCAAATTAATATTTCAGCGCTGTACCTTGCCAATTTCCTGTACACGCGAAATAAAGTTGTTAAATCAGTCTTCTTCTCGCGGGCCTAAATGGCAGCTGTGCATCGATACATTACTGCACGCAACATCAAAATAATAACAACAATAATTCATTAATTTAACATGGAATTAAAAACAAGTTACTGCCTCATCATTAAGCCATCACCTGCGCCAAAAGAGCTCCTGTGTCCAATGTGGGTCAAAGCCAGGGCACCTGTCCACCCACCTGGCGGCATTAGCTTAACAGTTACACATGTTAACGAAGAAAGGTCTTCGAACTAGATTGAACATGTAAGAGATTATAAACATTTCGGATTGGTAAGGGCTTGGACGGTTTGCTCCCATGTATGGGATTAAATCTTATTGTTATTAATATAATAATTATTAAAAATTTATATAATTATTAATTTTAAAAATTTTATAGAATCAGTCAAAATATACACAAATTATTCCAAATATTTATATTAATATTTTTTTTTTTCAGATTTACAATCTTTCTTGCATGTCCGAACTTGAGAAATATCACCATGCACGATACAAATTCTTTATTAAAAACCCAAACCCTCGATCGTCTGGATCAATGGTCAAGCGCTCCATACCTCGATAATAATCTTTTGCCAATAATTACATATTCACATATTAGACTATATTTTAAAATACGAGGAAAACTATTGTGCTGGTACAGTGTATATAAAATATTTTTATTATGAATTATATTGTAAATAAAAAGTGTTTGTATTGTAAATCATTCTATAAATATTTAGAAAACTATATTGATATTGTCTTTTTTATTTTAAAAATTATTAACGCGTGTTTTATTAAGACATGATCATCAAACTTAAAATAATTAAAATATTATTTATATTTTTAAAAATTTTATACTTTTTTAAAAATTATAATAGTATATATCATGTCACATGCAAATGTAAACGCACACCCTCTGCCATAATTAAAGGCGCCCCCACCCCCCCTCTCTCTCAATCTATATATATACATATATATATATATATACATATATATATATATATATATGTATATACATATATATATATATATATATATATATATATTAGAATCTTTCCCCGCGATAATATTATTCCAAATGTTGGCAGAAGCTGAGACATTGAATATCATGGTGGGGGCTTACCAGGGTACTCTTTGCTTGGAATGTTCACTTAAAAATTAGCCTGACCAGCCTGCCCGACCATTCCCTTGATTATCCTTTTCTCCACCCTAACTAACGCGGTGTTATGCTAATGATCGATGGCTAATACTTTTCTATATATATAATATAATCTGGTAAAATTAATTAATTAATTATGCTTGGAATATATTCAAATCAGCAAGAGTTTTAGTTTTTTCTTGGAGGCGTTGCTTGAAGTCACCAGTGACGATATGCTTACCTGCAATCACTAGGATACCAACCCCACTTGTGGCGGACAAGAGGATCGCCGATCTCTTTTAGGCGAATCACTTTCTTGGTTACTGCTTCACCTAAATATAGGATCGATTTTTTTTCCTTTTTTTTTATTTGACGACGAAGTGCTTTCGAGCCATGTTGGTACGATACATTTAGAAAAATTTATTCCTTTCTGATCGTATCAAGATGCTGTACCGGTTCTATCATAATACAGAAACCTAACAGAGGCTAGGGGGTAATTGTGACTGCTAATTAAGTGTTTTTTTACTCGAGCATAAGGACCTCTACGCTTGTATAAGTCGGTATACAGCTAATTTTTCCGCCATAAGTTCCTGGCTAGAACTTGATCCGTTCACAAGGATGACAGCAAACACATAGTCCACCAATCAAATATGCTCTTTACTTCCTTTTACTTGCTCTAGCAGGGAATCGTCCATTGATTGATTGTTCAAATATGCTCTTTACTTTAGCTCAATGTCTTTGGTCCTGCTATGAAACACGTAATTCTTTGTCATGGCTATGGTGGACATATTGTCACAAAAAAATGGTTGCAAGGGTGTCATTTTTCTGCAGCAAATCTGACAGAATTCTTCTTAGCCAAACACCTTCACAGGCCGCATCTGCTGCAGAGATATATTCTCCTCCAGCTGATGAAAGTGCAGTAGTCTTCTGCTTCTTTGATAACCATTTTAGTTTCCATGCAAAACACATTCCCTGAAGTGCTTTTGCGATCATCTGGAAAACCAATTAGCTCGCTACCATTCTCTTTGACATATCTAATGCCACGTTTTCTCGCACTTGAAGATAACGCAAAATTATTTCAGCTGCTGATAATGTAATTTTCCTGGTTCTTGCGTGAATCTTGAGATCAGGCTAATTAAAAAGACGATGTCAGACCTAGTGTTTGTCAAGTAGATTAGAGAACCAACCAGTCTGCTATACATCTTCTTTGGGTGCACCATCATTCTGCTGCAATTTCTCGTTTGTTGCTAATGGAGTAGAAATTGGTTTGCAGTTACTCATTGGAAATCACTTCAGCAAATCCTCCAGATACTTTTCTCGAGAAATAAAAATCTTGCCCTTAGATTGTTGGACTTGAATACCAAGGGAGTATTTCATAAGTCCCATACCTGTCATTTCATATTCCGTGATCTTAAATTGCAGCAGCATTACAGGAGCAGTGCTCATGTATATTATTAAATCATCAACGTATAAACAAATTAACAAATGAGAAATTCTTAATGTAGGAGCTGAAATTAACTTGAAAGAAGTTCACCTGCCCCAAAGATGTCTCTCATGTTCCAAAATCTCCTCTCAACTTGTTGAATTAACTATTTAAGATACCACAGGTCGATGTTCCATTCATTGAATCCATGAACGAGTTTTTTCTTTTTTTTATTACTCGAATATTAATCACAACTCTGATAGAATCTCAACCATAAAAGTTTACTAGTAGATTAATATCTATTCCATTCCGTAATGAATCCATGAATGAGTTTTTTTCTTCTCCTTTTTCGTGAAAAAAGAAAGCAATTAAATGTAATAATAAAAGACTATTCGGCTGACACTCCTCTACCTAACATTACTCAAACAAGTAGCTGAATATTCCATTCATTGCTCAGTAATGATTTTGATTTGCTTTTGCTTTCATTGTTTGGACATTATTTTCTACAGTTAGCACTGTCCAGAGAGTTCATGCCATGTTTGTCAAATATTAATCTTACATTTGATCAAATGATGACTCCAAAATGAATTATTCATATCTGATAAATCATCAGTTCATCTCTTATCTCTGTATAATATATTCCCCCTCTTTCTCCATGATAAAGTCTCAACACTATGGGCCCCGAGGTCGCATTTAAGCCCACTTGAATAATTCGAACCCATTTGGAACCTGCCCGTCGAAATGAAGGATATTTATGCCTTTTTACTTTTCTTTCTTGCTTGAGAATTTTAAAGAAATAGTAAATATTATTTTTAAAGTGTTTTTTATTTAAAAATATATTAAAAATATTTTTTAAAAAATATTTATTTTTAACATATCAAAATAATAAAAAATTATATAAAAAATTAATTGAAAGTAAAAAATATTTAAAAATTCTTAAAAATATAATAGTATCACTTAAAATTCAATTACATGGCTGGTTACTCAAGGGAAAAATAGTTGTCATCATGTTTAAATATTCCTGCATATTAATCAAAATAGCATTTAGTTTAGTTTGTGGAGCTACACTTTCTTCTTCTTTTTTATTTTCCTTCTGGCTTTGATAATTGTTGAAATTTTTTATTCAATTGACGAAACTCTTTTTACTCCAAATATAGTAAAAAAAAATTGTGGTAGGATTCTTCAAGTGTCCTATCTTTCCCTTGCATGTATTAATTAGTAAAATCAATTGGGCAATTATAAACATGAGCTTTGAGTTGATGAATTATCTTAAACTCGAAAACTAAAATCTCTTGAGATAAATTAAAACATAAACGTGTTCAATCCTTGTAAAAAAGTATAAAAATCTTTGTTTCTGACAAGTTACCGAAATAAAATATATAATTGAATTCTGAAAATATAGAAAAAATAAATGAAAATGAAACATAAAAAACTATTCTCTGGGCCTGAAACAGGTTCCTAAACATTTCAGGCATGTATATGTTTGATTGTTGCGAATGAAAAGGTTGCGTAGTTGCATTATCAAACGTAGACAAGACAAATGAAGTAGTGTACGTTGTTAATTAGCAGCTTCGTTTGGGTCCTACTTTCTGCAGGAAACGAAGCCATCCCATGAATGGTCTTCAATGGACAGACGTGGCTTTACCTACTTCAAGCATTTCTAGTCTATCTTCAAGAAAATACAGATAGGCAGATTGATAGCTAGATGGGTTAGCGACATAATTAACCTTCTGTCAATTGATCAGACCTGACAACCAGGCAAGCCTACCACTCCTCCTCCTCCTCCTCCTCCTGATGCTCTGATCCACCAGACACGAGCACAAGTGGATCTGCTTGTAGCAAAATAAGTATCAACGTTACTCGGTGTCTGAAATCTTCTTGTCGGAAACGCGCTTGTAAGTCAAGTTGGGGAATCTGGATTCCAACTTCCCATTTCCGACCGCAGAGGTCCACCTAAAATCCTTCAGATTCACTCAACGCCAATGATTCTCGCTTAAAATCCAAGGGAACTGCATAGATCATCAAAAAGATCATTTATCAGCTAGCTATAGCTGAGGTGGGTGTACATTTATCAAAAGAAAAGTATACAAATGTGATTATGAGTGAGACACAGGATTACTCCAAGTATGTTAATTGTCGTTATTATAACTTAATTGATTTCTTGGTTTGTTCACCTTTCTCTTTCATACTCTCTTAAATTTCCTCTTTCTTGCCATAATAAGTATCAAACAACCAACTATTTCCTTAAATACTCTCTTCTTATTTCTTCAACTTCTTTCTATTTTTCCATAATGCCCATGAAAATAATTAAATCTACATGGATTGTAAATTGATAACATGAAGAATAATTTTTTATACGGATCAAAACAAGTTTGTAAATTGATAATACAAGTTGTCATAATAAATTAACAGACTAAAAACTACACAGCGCAGGTGTACTTATCTCTAATATTTCTAGCAATGCACTCTACAAGGAAAATCAGATTGCTCAGAGTGAGATTTATTGATTTAACCACCACCACCATGATCATCAAGGTGCCTGACGCCTGTGCAGTTCTGCTTCACATACATATGCAGAGGGCGAGGTGGGTGGGATATTGAGAAAGCCATTGATTAATCAAAAGGTTTTGGTCCAACATTAATTACGATGAAATATGGAGTTGGACATCCAAAAGATTAAAAAATATGTGCAAAGAAAAATTAAGTCGGACCCTTTATGAGTGCAGATGTGGTCCTTGAGGGTAGAGGTGAATATATAAGAGTTGGAAATTAACAAAGAGGAAGCCCTCGGATTTCTTGCAGAGAAAGGAGCCCTCCGATTGAATGTGATGGCCACATTTTTTGTCAAGTTCTCCTCCCATTGTGAGTGGGTTCCTCGTGAGTTGGATTGTTTTAATTTCTATTATCTGGTGGCCTGTTTGGGACCAGTACTATACTTTAGCTAAGTTGTATTTGTCGTTTCGCCTACGTTAAGTAAGTCAATATTCTCGAAGCAAAGAAATTCTTCCCAGCTCCTCAAGCTTTCGCTTGGTCAGCTGGTTATTCTTGGACATTTACTTAGAACATGCACAGCCTATGATGCTTGCTGGTGTCCATACATATTTATGCTCGGTTACTCATCTGTTTTCGTTTTATGAGGATAAGCAGGACCGATAAGCTTCACTTAAAATAGCACCGAACCTCACCGACTTGTTAAGAGAGCCTGAAATCAAGCAATCCAGCCCATGCCGCTCTGTACCTGGCCTCCGTGTCTGTCTTATTGTGACCATTACATGCACGTATTGGAATCAATATTCCGGAGAGTATTTAATTAGAAGAGTTGCTGTGCCTTATTCCTAGTACGAATCTGTGATAACTAAAAGAGACACCTCTGCGTAGACGAGGAAACGTTTTGCTTGCTAGATCGACAAAGATGGAATATTGTTGAAAAGATGGAATATACACCAGCTGTTTGTTCCCATACATGTCGTTGATAGGAGAAAGATCTAAAACACTTGCAGCTGGTTGTCCTTGTACAGACTAAGTTTACTTATTTAATTTCTTCATGTAGGTACAAGGAAGGTTCACCAGGTCTAATTCTAATGTATGTTCAGATCCGAAGCATGCACTCTGTTTTAAATGATTGAGAAATATAGTTTTTATGTAGTTCTTAATTAGTTGATATAAAGAGATTTGTTACAACCAGTAATTGCTGCAATGAGTTTCTGTAGTGCGATTAATTTGATTCGCATAAATCTATCAGGTTCTTCCAATGATTTTTCAGAAAAATTAAAGCAATCCTTAGTTTTTTACTCACATTATAGAAGGAGGAACCTGTTTTCACAGGTTCGCGTATGCAACAGATTTATAACAGCAGTACGAGTAAAATAATCTTGTCCGGTCCTCGATTGCCCATATAGCAAAACTCAGCTCAGGACAATTATTTTTCCATGGCATCGTTTATTATTATTATTTTTATGTCCCAAGCAACTCCGCCGGGGACGAAGACTGTGACTTGTAATAAAGCTGAAGGGTAAAGGATAGATTCGAAAGGAAAAAACAAACTCATACCAAACAATTCCAATGCTCCTACATTAAATCTCAAGACCTGTCACTACCACTCGCTATTTTCTTACAACCAAACATGAATCAGAATCCGTGTGCACCACCATTGTCGAACTTTCTGTGTCACACGTACTCGGTCAAAGTTTGCCGACCTGCCATGCCATGCCAACTGGACTCTTTTCCATTCCGTTGATCGGTCTTATCATCCACGTATCCAACCTGGAAAATATTTTTGTGGATCAAAGACTTCGAAAAAGATTCAATTCGGACTCATTCGTTAGGCATCGCTATCTAGCCAGTTACTCTTCTTCTTCAATGTCCAAATGCCAGCACAGGGTCAATCGGGAACCACTAGCTAGTGCAAGCTAACAAACAGCTTTCACATATTTGTGGTCATCGGTGTTGCACCACAGAATTTAGCGAACTTTGTACGGATGTCATCGATGTTGCTATCCAACATTAACTCGAGACATCAGTGTAATCCGACTTCAGCATGCCCAAATACAGTATACCGCCCAAACACTTTTACTATCAAGGTTTGAAAAGGTTAGAAGTTACATCAGAGAAGAATACTTTCGCTTAGTTCTGAGGTTACATGATTCGGTAAGCACTTAATTAAAATACCTAATTCGAGAAAATAATTAACACTTTAATGGTTAGCCGGGCTTATCTAGTTAATCCAAGATTTCCAACCATATTACAGTACCTGTCCATCAACAATAACTTAAGTATGTCGAAGGAACCTTCTGTGCCCTATCTTCTTCTTTTTTCTTTCAAAATATGAGTGCATATAATAGCTGGGAAACTTGCATGTGCTTTGAATTTTGCTAGTACAGTTTTTATTCATGAATGTGCTCTGAATTAGAAAAATGTGTAGATAAAAATGTAATTTGAACTTGAAATTTCTAATCTTTAAATTTCTGTTTTTATTCTTAAATTTTTATGTTTCAAAAACGTTTTTAAAAAATTTTAATTCTTTTTATTTTTTCTTTGCTTTAAATTAATATTTTTTTAATATTTTTAAATCATTTTAATATGGTGATTTCAAAAATAATTTTAAAACAATAAAAAAATTATTTTAATAGTTTTAATTTCATTTTTAGTAATAGGATACATCACTAAAAAAACACAGTTTCAATAAATATAAAAACAGAAGTTTAGACAAGCACACTCTTATTTTGAATCCAATACAAGATTTATATGTAAAGGTGAATGCATTGGTTGTTCTAGAAAATTCGTAAATCATCCAAGCACACGAATTCACATGGCAAATCAACATGGTGAACAATTTTTGTTTCACATGGTATCACCTCAACCTAGAACTTCTCTAAGCTCCTGGCCTTCACAGCATGCATGTATATAATGGCAGGTAATTAAATCAACAAATTGGATGTTGGAAGTGATCATCTCAGGGCAAGAAATAGCCATGGAGATTTTGCTTTCGTTACTTTTAGAATTCTACGGGTGGATTTTCGGATTGATTGCTGGTGAAAACTTCTTTTCATGTCGAAGAACAAATAAAGGTGCTTCATCATGGCTATTGAAAACAGAGCCTCTATTTTCTTCTGCTATGTCGAATCCCTTTTTTCCCCTTTAAACTAGCAAAGCACAGACTCCCTCCATCATTTTCAAACATCCATCAAATGTTAGCTTTGACCGTCTTTTATAATTAGTTCCAGCGATTAAAAAAGTTCGAAACCAAGTTATAGAAATATTAAAGGTTCTATTATTTTTGTTAATTTCTTACCTTTTTTAACCAAGTTATAGAAATTAAAAAAGTTCGAAACCAAGATAGATAACAAGTTATAGAAATATTAAAACTAATTTATATTTACAGCATTACAGCTTCCTTTTCGAACATGTTGAATTTTAATTTCCTTCAATATACGCATTTATTATCGATGCGCTGTTAAAACAAAAGGCAAATTCCACAGAGTTGCTGCAGCAAATTAGAGTTTTCTTTGCCGACACACACCTGCTGCGATGCACAGGCTCGTATTTACTGATGAACAGCTCTTCGAAATGAAAGAGCAACCCGAACATGAAAAACTGCTTTTCAAATTTCGAGGAACAGTGAAAGAACATGAAGACGACAATGACGGGTAAGGAGACAGTAAAATGTTTCGAATGGATGCAAGAGGTTCCCATGATGTTTCATCAAATATTATTTGTTGAGCGTGTACAAAAATCAAGATGATAATTATTGGACAACTTTTCAAGGCGCACGGGGGGTGCAACAGCAGGACTGGACCCTGATGTTGATCATTTGCAGAGTTGCACAGCTTAGAAATGAGCATCCTATGCACAGAGTCAGACCATTGGACCGAGTGGGGCTCACCCCTCTGAGCCCAAATGGACAAGGTGCCATTATGCTGCACCCTTTCAATCTCCACTTCTTACAAGGTGGTGATTGTGTTGATGTTATAGATTGTATTTTAAAATATATTAAAATATTGTTTATAGAATAGCATAAATTGAAAAACTTAACGAGATAGCATAGTTTTAATTGGTTAAAATGTGACATTTTATATATGTTGTAATTTCAAAATGCAATATTTTACCATGTTTTTAAATTAAATTTTAAAATTAATTTTTTTTATATTTTTTTCTTTACTTCAAATTAATATTTCTTTGGTGTTTTTAGATCATTTTGATGTGCTGATATCAAAAATAATAATAATAAAATATTATTTTAATATATTTATAAATGATAAATATTTTGCAAAGCAATTATAATCATATTTTTAAATAGACTAGTAGCAACATTTATTTAATATGAGATTTGAAAACCATGAAAAATATAAACTATACTATTTCACCAAATTTTTTATTATTTAATTGGAAAAAAATTAATTTTATGCACTAATACCCCTGAAATAGTCTAAAATCACCATCACTCTTTATCCTCTCGGAAATCCATCATTAGAAGAAGATAACCATTCTCCTTGAAAGCACACCCCATAATTGGAAACATTAAAGAGAACGTCGAGGACAAGCAAAGAAAGTTTAACTGCATTTGAAGACTAAAACATCCCAAGAAATCAATGATGATTATGCTGTTCGTTCTGAAAAGATTAGCTGATAATTACATCGATGTATGGTATGATCTTACAATTTCGGGCACACTAAACATCATTAGGATAATGTGAAAGGTTTATGTATTAAATGAACGAGCAGCTTTAGACTTTGAGATAATTAAATTGATTCTCAAGAAGATTGAATTCATTTAGTTAAGGCTCTTGTGCTCTTCTACTTAATGACATGGAATAATCAAATAAATTATTATATAAAAATAAAATAATATTAGGCATTAATAAGGGGATGGCTGACTATGTATGTCCACATGATATCCCACATGCCATGTAGCCCACAACCCATTCAACCGAATTCAAAACTCAATGGCCAAATTCGAGCGCCACATGGCCTGGCCATGCCCATACCGACCTAGCCATGCGGACCCCATCACCCACATGGAGATGTTTCCTCATCCTTTCCTCTTAAGGAACCAACGTTCCTGATTTCCCTCCCACAATCCCCCAAAACTCATCTTGACCGTCCCCGATTAAAGCTCTCGAAAGTCTTCCATATGGGCGGCTGTGCTTGTCCCCCTATTGTCCCTCGATGCAAGGACAAGGGGCCTCAAAGGTGCTGCTATTGCTACCGACAGGCTTAGCTTGCCTTCGTCCATAATTCATGCATTTGAGGAGATTAGCAAGGATTTTTCTCAACCTCTTCTTTTTATATATAAAATACACTTGTTTCCATTCACACATCCCCTCGCAGAGAGAATACTAGCTATTATTTCTCTCAAGAATCTACATATCAAAAGGAAACAACAAGAACAATCTTCAAGTCTCGTGTGTACATCATCTCTTTACAGATCCTGCGCGTGAACAAAGATTGTTGGAAAACATGGAAGGTGGCGTTGCATATGAGAATGATCTAAACCTCAAGGCAACTGAGCTTAGACTGGGTTTGCCAGGGACGGGCTGTACCAATGAGAAAGGAGTTTCTGGTGCTAGAAACAACAAACGACCATTTCCAGAGACCAGAGAGGAGGGTGGAGCAAATGGTAAATCTGATGCTCAACATGATGACCAAGAAACTGCCTCTGCTCCGAAGTAAGTCAGAAATTTTCTTTTTCCTTGTTCTTTTTTGGCTCAGGGTCTTTCGTTTTTAGTAGATAGATTCACCCTTTAATTTCCTATGATGTATTGCAGTACTTATTCATTTGATATGCATGCGACATGCAGGGTACAAATAGTGGGCTGGCCACCAATCCGATCCTACAGGAAAAATAGCTTCCAGCCAAAGAAGGCTGAGGACGAGGCCGCAGCTGGGATGTATGTTAAAGTAAGCATGGACGGAGCACCATACCTTAGAAAGATAGACCTTAAGGTTTACAAGGGATACCCTGAACTCTTAAAGGCTTTGGAGAACATGTTCAAGCTCACCATAGGTAAGACTATTTTGATGAACATGCATGTGCTTTATGTTGTTCTTTGTATATACTGCATGGTGTTTATCTATGTTTGATTAGTATTATTGTGGTTCTGATGATGATATTTGTAACTATGCCAGGTGGGTACTCTGAGAGGGAAGGCTACAAAGGGTCAGAATATGCACCTACTTATGAGGACAAAGATGGTGACTGGATGCTAGTTGGAGATGTTCCTTGGGAGTAAGTTCTGCCAATCTGCCTGCCCCCCCCCCCTCTCTAAGATTATTTGGATCGATTTCTATATATTATGTAATAAATTCTAACAGCTCATTTTCATTTGCAGTATGTTCCTGTCTTCCTGCAAGAAACTGAGAATCATGAAAGGATCGGAAGCAATAGGCTTGGGTTGTGGTGCATGAAAAACCCACAAGCCATGTTAACCCACAGGAGCAGGGCGAAGAGAAGATTCATCCCTTGAGAAAGTCTTTCAGCTTGGGTTCTCCTAGAAGAAAACTCAAATCTGAATCCGCGTCTCTCTCTTACAGAGTTTTCCACAATTGGACTGGAAGTTTTAGACAGGAAACAGGAAAAACCAGAGTGAAGTTACAGTTTTCTATCCTAGAGTGTGGCAGCGAGATATTTGGTGGTTTGGACACCTATGGTGTCATTTTGTTGGTCCTTGTAATATCATCAAAACCAAAACTGCATACAGGAAGATAATATTGCTCCAAGTGCAAGCAATTATGTAAATGAAAACAGAAAGAAAAATATGGAAAGACAGGGTCGTCCATGTTTTGCCATGTAGTGTTCTCCATCCACCACTATAAGCTAATTATAAAAGTGTGTTCTTGCCGAGTTCTAACAAATCCTGTAATTGATTCTGACTATATTTTTATATTGATCCGGTTCTGTGTTCTCTAGTCGGTGTGAAAAAGGAAAGACTTTTTGATTCAGCATGTGTCCACCTGCTCAGGGATCAACTGGTTCGATACCCACGAGAATATGACACCTTTCAGTCAGATTTGGATGTTCAGTAAATGTCTAGCATGATCTTTTTATACTTTAAAGGGTATGCCTTCCATAATTATTCCTTGTCCCCCCCCCCCCCAAAAAAAAAAAAAAAAATCCAAAATCTGATCCAAATTTTGTTTATAATTTTGTGTATCTGAAAGACAGATAAGAATATTTTGCTAAAAGAAAACGATGGTGGTTCATGGAATCTCGATTTACTAATAATGAAAGAGAGAGCCGGTGCTAAATAAAGATTTTTTCACTTAAAAAATTAAGAACACAAGTAAATAATGCAAAGATTAAGGAAGAAGAAACAAAAGAATCTCAACCTTAAGATGGCAGGTCCTACTTAAGTTTTTTTTCCCCTACTCTCTTTTAATCTTTTTGACCAGTGATGTGAAGGACCAGATCAAGTTTGTTCAAGGCTGTGTTGATTTTCAAAGCAGGGAAAGAGAATAAAGGAAAACATGAAAAGTAAAGGAAATACCTTCAACTGTTTAGATATTCCAAGAGAAAAGGAAAGAAACAGTTGATGCGGAATAATAAATAACAAGAATTAAAATAAAAAAAGAAACAAGAATTAAAATAAGAAAATAAAGAAGCTTTAGAGAAAAAAAAAAGCTAAAAAAGAGAAGAAAGGAGATAAATAAATAACAATAAGCAGGTCTAGGTGGGCTAAATAAATAAATAACAATGAGCAGGTTCAGGTGGGCTAAATAAATAAAATAACAATGAAATAGATCCACATGGGCTTAGTCTTCCAGCCAAAGCGTGACAGGTTGGGCTATCCTATATCGTCTCCGTCCATATACTTATGTAATTTGTGATGTGGATATGGTGTCTCCACCAACAGTCATTTTCATTTGCATAAGCATCAAGATGGAAATTGATCGAAGGTAAATTTCAAATAGCTGCAGTACCAGGAGAAATAAGCTATCCCCCTCAGTTTATTAACAATCCAAATTAACACAATCGTAAACTTAACTGCCAATGGTGAAGTCCAAAAGGCATTCGATGTAATCCAGCTAACATCAAAAGAAAAGGCCTGCTCGATATAAAGAAGGCATGGGGAATAGAATGCAAGGAAAATATTAGGAAACTTCACATTCATGTTGTGTGGTCATAAGTACTCATCAGCAAAGACTACATGGCAATCAGAGCTTCACCAGAGCCCTTAAGAGGAATAGGATTTCTGGATGTGTGTGAAAACTAAGAGGAACAAGGTGTTCCTACAACAAGAAAGTAAAAGAAAAGCATAAAGTGCTTCAGAGGCATCAACTTTCAGCTAATAAAGATGCTCATCTTTAACCCTTATCAATGTTCTTCAGCATAGCTAGTTGACAACGAAAGTAAGTCATGTCGGGAATAGTGAAGAACATAAAAATGCACATGACACATGATTAAATACTCCGTGTGTGTTTTACAGGTAAATAGTCAGAAGTCAGAAGTCAGAAGTAGCAGGAAACTGTAGCTTGTCTGGTAAATTAAGCAGTTACTACATCAGTAGATTCCTGTTCAAGATAGCTATCTTCTAAATTCAATGTGAACTAATTAATCCAGAGAATCGGCGCAAATCTTACAGACGTGAAAATGTTGGTCTTGTAGGAACATCATTCTGTCTACACACAGGTTTTCAGAAGGCATCCAATATTTGTTCAGAAGACAAGTTTTTGTGTAATTATTATTGATTTACTGTGCATTTCTGATAATTACTTCATAGGATATGACTACCTAAAACCCTGAAATCACTATACAGGTTTATAAAATGGTTGGCTGTGTTTTATCACTAATATAGTTTGGTTAAGAAAATCTTATCGAGCAGAGAGAGAATTTTTGGAACTTAGTTAAGATTGTTGTCTAATATGCTTTAGGAAAAAGGTGATTAGCTGGGAACCACATGCCATAAAGCAACCGCGTCTTTTCAATTTTCTGGCTCATAAGATTAAGAAATCAATAAATTCATCATATATTTATGTCTTCCATGCAATACATTTATGTTTTTTATTTCTTTATTTTTTCAACCATTTCACTTTCCATTAAAAAATACAGCATTCCAGAAGATTTAAAATGTACAGGTTCGTAGAACTTGTCTTAGAATATAAGATTTACAAGGCAACTTGTTGCCAAAACTATTGCGAAGGCAACTTCTCCCATATCTACACCATCCATCACTAAATATCAACATCATCATCTTAGCTCTCCTCGTGTTGCGCGGACTAGATATACAATAGCTCCTAAGGAATCCAAAAAACAAGACCTGGTACAATTCTAGTGATGCTTATTTCATACAATTGTCAGCAAACCAGAAAAACAATCTGATGTTGTAATCAAAGATCATGGAAGATAACTTGATGTTATGGTCCAGCTTGCACCAATTGACAATCAAGATTCACATGCTAGAAAAAACATTCCTCATCTTGGACGCTGAGTGCTTGAACAAGAGACAGCTCCTATGTTCCAAAAAGAAAATGAAGATCTGATTGACGTGTTCTATAGCTTGCGTTGCTCAAACAATTCTCAGCATAACAATATTGTTGATTGCCAATAAGCTACATTTCTCATTAAGTACTCTGATGATGATGTTATTTCCACCAGCTGCAACACTACTGCCTACTTCAGGTCACTCTAAGGAATTGATAGCCAGGCATCATCTTTCACTAAAAAAAGCCTTTGGCAACAAAGCTATAGGCACAAAAGAGAGAATTTAAAAGTGCTATGGAACATAAATCCTGAACCGCTACCACATAGTTAGGCTTGATCTCAAAACAAAGTAAAGATCATCACTAGCATTACAAGGGATCATGTTATTATTATCTTAGAGAGCACAATATCTGCACTGCTTTAAAAGCACTGGTGGAAGTCATCATCGAACTATAGTTTTGCTTCTCGTTCGAAAACGATACCTGGTTTTTATTGTTCTTTTCACTTTTCTCATTGAGCTTCTGCTCAACTTTAAACAAACAAGTACATACAAGACAAATCACATTGAAAAATAGCAAGGCTCCTCTAGGCCCAGTTTCACTTCAGAGGACGTAAGCATCTAGCCACATTAATACCTACATCTTGATGTTTCCCTTTTTACATCGGCAATTTGTTCTTTACTTGATAAGATATCAGGCCCCAGTGCTATTAGCTGGTGGCAAGTTCCAGTGTTTTTCGGCCAAGATGGAACCAAAAGAAAAGGAAATATCCATTCCCACTTACAGATCGTCACTCAGTTGATATCCTTGTGATGCTAACATTCAATCTGGCTAGATAACGCATTAAAAACAGTTCCTCTCACCTACCAAACTTCTATCCATTACTTTCACCTTCCCAACTTCAGGACCACATTCCTCAAAAGGTATAAACCACAGCCCATTGAAGAAAACAATTTCATCTACCTAAAACACTTCATTTTGAAACCAATTCTGGAGGATTTTCAGGATATATGTACTGAAACGGGTTCCTTTGACAAAAGTACTGCAAGCTTTCCCACAATAAACAAATTTTTGAAATACAAGTCTAAAAGCAACTATGTAAAACAACTTAAGTTATCAATGAAAAAAGGATGATTTTCCCACATAAATAATGAATCTTACTGTTAATTTGACGAAGTGAGATTTCTTGGGACTTAATTCTTGAACGGACTAAACCACCTAAGCAAGGGAAAAGGTAAAAGTTAAGTCGAGTTCATGAGCTACTTGCCACTTTTGTATTGATCTACAATATCAAATGAAAGGTCATTCTTACGTTTTTTTTTTTTTTTTGTATAGTATAAAGGGGTTATAGTTTTACTAGCAGGATGATTTTGGATAACCTAGTTTTATAGGAGGAACTGTGTATATGAATCTGGGCAGTACTCTGCTGGAAAATTTGCATCCTTGTCTCTATATCACTTCATTCTGATCATCCATCTTTCAAAATGCTGCAGGAGCACATATTAGAGGGACACGTGGTGCAGGGAGGAAATACTTCTCTTTTGAATTTCCATAATAGATCCAAAACCTTCATATCTTTGAGTGAGTCTAAGATACAATAAATGTTGAGAAGCATCTCTCATGAAGCTTCATGGATAACACTTCCCAACTCAAATCGGCTGGAACTTCCATGCTTTCTAATTTGGTTCTCCCAGATCATTGCTCTCAATTTAGCAACATGATCTGATCTTCCAGCAACTGCATGGATATCAGACAAAAGAACAGGATTACCAGAATTTTCAGGCTCGATCTTGAATAACGCAGCTCCTGAAATTTCAGCCAATTGAATCTTGTGATGAACCCATCATGACTGCTACGCTACGAACAAGGTTATATGCTTGTTCAAGGCACCTAGCATGGCTAAGAAGGTCATCAACAACACGGGCATAGAGCTTTTCCACTGATTGAATTCCATGATCATCGGTCATTTGCTTGAAAAACCTCCTCCCTCGTTCACAATGCCCCCAATGTTACAGGCAGTCAAAACCACTAGAAAGCAACTATATCAAGTTTTATTTTTTCCCTTTGCATCAACAGATAAAGAAATGCTATCTTGACTCGGTCCATGATTTGCGAAGGCAGTAATATTTTGCAGGGCAAATCTTTCCTATAGACCATTCTTAAAGGCTTTCAAAGCTCTTTCTCTTCTTGCAACATTTGCAAACACATCTATCAAACTGGTAACCACTGTGAACAAGCTAATATGATTCCCAATATAAAGTTCCAATTTGGCCTTGATACCTTATTCCTAAAGAACTCATACACGTCCAAAGCATTATGCGGCTGCTATTTTTAGCATCCTGTCAAAAAAAAAAAAAAATTCTGCAGCTTCCAAATTCCCTGCTTTACAGAACCCAAGACCATTGAATTCCAAGTCACAACATCACGAATTAGAATAGCTTCTAAAATATTCCAAGCAGCAGAGACTATCACATCCAATACCACCAAGTCCTTCATAGGCACTATCTCAACACGAATGCCTCCTCAATGTCCCCAGCCTTAACATATCCCTGGATCAAACTATTCAAACAGATCACGTTCCTCTCTTCCATCCATCCATGATATATATGTTGTCCAACATAAACTCTTTCGCTGTTTCCATACCCCAAAACCATTGAATTCTTGCAAACAGTATCTCTATCTTCCATCTCTGCAAACACCTCCCTCACAAAACCCTTTTTCCCTCTCGTCGTAAAAAAATCAATCACCACCTCTGAAAAATCAAATCAATTCTACAAACAAAATTCAACAACGCCGCCCCCCCCCCCCCCCCCCCCCCCCCCCCACCATCTCATACTCTCCTTGATCCATCTAAACCCTTAAGCACTATAGCAATAATGAAATTCAAAGGTACGAAGGACTCTCTACAGATCTGAATAACAAAACATCTTTCAACAAACCCATTATCAATGAGGTCCACAGATATGAGCTTGATTCAAGAATTTCATCTATCAGTCCATGAGCATAGCTGCATAAGAGGTGGCACTAAAAACCAATGGATAGACAGCAGTGAGGTCGGAGGTGATGGTGATAGAGCCTAAAATTACAAGAGCGAATATCTCATGGCGCCAAAATTGAATTAGGGTGGTTTTAACTGTTGGGTTAAGGAGCGTAGAGTTTTGGAGAAAGAAATGGACGCCTTGTGTTCGGTAGTACGATTAAAAAAAACATTTTTTTTAAAAAAATATTTATTTAAAAAGTGTTGAATTAATATCTTTAAATGATTTTGATATATTTATATAAAAAAAAACATTAATTTAGTAATTAGTGCTTTTATGCCTTTTTCTTTTTCCTGGTTTAAATGCATATAGGGCAGCAATAGGCCAATGCTACGGGAGTGAAAACGCCACAGGGCCAGCGAACCAGGGGGTGGATTGTGCCTCTACTAAAATGGGGGTGCGATGTGGATTTCAAGCCTGTATCCCGAATCGAAAAGGGGATAAATCCCGAATCCTAAAAGTAGAGATTAACTTGTAAACCAGAGCTGAATTCAATCAAAGAACGCTAAAAACTAAACATTTGTCAAACCTGATTGAATCCTCAAGAACAGCAGCGCCTGGCAAAGAGACAGTGAATGGCTGCCATGTCGTAGGAACTTTTGTACTGGAGTCAAGGATCTCATTAATAATCTCAAACTACCAATAAAATCAATATTTAAGGCTCACTATAAGTATAATTGTACAGAAGGTATGGCTAATCATGGTAAGTTACAAATGCTTTGAGCTCGTATTCCCATCTCCTTATCCGGGAAACATGTAGACAAGGTTAATTAAATATAGGATCAATGTTTGTTTTTCTTCTTATACTTCTATCCCGAGCCAGAAACCCGCTTTATCAACGATTCTGAATTGCCCAAAACAGTCATCAGAAAACATTGGTAGTCTGGAGCCAAAAAATATCAATTAGTTCAGGGTTTGCACAGGGCCAAAGTCAGGTACCATGTCAAGAATTTCTTCCATTTCTCTATCATAATTCCTGATCTTTTCCCCGGTGAAGCTAGCAGAATGAGAGCAGCTGATGCCTTGTGAATCTTGGTTGCCCGAACAGTACTTTGCATCAAGCAGATATTCCTATTATTCACTTGATTCCTGTACATTCCTGTCATGATCATTGTTCTTGTTTTTCGACAGAGAATTATCAGCACTTTGTTGGGAAACAACCAGCAGAGAATGGCTATCAGCCACATTCTCTCTTTGCTGCGTGGAGTGATCCTCCTGAGCTGTACGTGTTGCATCTAGGTATGATATTCCATATTTTTGTCCATGAGTTAGTCCGGGGCAAAGTCCCTGCAAAGAAAAACCATCAACATTCCATGTCAAGATTATTAAGGCTGTTGCAAACAGCAGATAACATGAAGGTTGACACTCCTCGTTTTTATTCATTTATTCCATAACTTCGCAGTTGGATATTCACTGAAATTCAAAATGACACGTCAGGGGATAACAACACTCAATTTGCATCAAATTTATTAACAGCATTCTTCCTCTTCTCAAGAAAACGTAAAATCAATTAATACATCTTTAACAAGGTATCATATAGGATTTAGTGCTTAATAGTAATAAAATGAGGATGCAGGCGGGGGATTTGGAAAAAACAAAAGGTAAACTAACCTTCATCAACCCTGATGTAGTCGTAGACTCGAGAAAAGAGGAATCTGATGCATAGCTGGAATGAACCCAGCTCCCAGAAAGCACACTGGCATTATTTCCTTGGGGATGGATTGAGATGTCTGATTTACGAGATTCCTGTTCAATGCCACCACCTTTACAGTATGCACCTAAATATGAACAATGTTCATGTATGAGAGATATTTGTGGGGTTGCAGGCAATAAGTGGCCCTCTGTGCTGAAGATGTACCTGTAAATGAATAAATATTTCCAACAAATGAGTGAAAATAAGAGATAGTAGAGAATTGACCTTGCAAGCACAATTAAAAGCACAAAGCCTTACTTGTATGGCCCATTTTCTACAAGGTTATCTGGACCCGAAGCCAAATAAAAAAGAAGCCATAGATACTTGACCTAACAACAGTTTTAGCGAGCAATTAATCAAATGCAATGGCATAATCAAGGCATAGATGGATTAAAACTCATGAAGCACATCAAATGGAAAGGCAAAGTCACTAATATAACCTTCTGCATGGCAGGACACACTCATTTACTGCTATAGAATATGAGCATCAATCCCTCTTATATCAAATACTTCAAAAAAAAAAAAAACCTTCTGCCTTATTTCCATGAAGACACCTTATCCTCCTTGTTGTACAGCAGTTTTTATCTCTTCTAATAAATCTATTCTTCTTTTTCCAGAAAAAGAGAAGCAAAGAAGATTGTGCCTAATTTATCCCAGAGGAAACAAGCTATCATCAAAATATAAATCTCATATAAAGCAAACAGTCAAACCCAAGGTTCGTACACCTTGGCCAGAATAGGAGTGGTTCAGTTTGGCTAAGGCAAAAAAGTTTAGCTGCCAGGTTCATTTAACCAGTCTGCACTCCAACCCTAATCCTAGTATCTAATTGAAATTCTTTAGCATGTACTTAAACACGTAATGGCACACTTTTCTCAAGCAAAAGGAAAAAAAAAACATAATATGGAAACCAAACAAAAGAATTTTATAAACATCTCCATGCTATTTTTTTCATTACAAACATTTGGAAAGGTAAAATTTCCCTCTCATCATAAACAATCTTTACATTCTCAAGCATTTTCACAACCTTCTATTATTGGATGACAAGACCATCTATCAGGGCAATAATATTAGAGATAACTCCTAAACATGATGAACAGACAGTCTTGATTTAAACCAAATCCACAAAGATGAAAATATTCCATCCCATTTGATGGTATGGTTCCTCTATAATACCAAGCAAAAAGGAAAATAAAATATCTGACTGGAGTTACCCAAAAGTAATACTAACAGTTTCGGCCAGGAAAAAGCTCTCCATGTGGTCCTCTTTCTTGTGAAATTCTACATCTACTATATGGCAATAACCACAGGGGCATCGAGCCCCATATTGCAAGCTCACAACCATATCCCTTCCAACGTCAAGATATCTGCAGAGGATAATTAGAGACATGGCTTCAATTGCAATTTCGTGACAGTAGGAGAAGCCACATCAGGTGGAGCATGGGAATTGAAACAAATAAGCTGGGAACCAAGAGAAAAGGCTATGCAATCTAGCAAAAAGACCAGAATCTGTTTTATAGCAGCTTGCATTCCAGAATATTTCTTGAATTTCTTTCCAGGTAATATTTTGCATCCAGGAAATTCCAGTCTACCCCAAGTTATCTGTTTGTAATTAAATCTGGTTAACCTTTTATTATTTTTTTATGCTAAATGTGAAGGTTAAGTAGAAGGAGCTAACAGCTAGTAAATCAGCAATGCATATGAATGTATTATTCTCCTATTGTCTAACTGGGATCCACTGCCTATGATAAACATATATAGAAATTTCATGTACTGGCACGTCAGTATGTGATCCTTTCCAGATCCACTGGTTTCTTCTTGGTAGACGTAAAGAAGCAATGATATTTGTCAGTATATAAAATTTAGAAATCCTCAATACTGGAAAAACAAAAAGACATTACGGAAGTATGAAGTTGTCACACATTTTATCTGACCTCGGATCTCGGGTAGCTTTGTAAAGCCAATATGTGCTCTCTATCAACTCTGGGCGCAGTGGATAACTCTTCTGCCCATGCTATAAAACAAATGTATGGAAAAAAAGATACAAATATATGAGATAATATATAACACACAAGATGTCTATTAGCATGCAAAGTAAATTACATAAAGAAAAGTGGATGGTGGAGGGAAAAGGCAAGAGTTATGGTGATGTCAGGTCAACAGAACAGACATTTCCTGCACAGCTATTTGTAAACCCATAGAATGGGCCTAACATATGAATAATAACTTTCTTGGGCTTCCAATAACAATGATTTGGATACCTGAACAGTCAGAGTAGCAAGATTAAAGCCTTCTGGAGTAAAACCATATCTTTTCCAGACACTGAAGAATGCAGCATGAGTTCGAATTGCAGGATCAATATCTCCTGCTAAAACCTTTACTCATATCCAATCAACCAAATATAGATTCAAAAAAAGGCAGTCATAAAATCTATAGTCCAAAACCTATAATAAAGAAAAAGAAAATACCTGTAAGCCTGGCCAGAAGGCCTGCAAACTGTTAAACAATGGCCAGACAATAGCAGCAGAATCCATGTTTACCTCAACATACCTATAAAGACATCTAAAATTAAGATCCAATGGGTGAATTATTGCCCCATAAAAGAGGAATAACAAAAGAAACCAAATATAAAAGATGTATTTATATTGAAGCACAAAATAGCCTAGAGATTTTACCAGGGATCATTGTAAAGATAGTGCATAGCAGCTGCATAGGCTTCTTGGAAAATAAACAAATACTCCTCGTCACCAAATAACAAATAAGCCTGAAAAGATGAAGAAAATTTTCAGCCCAAAGATTCTTCTGAAATGAACAAATACTCTTTGTATAAAGAGAACCTGATTTATCTGCTATAGCAAAGAAATCTCAACCATTATCTGTGAACAGGAAATGATTAAAGCATTTTGATAGTGCTGGTTCTGCATAGACAATTATTTCTGAAGTGCTCTTTCTAAAAACCTTAAGAAATGGTGCCCACCAGTTTGGAATTAAGGCTTAGTTGAGTTGAGTATTTTTAACCCCCCCTCTTTCATGATATATAGAACACAAGTCACAAAAAAGTGGAAAAAAATTTTGGTGACTCTGATAATCAAATAATTTTTGGATGGAATCACTGTATGATCACATACCTTTAAGAGATATTCATAGAAAGAGTCAATACTTGTTCCTATTCCAGCATCCTGCAAAGCAGCAAAGGAACATGAGTATTGTCCCTTGGGGAAAAAATGAATTGAGTTGCCCAAACGTTGAGAAAACTCAACCATGAAGAAATATGTGACAAGAAGCTTGATTGAATTTTTCAAGTGAACGCCATCCCTAATTTTAAGGTCACAAAGAGTGCACAAGCAAAGAATACCACCTTCTCCGGAATTTAAAAAAAAAGTGCTCTCAACCATCATTTCTGAGCAAGTTAAGACAAAGTTGTCAAATATCATCAGACATGTACACTTTCAAGCCAAATATCAAGCAATGTGACTTCAATTAACCCAAATTCTTATTCTCAAACCAAATCATGTCATCAGCTAAATACTGAGATTTCAACCAAGTTCCCATATTAGATATCGAAATGCTGCATTTTTTTTTGGGGGGGGTGGGGGGGGGGGGGGAGGAAGGATGTGGGTGGATGCAATAAATTAAATAAATACTGAAGCTGAGATCAAAACTGCTAATATGTGCCCATCTAGTACTTTTAAAATACACAATGACATCAATTGACAAGGTCATTACAATGTGTTTCAAAAACTTCTGTTCTTTTTTTCACAACTTTCTTAAGGGATGGACTAGTCAGACAAACCATATAGCAATCTGTAATTTGCTCCCACAATTTAATTATTCCTCATTATTCAACTTAAAAGAAAATGTCTAGGAGATTGCCATGTTGCTGTCAAATACAGGTAATTTTGAAAAACACGAGATCTTCTACACACTTTGAAAGGCCTAAAAAAATATGTTACCTTTTGTGTCCATTCACCTGTAAATACATTGATGTGAGCACCAACCAAATTCAGCTTTGAACGGCGAGCCCATAATCCACGCACGGCATTCTTTGTTACTTGCTCAAAAACTGCATTTCCATGAAGATGAGATAAGAACAATAATCAATGTCAATAAGTGGATCACAATCAACCTTTGCAATTCCCCACAGAAACTGAGAAGGAAAAGGATAATAAAAGAAACCAGTCAATATAAGAAAAGAAGCTACAAAGTGATATGGAGATACAAAAGGCAGTTTTACGATAACGTTCTGATAAAGTCTGAATTGACATTAGAAAGTTAATCTTTTATCAAATAAAAGTCAGAATCCAGAAAGGCACTGTAAGGTCCACTTGATGGATGAATACACAATACCCATAGTTGCTAGATACAGTACCACCACATTATGGAACAATTTAGCAGAAGGTGAAGATTGCTTCTGTTTTTATTTCTGGAGATGAGGTGGAAGGGGCTGTTACCCTATTATGTTTGAAGTACCAATGAATTTATAGAAAGTTTATACAGTAACTATTAATTGAGGCAAAGCCCCTGGTCAATATACAGAAGTTGCTTGATAATTAACTAAATATAAAGTAACTGAACATAGTTTCAAGTCAGGTCAAGATGCATGCAACAGCTAGGGAGTCAATGGACTGCCTCTTCTGCTCAAGTCTCTTATGCAGCAATGCTCATTCCAATGCAAGTGAAAATTTTATTACCTTGGAGGAGGATTCATATTTTTGTTTTTTCGATTTGAACCGTCAGGAAAGAGCAAGAAATAGGTCACTCTTGTTTCGACTTTCTCAAATCACTATATTCTAGCATATTCAAGTGCATAAACTAAACGTTCATATGCTGTTGTAGCTGTCTACAGTATGACGAGAGAAAGTCTTATTCATAATAATGTTACATAAATGCCTTAATATTTCCATAATATAGCCAAATTAAATTTCTTCAGCCAAGCTGCCAAAAAAAGTAGACAAAGGTTCTGCCCGTGCCAATCCTCATGGAAAAATCCTATTCGGATCTTGAAAATCTCACCATTGACCATGGACAGCAACTGAAGACATCACAAATCTGGCACCGCTGCTTTGCAAGGCTCAGGAGTTTCTATTCAATAAATGATATACAAACTATGGATTCCATCTAAGAAATGGCACATCTGACAAGCTAAGAGGTTTGAGATTTGCAAAATATGAAACCTGGCAGTAAGCCAAATACTACTGGGCCATGATATAATAATGCAAGCACAATCTAATTTGTGTGAAGATGCAATTTATAACATTTTTATACATAAATTCTGTACTAAAGGTTGCAAAACACAAAATTATCTCAACTTAATCGTGACATCTCATTTCTCTAGGAGAAAATCAGAAAGCTCAGTTGCTAGATGGAAAACAACAATTCAATGGCCAGCCTGGAAAATGTATCATGCTATGAATACTTACTTGGATCATTGGTCAAGCGACTAAGCATCCCAAATTCCAAAGTCAAGGTTCCACCACCAGCAGTTGATGTTATCTAAATACACCAAAAATTGCATTTCACAAGCTACCCAGTCATTTTAGGATATTGAATTCATGGAGTCAATTCTACAATGAATAACATGTAGCAGCAAAAAACATTTATTATAGCTGTTTGAAAAAGAGGGGTGCTATAAGGTGAGGAAAGCATTGGCAAGTATCTCAAGAAATTCACATAAAAGGAGAAAAGGAGGGGTGGCTTTACCCTGCTTTCCTGTTCATCAACCCCATATAAAAGATTGATGGACCCAAATGGAATTCCTGCAGTACATCATAGCTTAAGATCAAATTAATATAATATTACAGCATTTATGAACTTGCAAGGCCAATATTCGAAACACGCAATTGCTTTCAGAAATTTTAAATTTAGAGATTGATGGTACTAAGACAGACTCTATCCAACAAAAATAAAGCTACAAAACACATCCCCTAAAGCTAAGCTTGAAGACAATAACTAAGAGGTCCTGTTAATAAAAAAAATGTCAAAAATATGATAGGCTTAAATCAAACCACAAATATAAATTCATTATGAATTGCCAGAAACATAAACTCATGAGTCATGACCACTCATAGAGCTACAGATATAGTGCATATTCTGTGTCCATGCCACAGATTTCACCCACCTCTCAAGGATGGAATGCCAAAAACCACAAGAACTACAGCAAATGTCAGTATCTAGTGGTCATACCTGTAGGAGTGTCAAATGCAGGTAGCATTCTCCGAGCCAGATCCTCAGCTAAGTCAAGCAATTGATTGTCATAGGATGGAATTCTCATACCCTGCAACCAAAAGATGGAAGTGGCATTCTCCCCGGATAGAATATCGAAAAGGTATCTAAGCATTTACTCATTATTGAGGAGCAATCAAGCACATCAAGTTTCAAATATAATATAAATTAGCACCCAAGAACATATTGTCTTTAAGCTATAACTCACGTGCAGCATGCACACACTTGTGTGTCATGCGCATTGCTTTCTTAATGCTTTATTTTGATATTTATTCATAGTAAAAGGTGATAAAATTCATTACTAAATGTTTCCCATTTCTGCCTTATCCTTAACTAGAAAGATATTGCAAAGAAAAGATTTACAAAGGTGATCATTGTATTTACCGTAGCATAATCACTTGCAATAAGATGAGCAGAGAGTAAACCTCCAAGGACCCGGATGGTAGTCTCAAAGACAGATACTGTTTTATTCTGGAAACACGATAACAGAATCAAAAAAATAAAAAAAAAAATTAGATAAGATGTCTTCTGATAACTACAGACATAGGTTTAATAACTTCAGAAGGATAGTCATTTGATTGCTCGACCAAAATGATAGGAGGGGTAACATGGCTTGTAATTTCTATGATGTAAATTTCAATATAAAAATGCATTGATGCCTGCTAAAGGGTTATTCCTATCAAAAGTATCAAAACATGTGAGCTCAAATCATCATAGTAAATGCTTACTCACTATATCAAACCGAAGATTTTTACCAATCCAATCAACAGAGGAAGTGAACCGTTCTCGGTCACCAAGTAGAGCCAGCATATCCAAGGAGTCAATCTGCGACAGCATTAATATGTTCACCAAACTTTCATATAATAGCTTAAAGACAAAGAACCAGGAACAAGGATATCACCAACCAGGGTCAAAGCATAACCACCAAGACTGTCTTCTCCTTCACATGATAGAGGCTTTAATTCATCAAGCGGAAAAGCATGCTCCATGTATCCATTAAAAGCATGATAGAACATTTCACGAACCTATATCATACCATCAACAAAAACACATGACGCACATGAAGAAAAATCAATTCTTTATTTCTTTTCTAAAAAGATTGATGCTATTCCCAAAACAGAGATGGTGCAATTCACCAAAGATTCGTAAGAGGAAAAAATACATAGAGGGATTTTTGTCATTGAGCAATACTTAAAGCTTCAATTAGTGTGATTGCAAATAAACTCATCAATGCAATTAAATAATAAATGGGCAGGATCAAATTTATAAAACATGTAAAATTTACTTATAATCACCATAAATAAGAGCAATTCTCGAAGTCCAGTAATTACTGTAAAGAGAGAGACAGAGAGAGGAAACAGCTTAAAAACTTGAAATTCGATGATAAAGCTAGGAGGTGAATGCTTGAGCAATGACAGATCCAATGTTAAAGAAGAAGAAGAAGAAGAGTTCTCATTTTTTCTTTTTATGATATTTCAAATTGAATTAAAAAGAGGAAGAGGCAAATTTAAAAAAGGAAGCGGGGAGGGAGCACCTCGTCTCGAAGAAGTGTGGCTTCCTCGGGAGTGACACCATCAGCCGCAGTTTGTCGAAGGAAGATAATGTTGTTGTGGTTGGTGTCGGCAGATAATATTGAGAGCAACAACAACAAGGGCAGGCATCGTTGTTTCCAGGTTTTTTCCATTCCTTGCTCTCTCTGATTCCAGTCTCTCTGTTGTTTTGGTAGCAACAAAGATATATTACAGTAAATAATAAATAAATAGATATAATGAATGAATGAATGCTCGTGTTTGAGTTGTGCCCTTGCTGAGAATTGAGCTTCTCTTAGCTGTTCGGTTTTACTTTTACTAGGAAACCATTTCCCTTCCGTCCCAACCGAGTTTGGTAAGTCTAGTTAAGAAAGAAAAAATAAAAAAGAGTTGAAAGAAAAATGAAACTTACTTTGTGTTTTTGTTGTAAGGATTTTTTTATAAAATAATTTTTTTTATTTTTTTTATTTTTAATGTTATAACATTAAAATCATAAAATATACTAAAAGAATATTAATTTAATATTTTTTTAAAACTAAAATTACTTTTCAAAAACACCAAAAAACAAAAACATAAATACTCTCGAACACACTGTTAATCACAAGTCAAGTAATTTAAACATGTTTTTAGTATGTGGTTGTGAATATGTATTTGTGTTAAAGATAATTAGAAAAAATTAATAATAAGTTAACTTTTAAAATCTAAATTATTATCAATTTCATTAAAAAAATTTAAGATTAATAAATATATTTTCTAATCTGTATATGGTATCAATATTACTCTTTATACTTGATATTTTTATCATTTGATATTTTTTCTATTTATCACTATTTTTACAATATTTTTTTAGTTTTTTATTTTTTTTTGAAAAAAAATATTATTTTGTATTCTCTTCTCTTTGGAATATTTATCACTCTATATTTGACCTTTTTATATCATTATTTTTGTTCTTATTGTTTTTTTTTTCTTTACATTTTTTTTAAAAAAAATCATTATACAAACACTAAAAAAATAGTCTCTATCAATAAACATGATATTCACTATATTTTATAACATGTAATCATTAATTCACAACTATATTTTTTATTTATTATCAAAAAATTATGTTAAAAACACCTACACATTAATCCATCCTCATTGAAAAAAATTACTCCACTTGTAGCTAAGCAAATCGAGTAGACATGTTAACATTTTATATATATATATATATATATATATATATATATATTAGCACAAATAATCACTAATTTATTTAATTAAAAGCATGTATAGAACTTTTAATTTATAATTAGAATTTTTATTTTTAAAGAACACATTTATAAAGCTTGCATATTTATTTTTTTATCAAAAAATAATTATCTAATCCATAGCAAAAGATAGGTAAAATAATTAGTACCAAACCATGTATAGATATCGCTCGGTGAATCCATCAAACACAACATAGGCATTCTTCTTTTGTATATATAAAAAAAATCTCTCACTATCCCAACAACCTCTATGAATATAAATTAAAAGAAAAATTCCGGAAACAATGGTAAATATAATAATAATTATTTTTTAAAATAATTTTTATTTAGAAATATATTAAAATAATATATTTTTTATTTTCTAAAAATTATTTTTAATATTAACATATCAAAACAATTTAAAACTACTAAAAATAATTAATTAAAAAATAAAAAATATTACAAAAAAACTATTTTAAAACACAGCCCCGCATCTCACCCATTAAAAAAAGAAAGGATCGGAGCCATAAGAAACCGCAATAAAATAATAACATTGCATCTTAACATCTTTAAGGTGTTGTTTTGGTGAAAAAGTGATTGCAGACTCGAACGAGCTATGGCAAAGATAACAAATGACCACGGATACATTTTTCAAGCGAGCCCTACAGGAACTCTCTTTAGAAAGAAAGGAATTCAAGGACGAGAAAGCCAAATTTTCAGCGCATGACAACACATTCAAATCCCTGATAAACCATGTTCAGATCCAACTGCCTCTACCACATCAACACCGGGAGAACGGATATGGGGATACATATAGATCAGAAAGTGTGTTTCTGTCGGAAAGAATTCTCAAATAACGCTATCATTCCAGAGACATTGGACCAAGTTAACATTCAAAAAGGAAAAACAACAGATTCCCAACTGTTTGTTGATATGAAAAATATTTGGCGGGGTTATAACAGATCTGCAAAAGAATTTCTTATAGATAAATGATGACAAGCTAATTAAATTGTAAAGTTACATGCGTGCTGATTTCATCCACTTCAGGCCTGCAAATGGAGGAAGAAACAAATCATGCACCGCAGAAGGTTGATAATTAATAAATATAACAGCAAATAGAAGCATGTTACACAAATTGACTTGCACACCTAACAAACTCCAACTCGTGAAATTATTTTGAAGATAATGAATACAGCAGTCTAGGATGGTTGAAAGAAATAAAGAGATAGAATGCAAGATGGACATAATAACAGCCAAGAGTAACATACCTGTTGCTTTTTCTTCTTTGGCCTCCTCTTCCTTCGGGGTTTATGAGCATCGGAATTTGAACTTAGATTACTGCTGTGGCCTGTCCTCGTGCTTGAAGAACCCCCTGCCCTAAAGGAAGATCCACTTATGCCACTTGATGTATTACTAGATGTAGAAATTCCAGCCCTCTGTTTCCATGAATTTTTGCTTGATGAAGCTCCAAACCTTGATTGAGCATGCACTGGATTTGCATGCAAATTATTTGAAGGCGGGGGAGGAGGCATTAGAGCTCTGGCAGCTGTCTGTCTCCATGGAAAAAATTGATGTCAGAAAAAATGTTCATTTTTTTTAAAATAACAAAAAAATAAAAATAAAAATAAAAAATAGCTGATATATAATTTCATTAAAACAGTACAATATTCGGGTTTAAAAAGTGACCTGATTCCTTTCCTCGCTTGACATTCCAGATGCTGCTTTGCCAGAAGCACTAGAAGCTGGTTCCCTGAAAACAAATTATAATATGCACCTTTTAAGGTATAAACCATTTTACACCATATGCAAAACTATATTATGACAATCTAAATATAGGACCAAATGGGTGCGCAGAGCTTCCAGTCTAATGTGACAGCATAATGCTTGCAGAATAAACCATTGTACATGCATATTTATTTTTTCATTGCTATCTTGATTCAGTAGTAAATGTGACTGATAAAAACATTAAGGAAATATAAATCAAGCAGCTGATAAGATAAAATAACTTGCCCAACTGCAAATGTAGATCTTGAAACTAGAATCTTCCCTCACAGTTATGGTATATACCTTGTACTTTTATCTGTCCATTCATCATCTGCATCAGCTTCATCACTCGAGGTTCCAGCTAAAAAGAAATCGTCTTCACTCAGATCCAAAAGACCATCATCCTCACTCCCTGTCTCTGTTAAGGTAAGTTAAAAAAAAAAACATTCATCACAATAATAAGAAGATATCACAAGAAAACCACTATAATGAGAATGTATTAGCAGGTAAACAGTATGAACAGGTGTATAATCCACAAAGCCTTTTGTAATGTGGAAAACATTATTGGTGGGTGCTTGCTTGTTCAGCTTATGACCTGTATCATTTATCTTAAATCAAAGTTGTCACTCTAGTGATCAGCCCACAACCCAATAAATGGGAAAACATTTAAAGCTAAGTAATATCTACCAGGCATAGAGGCTGGGTTCCCACCATTGGCAAGGGCACAAACAAAAACCTCATTTCTTCATTCTGGCTATGTACAAATTCGCAAAGTGTTGTGGTGCACGGAATGGTAAGATAGGGAAGAACATTCTTCCTATGACAACCGACAGTGTATTCTTTATTAATACAGATACACATAATTGTATATTTTAGTTTCATTTCTTGAGGAAAATGATTTTTCTAAACACAAATGCCTGCAAAAAATCTTAATCCATGGAGCAGATCCACAAGCATGAAACGGTGACGTTTCTACATCAAGATTTCAAGAACAAACCATATCCACCACTCACCGCTATATCCTATACAAGGGTCATTCTTTGGGTCCAGTAGCCAAGCAAGAAAGTTCATATCATTTTATTTAGAAAGTTGCAGAGGTAAGCAAAAGAAAGAAGATACCTTCCAAATCCTTGCCACTGGCTGCAGCAGCAACTAAGTTGGCTTTAATCTGCTTGCGCAATCTATTTCTCCTATCAACTATGTCTGAATCATCACCTCCAGTAAATAAAGATACATATTTCTCGGTCTTGGGGAAAAACTGCAATTCCAAGAGAAAATAGTAATGTAAAATAGAAAAAAAAAAAAACTCCAGCTTAGAAAGATTTCAGGACAAGCGGAGCTCATGTATTTGTTTAAAATACTTCTCCAAGAAGACTCAAGTGCAAACTAAATACAATACAATCAACATTTCATCTCACACTGTATGGTAGACTGTATCTTTAGTTTCAATCAGGTTAGTACAGAACAACAGTAAATGTCCATTACATATTTACTCAACTAAAGGGCAAAATATAGCGTTGCAAAAAAACATTTAGAGCAGCAGCAGCTTACCCTAACATATTCAAGATCTTCTTTCAATTTAGAAAGCTGGTCAGCAACATCAGCATCTTGGGGTAGCTGACTAGATGAAGCGCGCTGCAGTTTCTCAAGACGCCGTATTCTTCTTTCTATCTTTCTTCTCTCTAAACAAAACAAAGGACATGACTTTGAGGATTCAGCTTGAGACTAAATAATGAAAATATATATATATCACATTAAGTTGATACCAAAAAACTTAATCTTCCGATCACGCAAGAAAATCTTGCGTTCAAGAACCAAACGAGTATGAATTTCTTGTTGCTTCTTCAATTCCTCTAACCTCTTTTCTTGAGCTTCTCTTACTTGAGGTGGAAGTTCCTTGTATTAAAAAGAGAACTAATTAATGGTGAAAAAACCCTAATTGAAAGTGAAAAAAGGAAGTAAGAAAGTAGTACCTTGCGGAGCATGCGATCTATAGAGCGCATTTGGTTCTTGATAGAGACGGATTTGGGCTTTTGTTTAGGCTTCTTGTCTACGCCTAATCCTTTGGAACGGCGACCTACAGGGGGTTTGCGCTCAGCCACTCTTCGTTTGCCATAGCCACCATGGGCCATGTTGCTGTTCGAAAGTTGATATGCCTCCCTTCCCCCCCTCCGCTCTTCTGTTTTGTTTATTCTCGTTCACTCGCTCGACAAGATTTGGGATCCTTTCCCTAAACTATGATACGACCTTTTTCTTCTGTTTCGCTTGTTTATTTTCTAAAAAGTGTTTTTCATTTATTTTTTTAATTATTTTTTATTTATTAATAATAAAAATAAATTTTAAAACATAAAAAATATTATTTCAACATATTTTTAAATATAAAATATTTAAAAAAATTATTATTATCATAATCTTAAATATTATTTTAAAATCTTTAATAGCTAAAAATACTAGCTAAATGCTATAGGCTAAATAAAAAAATATTATAACAAAAAAAATTAGAAAACAATTATATTTTAAAAAATAAGAAAAATCCGATAATCAAGTTTAATTTTGATTAATTTTATAATACAATAAAAAATGAGATAACAACAACAAATAAAATAATATCTCAAGCAGAGCAGGGCTAGTACGTAAAACTCGTGACCTGAACATAAAATATTTATAAATTACATATTTACTAAGCATCCTAAGTCATAATATCAAAATAATTTAATAAAAATAAAATTAATAATAAATAAAAATAAATCTAAAAAATCACGAGATAAATATAAATTAAGTTGTTTAATATCGCAGCACATATTTTTTACTTAATCGTGTTTAATGAATTTTTTTTATTAAAATTAATTTGTAATAGAAATCATACTTAAAAAATATTGAATAAAATAAAAGAAAAAAAAATATTATGCAAGGCTGCATATATTAAAAATATTATAAAAAATAAAATATTTTAAATTTTTAAAAATAAATTTAATCTATAATATAAAAAAAATTTATAGATGTATCATAATAGCCTCTTAAAAACATTAAATACACCTAATATAATTAAAAAATTATCATCATTTAAAAAATGTTTAATAAGCTAAAGAAAAGAAAGAGAATAAGTATTAATTAAAACATAAATTTAAAAATTATATAAAATATATATATATATATATTAAAAAGTTGTTAATTAAAAAATCAAAATAAAAAAAATAATGAGACCATGCGTTGCTAACCCTAATAAGTCAAGCCAAGTGCTTGGCCCATTAAAAAAATACCCGCACGGGGCCTTTTATTTTCTTTATTAAGTTGATGGGTTGGACAATATTTTTATCCAAAACACTCAAAATCCACTCCATGCACTTTGTTTAAACCAATCTATGGCTTAAAAATACAAAATAAAAACAACACCTAAAAACCTGAAATAAAAAATCCTATCGGATTCATATTTGTGTTTCTAGGCACTTCCAATGAAAAAAAAAACACTAACTCTAAATTCTTTTTATTATATGAAATCATTTGACAATAAATCAATTGTTTTCACAAATGATAATTTTTTCTTTTTATGTCAAAACCCAACGAGCTTTTTTTTCTCCTCCCATCAAAAAAGTGGTTGAAAAATAAAGTTTGATATCAAAATAGATTTTTTAAAAAATGATCACCTAAAAGTAAAAAAAATGAGGAACAAAAATAAACTTTTAAAATAAATTTCAAAACTTGTTTCTTTTTTTTTTTTCATTTCAGTAATTTATTTTTCAATTCAACCCCTCATAAAAAAAATTCAATTGAGTATTGATCTGGGTTAAAAAAAAAAAAAGGATAAAATATGCAAAACAAAAATTTAATGATAAAATTAAAAATTTTAAAACACCACTTACAGTTCAAGGAGCTCTAATTTTCCTCAATAAATCAATGAATACACTTGACTTTTTTTGGAGAGCGTGGCGGATGATATTTTTAAAGTATTAAAAATATATTAAAATATTTGATTTATATATTTTTTATTATTTTTAATATTAACATATTAAAAAAAAAACTAAATATATGAATTTAAAGTTTAAAAAAAAAATTAAAAAACACAATCTAACTATACCCACAAACATTTCAGTGTAATGCTGCCCTGCTCAGTACTCGCAGATTTCACATTTCTTCTAAATTAAATTACATATTAAATAATTGAATACCATTCAAATATATAATTGAAACAATTAAAAACATTAAAAACTTTTTCGATTATTTAAAGATAGATTGAACTATACATCCAAAGTTACATAGGAAAAGCAACAAAGCTTTGAGCCAGAGTGCATCATAACTAAACGAGAGTTTGGATCTACGGGGGTCCCTAAAAAGAGCTTTTTTATTTTTTTAATCAAATGACATGTGACGGGTTGGCTTTGAAACGGATCAACCCAGTTGAATCCAATTCTTGACTGATTCAATTCAGGCCAAATCAATCCAGTTCTTACCAAATCAATTACCAAACCCTTGAACCAAACCGGTCCACGGTCCGATTTACTGGTTAAACAGACCAGTCCAATCCGGTTCTAATAACCATGCTATGAGCTCTCAAGGCTCATCAAGTGCCAGTTTACTGGTTGATTGGATGCGGCCACAATTTTTGTTCTCAAGTCATGGTTACAATAATCCCATCCTCGCAAAAGTTTTCTGATCAGATGAACAGCTAAAAGTGGTATCTAAATTCTGGTTACAAACCAATATGAAAATTATCAACCAGCATCACCTGTGCCAACCTCCTTGGGGCAAAAATACAGGACAAGGGATTTTCCCGCATATTTACACACTGTATACTGTATGACTCTACCCTGGGTAGCCATTCCTTTAGTTAAACTACCATTGATCTTCTCTCTCGTCATTTTTCTTTTATTTGGGATGATTTTGACACTGTTTCTGCTTGTTAGGCAGTATCCACATTAGACAGAAACAAAGATGCCCTGCAACAATGGAAAAAAAAATAAAAATGCAGGAAGCGGGAGCAAAGGCAGATGATGACTGAAAGTTCACGTTTTCAAAACAATGGGCTGCTCTCCTTCAAGCTCGGAGATAACGATTAATGCGTCAGTCAGAGACAGGGAAAGGGGTTCTGATTTCACATTTGGATTGATAACCTGCAAAATTAAGGTTGATGAGATGTCTAGACCAAAATGGTTAAAACCTAAACCAAATGCTAATATACTTTCTAAATCATCTATACCTTTCTAGAATCTTTCACATAGCCTATAGCAACCTCCCGACGCAAATATGCCCTTTCAGAGAGCTCTGCGAATGAAGGATTCTCCCCCTCCTTCATGTAGAGGTTGATGTCCTGCCAAAGAAGCACAGAATAACATAGCTAAAATGTGTAAAATGGGTTGGTACTGAATAAACTCCATACTAATTCTAGAATGTTTAGTCCATCACCCGCCACTCAAGGAAATGGAAAAGAGCAGCCCGGAATCTCCTTCCACGACCGAGTCACTCTTTGATGAGAAATATGCCTAACTCACCTAAGGAGGCTTGACACCAAAATACAATACAAGGAAATGAATTTACCTTCACATATATTTCATCACCCTCTGCATTCAAGATGTCTTTCCACACCTCATTCAATTCACTGTTCTCTGCAACTGTTATGTAAACAAAAAGTTACTCGAACATGGTAATAATGGAATAGTGTAACAGAAAGTATAGTACAATGATTCGAGACCTTGAGCTGTCACAAGGCTCATTACTTCCTCTGCTGCTATATAAGTCAAGGATGGCTTGATTCTTGAAATCTGAAGAGATAGCATGAGCTTAATAAATACCCACACAAAACAACAGTGTTCTTGACATAAAGCTGAACAAGGCTGTTATAGGATGTGTTACTTGTTTGCCTAATTTTGAGTCGACAATCTCTGCAACTAGATTTTGTACCTGCAGAACAGTTGTTTGTTATATTGATGAGTTGATTATCATTTCTCAAAAAGATAGATCAATTCATTATGGCTAAATTTTTTTGGATTAAAAACTCTCAAAACTAATCTTCAGAAATAAAAAACATGGATCCATATGATCAACTGAAATTAACAGGAACCATGTTCACCTTGACTCCAAGTTTGTTGCAGATATTTTCAGCAAGAAGAAGAGAGAAAGCAGATTGCTTGTCTGCCCTGGATGGATCTGAAGACAGATAACAATTAGTGCGACGCCACATCAACCCAATAAAGCTTTGCATGTTGTTATCTCCAAGGCACGTATTTTTACCTCCTAGAAGCCATTCTCTATCAGATATTACCACGATTGAAAAGGAAATATCTTCATCTTTATTGAAAGAATTCTGAATATCCAATATGGTTTCCTGTAATGCATCAAAATTCATGGGGTTTCCAATCTGCAATATTTGAAAGATCATAAAGCATTAGACTCAAAGAAAATAAGGTTTCCAAGAAAAACAAAATAAAGAAAATGGTGTAAAATAGCTGTTCTTGGCTTGGATGAATTAGACAATACCCTGTGGGAAACCTGGATGTTTTTGAGTTTTCTTTGATTAGCAACGCTGCTGGTCCTCTTCCTCTCATCTAATGGCACATCTGATAATATCTCCTGCATATATTTGTAGAGGAGGTGAAACTAAACTATAGATCAACACGTTTGATCTAGAAGCTGAAAGCATGTCATGTGTAAACATTAAGTTCTGTTCTATCAAGTTCCAAAAATTATAAGTCAAATCATGGGGGACGCCAGACTTAAATTGTCCAATAGCTAAACAGATACTAAATGTGAGAGGAGACTCGACAAGAAGAAGATGAAGAAGAGGAGAAACAAAGCATAGAAAGTTATGTTTTGACATGAGAAGTTATCAATGGGACTGGAAACAAACAGGCAATTCAGTCTTATTCAGTAAGAAATGCAAATTGACAAAACGCTATTGGTAAAATCCTTTGTGGGCTGAAAACTGGAAAAGTGCAACAAAGAAACCCTCTTGGTGGGAATCTGGATACAATGACGCAAACAAAATGTCCATATACACTTTCACGGAGTTAGAAGCTAAACAAAGGATATATATGATAATGGTACATTTCTAAAGAAGCATTCTGCAAACAACAATTCTGAAACATTTAAATTCTCCAATACAGACTACAGCTGACTAAATCATCTCTTTACTGTGTATATCCAATGCTACCTTCAACACGGTATTCCTCTATTCTCCAGAATAAATGTATCAATTTACTAATCAATTAATTCATGGGATATGTATCCTGGATCATTGACTGCCTTAAGGTTAGCAATAATTTTTTATAGGCTGTTCCTAAACCATTCCTGATAAGTTGCACGTCTACATCATACATGTTCTCATTATAATTGTTTGTGTGTAATTTAATTTTAAATTTCTGGTAAGCAAAACCAAATTTGAGGAGCAATTATTATTTAAATTAAGAGGTATGAAGATGAACTGCAAGAAAAATATTGAGAAAAGCTATAATTTAAATAAACAAGTTAAAAGCTCTAAATTATATAGCAGCATACCACCACACTCCCAGGTCCAAGATAATTATCATACTCGTCTATCATTTCTACAACATCTGGGCGCCATCCAAGCAAAAGAATGCGTTCTTTTGGTCCTAGACTCCAGTCTGATGCCTACATAGACAAGCAAAACAATCATACAAAGCAACAAATATAATCCAAAAGTAAACTATTGATTGAGCAATCATCTCTAGGAGAAGATACCTTTGACCCTGATCTGTTGGAGCGTTTTACAATATTTTCAAGCCGTGTTTTTCTCAATTCTATAGCAGAATTTAAATCGTCACTGTTATCTTCCGGAACTTCAAGATTTTGAAAAAAGGAAGCTCCTTCTTTGAAGACACTAGAATATGCAATTTGTGGGTTCCTTTTACCGTGGACTGGACCAATGAACAAGATCTATGTAGCAAAAGCGAGCAAATTAGAGAACAAGTAAATAAGATCAAGGGGGAACCGTAATCAATCCAATAACATGAGTGAAGCAGACATATTTGAAACAATATACTGTGAGCAGACATATCTTTCCATGTGAAGTAGTAGCCATCTAAAATTTATATAATGAAGTTGACAATGAGATAATATAAGACAACACAATGTCATGGCATATAGGATATATGCTGCATAACATAAAACCATTGATGTTCACAAAGTAAAACATGAAGAAAGTGGTAAACTAGGCAACCATACAATTATATGCAGCCAGTGATGGTTGGAAATGACAGATAGTGACCCCTCATACACTGGAAATTGCTCTAATTTATAGTAATTCTAGAACCTAAAGCTCAAAATATCTTTTCTGGGAAGATAGTAACTTAACTAATCCATTGAACTATACAGCATCATTGACTTCCACTTAATGATACATATTAATTTAGTTTATAGTTACCATCATTAACTGATCCAAATACAGTAAAATCCAGTGAACTGCAGGCATTTGACTCCAAGTCTCAAACATACAATCATCAATTAGAGATAGATGCAACACTATTTTGCAGCAACAATCAATCAACTCATTGACATGCAAGGCCAAGGGCTCATATGCATGCCCGTTCTTAGTCAAATTTGGAACCGTTAGATTTATCCTGGCAGCAAACTAACTGCTGCAGCATGTTGTTACTTGAAACTAATCTGTTATCTTTATATTTTCCCAGGTAGATAATTGGATTTACCGGATTTAAAAATATTAAAATCAGCTACCATAGGCAGCATGTGATAAGACAGTGAAACAATAAAAACAACAATGCACACCTAGAAATTAATAAACCATGAGGCTGATATATGATTGCCAATTTGCAACAATATCTAAAAATCATTCTGAAGTTTTCTGAGTACAACCTCAGTATTTTTTAATCACGGTCAGACTGAAAAGATAAAGCAGTTTCATGTGGCTAAATAGGTTGGCATTTCAGGTTCCACTCTTTGCTTTCATATAGAAATTAGAAGTTTCACTGGATTGCATCTTAAGGTTAGGATCCTAAATGCGCAAACTAAAGGATCGTGTACGCTAGTTCAGAAATCCATAACATCCACATACTTTGTCAGCTTGCTGCACAACCTCATCATCATTTGGGTGGAAGAATATTTTCCCATTCCGGTAGAGACCACAAACCACTACCTGAAGAAGAAAATATCAAACTTAGTGGACTGCATGTCAGCTATCTTCTAGCTGAAACCATGTGGATGACATTACCTCTTGAAATCCACGTCTTAGTTGCCTATATTTAATTCCAGCTAGAGCAGGAAAACTGCAAAGATTAAATACATTTTCTGCAACGAGTAAACATGATACTGATTAGCGCTTTCTGTACAAATACAAAATTCGGCAATGGAAAAGATATTTCATACAATAGAAAAAGGAAAAAGTTCTGCTATTTAAACTGATTAGCTTCTAGGGAATTGTATGGGGATATGTTTTAATAGCCCAAGAATTAACCCAACTTGCACAGAGCCATTCTAATTTCAACCAAAGCCAATTGTGTTTAGGCGGGAATTTTCTTTTTTGCTTCGGATAGTAGAGTTGGGAAGGTTCAAGTAGTATTTGGATGGTGCTGCTTTCTTTCAGTAAGAAATAGCATATTAACCCGAAAGGAAACCTAAACTGTCTCTCTCTCACAGACAATACTGGTAGCCATACTTATGTAAGGGAAATTCACACCGTACTTTGATAATTAAGCAAGTGTCTGTAGATCTTTATAAGCCCCTTCTGTCGAGAACATTGAACAAATAATTTGGATGCAACATTTTCCACGGGCTCCACTTTCACTCCTGAAATTGATTTTAGAAGCTCGCATGTGTTGGTGTTTGAAACCTGTATATCAAAATGAACCCCATATTCAGTTAAATTTTGCACAATAAACTTTATTAAGTAATCAGGAAAAACCTAACATACCTCAACAATGGTGGGAACAGAATCCATCCTTGCAATAGGTTGAAGGGCCAGCACAGATAGAAATGCATTGGTATCGATTTCATACCTAATCAATAGAAGATCAAAAATCAATATAATTCTAGTTTTTTTCTAGTATTGCTTTCGCAAACAAATTCTTAGAACTGTACATTCCCAAAACATGATCTGTTCACTAAGAAAAGAAGCAAGATTCAGATGCACAAAAAGGGAGACTTGTAACGGTCGGTTCCATCATTCTAACAAAATCAGAGGCCATTAGATCCAACATCCTTTTGTCCTTCCCCATATTCCCGTAAACCCTATAAGAGCTACAGTATTTCTTGGTCAATCAAAGTCCTAGTGGCCACCACCTCAACTAAGTCATCATGTTGATTATTTCAGGTGCATGCAAATTAAAATCATTGGTATCGCTAGCAAGCTGCCAAAGGCCAAAATTGAGATCAAAAGGCACAAAAGGAGACAGCAGGGAACACTTCAAGTTATATATGTACTTGATCTGGAAGCAGTTGATCAGTGGATTAAATTACGACAGTAATGATAATGACATGCAAAGTACAAATAGTAATGAAAAAACTAACAAAAAGGTATTAAATGCAGTCAATTTAATGTGGCATCTTTGTAGTTTCTTTGTTGCTAATGACCATACTCTTTGTAAGTTTCGTTGTTGCATATTGAACAAAATCCAGGGAAGTATCTTGGAAGGGTCTAATATATTTCCTACAAATCTTGAGTTCATCTACTACTGATTGTAAACATTATTTGATACAAATTCAATGCCGTGGAGAAAAGTTTTGCCCGTATGGTAAGGGCCAACGACCACCATAGTGGACAAAAGACACTGAAGGACAGCACTCCTTCTGTCAATGTAATTAAGGTACAAACCTTATCAGTCATCACGATAAAGCATCAAGGAAACATGGCTCATTGATACAATTTGGACCGAGATCCAAATATATTATCCACAATATTTACAGGTTAACAGTTAAGCTTAAAAATGACATTTACCATGGTAAGAACATCTCTATCATTAACAAAGCAACTCTGGTGCTTGTCCATGTACTACAACATGATTTCAACAAAATGAAAGGGAAGCAGTTTTGTGTGACATATTGCTAACATGTCAATTAATACGAGCAGATAGTCCTACAAATGTTGCTTTGAATTTCTTACCCATCTCCTTTTGTTGGCAGTATAATTATGGAACGTGCCTTGTCAGCTGCAGCTCTTGCAAATGATTTTGTTAAGCTAAGGCTGCAACTGTACACATAAGAAGCTGAACATGTGAAAACAGAACACTCACAGATAGGTTGTCAAAATTCAAATGTAATGTATATGTTCTGGTTGTTTGAATTTATAAAATAATTTTATTGATGGGTAATTCTTTAACGAGAAGAAAGTTGTTGAAAGAAAAGTCCTAGATGCTTGGTGTGCCTTATAAAGAGAGAAATTCATACGTAATGAAATATTTGCATTGAAATTAAATTATCGGCAAAATAAACAACTGTTACAACCAAAGGATGTTGATGACAAAAGAGGAACTCTTGGCAAAGCCACAGGGAAAGAAAAGAACAAGGTTGAAGGATTTTGCAGAAGCCCTGCAGCAATTAACAAAGAGGATTTAATTATACCATACCTTTTGGTGAGGACATCAATGTGGCTAAGATCTTTGGCGATATTGTCGGCTAGCTTGTCCATCTGCTTCCTTGGGAGGTCAGACATAAGTAGAATTTTCTGCCTCCTGTAAAGACATACAAAACATAATCAAAGGTGCATATAGCACATGATACTGCAACAGAACAGTCCTAGCAGATGAGAATTAATTACCTAGCTGTAGCAGTACCTAAGCGGACAGCAAACTCATGGTACTTGTTTAGCTGCTTTAGTATGAAAGTAAGATGACTGTTTACTCCGCAAATGATGATATGATCAGTCTCAAGAACTTGCATTTGTGCCCCTTCCCTGAGTCTTTGCATGTTATGCTGTCCAAGTAACAGTCTTAAGAATGCAACTTAAATACAATTCAGCATCAGTAAGTAGTTCCTGTTCCAATAGCTTACCCTGAACTGTTCTGTCATTGTGCTCAGTAGCCGAGAGTAGAACAATATACCCCATATAGCAAGAACAAAGCCAATAACGCGTTCAATTCGTGTTCTTTGCTGCAGTTCCATATATAATGAAGTTCTTTAGAATAGAGAAATGTAAAATTCTGAAAATGTAGGAAAATCTTTCTAATGAATGAACTTTAGAAATTCCAAAAGCCAAGTTCACTTGGAGGTAAATCCGTGCAAAATTACAAAGGCCACTATTAATCATGTATGGTGGCATTTGGAAGAGGTAAACAACCCCCCAACAAAAATAAAATAAAATCACACCCAAAACAAAATCATGCATTTTCTAATGTATTAAACATTCCCTCAAAAAAACACATTGAAATAGCTTTTAATCCCTACACCCTTAATAATCACTCATTTAAGCATTCACCTCTTTAACGCACCCTTAAATGAGTAGAAGATGAACACAAACATGCCCAAGCTTCCCAGAAGCAGTCCTCCAGAGATTGGCTACCCCTGTATTGTTAAACATAGCACAAGCCCAGATTAGCAAACAAGTGAGAGCACTAGATGCAACCAGAGTTAATTAAGAGAAGAACCAAATAAGCAACCGATCACAGCTAGAGTGAGTTCCTTGATGAAGAAAGAATGGTTGGCATTGATAAAGGGAAAATGATTTTACTAAAAAAGCTCACATAGAAGATTCTCAGCTTATAGAATGGAAACTTTACATCTGGTTAATGGAGATGAGCTATAACCAGATCAGACCTGAAGAGATCCTCTCCAACGTCTGTTTCAAATAGTTAAGAGACAAAATACAGGATGGAGGCATCAAAAGATGGAACTTCTTTATGCAATGTTTGCACATTTTTCTCCATTGATCAACTTGAAAATAGAGCACATAGAAGGAACAAACAAGAAGGCACTGAAAGTCCAATGTCAATCAAATGTTTCAAAACATCATCATATCCACCAAAAAAGGTGACAACATGAAGAGTGGAGGCAATGGCTGTGACTAAAATAAGCCTGAGGAAAATGAAACTTTTGTTACAAAAATGATAGCCTGCGAGATAGGCATATAGATGACATGTAAATTAAAAGTTTGTTGGTTTAAACTCTACAGCTTAATGCATGAAATGCACAAAGATCCTCAAATAAAAATATGGGCATAGCTTTATCCATGCAATGCATTTTAATTTTCCACATAGTCCCTCCAATCTGCATAAGCCAAGGGATTATGGCAAAATTAGTGCATTGCAATCTTGCAAAAGTTCCAAACCAAGAGGTATTGGAGACAAAAATATCAAGGCATGGTGCAGGCATGCATAAAGCTAAACAGTTCCATTTTCCATCAGAAAGTAACAAAACTATCCTCCTTTGTCATTGTATTCTCCAAAGGGAGCAGTTGTTGGTAGGTTACCTGAACTTGAAAAACAGGAAACCTCCAATGACAACAAATGAGAAGCAAGCCATGAGTAGCACCACAAAGGACCTACAACACGTTTACAACAAAAATGATCACTGAAAAACAACGAACAAAACATAGGGCCCTCATAACTTTTCACATGCTGAAAAACATAATTTGCCAATATAACCCAATCACTGATGCTAAATTTTTTAGGTGCCTTATTTTTTGTGGGAATTTAAACTATGGAAGACAGTTAACAAATACCTTAAGCAGACCATGTCCTTTTCCAGTGAAGGTTTCATTGAAATACTCTGTTGCCCAAATGTTAACCCTTAGAGATTTAACAGATACCAGAACGATACGCAGACTGTATAATTTTCAAGTTAAGGTTTCAATTAAGTACTTTGGTACCAAAATTCTAACCCTAAAGATCAAGTTGTGCACATATTTACAAATGTTTGCTAAATATTAATTTAAATATCCATCTCAGAAATCTAGCAACCCATTATACACTCAAAAAGATTGCAATGCTTCTCAAGCAGCCAAGTTTACCACAAAACTCCTAATGCAGAATAACAAAGTTAGATTTAAGGGTGAATAATTGACAGATAGAACTATAGAAAACCTTCTTGGCATAATTGGTGATCAGTAGACCATTTGATTGTACAAACATGCTTGGGTTTTATGCCACTAGAACTCTACTTATTTTGTTTTACAGGAGAACAAATCCATGGTTTGTTTTCCCTTAACTGCAGCTACATCAACTTTGTATCATAATGTCTTGATGACATCTTATCTTCTAATCCCTCAAACCATAAGGGATAACGCACAAAACTTATTGTGACCTAGCTGGTAGGAAAAAAAAACAGGCACATGGACCAGAACAAGGATATTTATTATTGCACTTACGTAGCAACATTTCTTTCAAGTTGCATGTTGAACAAATAAAGTAGGCGTGATAAGCTCCACTTAATATCTTGAAATGAGGGTAAGGACACATCCAACTGCAGAGGTGTTGGTTTGTTCAAGGAATTAGATACACAAGCAAAGGGGGAGTTTGTAGTTCCAAGAGTCCCAGCCAAGGAGGGAAGAAAGTCTTTGACAATCTTTATTAATGTATTTGCAGAATTTAAGTGTGTCAATAAGCAACACATTGCAATTGATCCAATTGTAAGTTTAGCTTGGCAATCCTGCACATACAGTAGATCACATCAACATAAATATGGCAAATTACAACAAACACATTTACTTGTAAAATTTTCTACAACAAGATATGCAGAAATATTGTACATCGATATAGATCACTTTTCTTTCAGTACCAGATATACAACAAAAGAAAACGCTATGAGCCAAATATGTAAAATTGTACACATGAAGTAGAGTAAGAATCAATGCAACCAAACCATTCTTTTATTTTCTCGTTGTGGAAACATCACAAATGGAAAAGGAAGATCCCATTACTCTATTACAGTGTATCCAACTTTTAACTTGTTCCATATTCAGGTTCTTTCACTTAATGCTTACCTCAGAGCTACTATTTGGCTTCAAACTCAAGAACTTGGGATGTGAATTATCTGGAATATCTGTATGCACCGCACTATCGAACTTATACCATGTGCTTTGATTAATGGCTTTACAATTCCCTGAAAAATGTATTTTTTAAGATAAAATGTTGTCACAGTTCATTTAAAAATGATGATGTAGTATCAGCAAAGCACCAAAATAGGAAGGATTATGCTAACAATTGACACAGAAATTAATGTCAAAACAGATTGATACAGCATTTTCTTTGATTTGAGGTGCTGAAATGGTTGCAAACTTATTGCCTCAGAAGTTATGGGCTCTAAGTAAAAAATTACATCCTTGTAAAACAAATAGATGAACTTGATACTACATTGAACTAGACAGAACCCCAATCTAGGTACAGTTCTGACCTTGGTATCATACTTTAGCACTAAACGAGTGGTAAAGGGTTACGGCTTCAAACTCACCTCCAGTGTTGCATAATTCAAACTTACAAGCTCCAGAAGCTGGAGACTTTATCCACCAAAATGGGCATGGAAACGATTTCCTATAAAAATACACTGTCAGTGTGAAGTTGTTGATGTCATCCTATAAACCAAAGTACCAACACCACATGAATTTAGCACACTTTTCCATCTTTTCTGTTAAAAAAAAGAATTATTGAGTGTAGCCATCTTAAATGCTCAGACAGGAAAATTTTTGTTTAGCAAGAGCAGCAGAGAGCAAAGAAGACCTCTATCGGGCTGATACTATAAAAAAATTCTTTAAGAAACTCCTATCTTACAGAGTATTTTGCATCCAAGAAATCAAACAAAGCCGAACAATTCTCGACTATGTAGGAAAATAATTCTTCAACATATTTTCCTGGAAAAATCTTTGTGAGCAACATTCACCATAAGAGGTTCACACACTGTCTTCACTATCTCGATTAATGAAGTCCACTTCTTGTTATTGTCAATGTTGTACTTGACTCCAGAAAATAAGTTTAAAATGCTACATACATCAACTCAAAAGAACGTGCGCGTACAGATAATGAAGATGGAGAAGTGATGACCTCTTAGGTGAAGAAGGAGTTTGATTCAGTCTAGGGATTCGAGGCGGTAAGATCCATGGGTGGGAGCTCTGCAAATGGCTGAGAAGCATCTCTCTTTTTCGATGTTTTTATATTGTTATATCCAGTGTTTGAAGAAAGTACCGAGAGAGAAAGAAAAGGAAGAGAGCGGTGAGAGGTGACGTACCAGCAGAAAGTGTGATATTTTTCTGTTGAGAGGGAAAGGGGAAGGGGAACTGGAGAGACAAAGAGGAGTAAGTACCCTTTCCAGTCTAGGAGTGCCAGTGTTGCTGACTTGCAGGAGGACAAAGGTATCTTGTGGACCACTTGTTCTGAGTGGCCATCTGTTTTTTATCCTCGTTCGGGACTTTTGGATCTTATCATTGCCATTGGCCCGCTTCGTTCAATTCTTAAAAATGAGATGTTTCTAGGCAAATTTTAATAGGAAATCCACGTGTGTATATACGAGGATTAATGCTTGGGATCATGGGAATTAAACATGGCCTAGGAGTCCACTTTAATCTTTATTATTCCGGTAAATAAAAAATATATTTTTTTAATTTTCTTTTCGAAAATGTTGTTATAAGAAAAATAAAATAAAATAAGTTAATGAATTTTAACCATTGATGGAGTTGTGGATTAACATACTAGGTTGATTAGGTTAAATTAAATTAATTTTATAATTTTATTTTATTAAAAAATTGTAAAGGTGTTGTATTGATTATTTTTTCGGATATATATTAAAATAATTTTTTATACTATACCTATTTAAAACAGAATGCCAAGCAGGAGCTTTGGCTTTGGAGAAAGACTAGTCGGTAAGGTAGTTGGTGGACCTAAAAAGCAATGCCATGCCAGGTTTAACAGCGGATTCAAGTTGCTATGATTTCCGTCCTTCAAATTATAAACAACTTTGCTGATATGGTTGGTGAACTTTTTGCTATCATGCTCCGTGCTCGTCTGATATTGAGATTTAACCTGTTTTTTAAAAAAAATTAAATTTTTTTTATTAAAATTAAGTATGGTTTATATTTTTTAGATCGTTTTAATGTGTTGATATTAAAGATGATTTTTAAAAAATAAAAAAATATTATTAGCATGCTTTTCGACACGAAAAGCTATTTAAAAAACAACCACTATCACACTCCCAAATATCCTCTCCATAAAAAGACTGAGAGAAAATAATTTATCATGGATTAACCTTTATAATTCTAGATAGTTTGTAGAAATTCTGAACAACAGTTTTAATACATAAAAAACAGCTCAAATCCAATCTAATTATTATAGCTTAAAAAAATCTTGTTTATGGTTTGTTAAATGAAGCTGTTTGGTACTTAAGAAGTAAAAAGTTAAAAGGTGATGGGAATTCATTGTTTACTCATATTGTATATTACAATAATATAATTCACAATATATTTTATATATATATATATTTTTTCTATTTTTTATTAATATAAAAGCTAAATCATGTTATGAATATTGTATCTTTCCTTACAAAACACTATAAACTGCTACAATTTATTTTGTTCAGTTTCTAAATTTTTAATTACTAATATAATTTTTTTTTCCATCATGACATATTAACTTCATTATATCTTTAATTTTTATTATTTATTTAATATTAATTTATAATTATAATATTATTAAGTATATTTATTTTACAAACTCACAACAGCACACGTAAATGCCATCTCATTCATATAAAAATAACTTATTTTTAATCCCACCAAAGATAAATATATTCATGGCATCGAAGAAAAATAAAGTCAACACCACGCTTCCCTTGTAATGATACCAGTGTCGTTGCAAGTGGGGTAATGAGACACTAATATTATAATAGAAGGCAGTGCTCGGTAACGTGGATGCCGCATATAGCTGTTCGGTAAAAATTTAAATATATATTTTTTAAAATATATATATATATATATATATATTAATTATTTTAATATATTAATATTAAAAATAAATTTTTAAAAAATAAAAAATATTATTTTAATATATTTCATAAAAAACATAAAAATTTTATATTATTTTAATATAAATTACATTTGAAATCTTATATAATAATTTAAATTTTTTAATGAAATTAATTATTTGATATGGTATTATAATTTTAATAATTAAACAGTTATGAATTTAAATATTATTATATTTATTTATTTAATGAAAATTAAATATAAAACAATATAAATTTATAAAAATACGAAGTTAAAAACTATTTCACAAGAAAATATATATTAAAAATTAATATAAATTAGCTTAATATCTGAGATAGAATTCTCCGACAAAATGATAAAGCTACCTGAAAAGGCCATGGCCTTCTCAATCAGAAACGTGAGTAAAAAAGGGAAAGAGGGCAGACCACCGCAGGATAAAGTGGTTGGACGGGAAAAGTGACAAGGACAGACAGACGGACAGCCAGCCCCCGCAGGCCGCAGCATCTCTAAACCAAGCGAAGCATTTTCGAGATAAGAAGCGTGAGCTCTTCCGCTATCAAGACACCGTGTTCATGGACCACCCACATGGGAACAGGGATGAGTAAATGCTAGCTTCAATTTCAGCTGCGATTTAGTGTTTTTTTTAGTATTCACGCAACTTGATACTTAATTATTTATTATTTTTATTTTTTTAAGTTCACCTCCAATTTCATTCAGTTTTATATTTATATTTCAAAGTATTGTGAATTTTTTCAATTTAATTTTTAATTAAATTTAAAATTTTAATTTTTTTTATAATTTTATCCTTATTTTAAACCAATTGATTTGGTAAAAATTAAATTAAATTTTATAAAATTCTAATCTTTTTAATTAAATCTAAATTAAGCTATTAAACTTAATTTTTCACCCATCAAGCCTTTAATAAAATTTATAACCAATCTTTTAATTCTTAAAGTTGAATCAAACATAACTTCTTCTTTTTCCCCTCATAGGAACCAAATACAAGCTCAAGTTGCCTAAAAGATAGTGCAAAAAAATTAAAAAACAGATTAAATTGAGAAAACTAGAAAAACAATCAAAAAAATCTAATTGTGAAAAAATCAATTAAACCGATTAAAATTTTTTAAAAATCAATTGGTTCAATTTTAATTTTATAAGCCTAAAATCAAATAAAATCGAAAAAAACAATAACAAACTGAGCCAAACCAGAAAAAAACGAAACTAAATTCAAAAATCAAGCTAAACTAGAACTGGTTAGTTTGAATTAAATTTTATTCTAAAATAATTAAAATCGATCAACTTAAATTGATTCTAAATTTTTTATAAAAACCAAACCGAATAAAATATCATCAAGGATGCATGCCTTAGACCATTTGGCAACGCTTGTTGGGGAGATCAAAGAAGTCAATTACCGTTTCGCACAGCTAGCATGCACAGGATACTACATGACCAGGTTTTTCCAGTCTTTGGATGCATTGATTCAAGAAACACATTTTGCTCCTCAGCACAAGCAATCTCACTCGCCCGTTCATCTGAATCTTTTGAACACGACAAATACCAAGTGGAGGAGTAGCTTTTTCTTTGTTCAATTCAAGGTCTTTTTAGGAGTGCTTACTGCAACAGAGGCCGCCACCTTCTCGATAGTCTACCAAACTCTCCCAACTTGTAAATCACAGAATTTGCAGATGAAATCTGTTAATTAGGAAGTCCTAATATGTATGCAACAATTCCCATTGTTATAATTCTAATATGGAAAAACATGTGAATATATTCCCTTTTCTTTTAATTAGGAGCTGGAATTCCTGTGGGATTATTGAGTCACTTTCCAGGAACATTCTTGTTTTAAGGTGAAATGATATTTATCATTTGTTGGCCTCTTTGTGAACTAACTTCCTATCTCTCTGAAAATATTCAGTCATCGATCGGCATTCCCTCAAAGAACTCTGCTAGTTGGTTTTTCTATTACCAATTTTCTAAATCAAAGTCTAATCCTAATATAATTCAAAGAATTGAAAATAGTTAACTGTTCACTCTATTCTTTATTCCTTTCACAGCCTACGGGAATTGTCGATAACCTGTTTTATTCATTCATAACCTCGTATGAAAACATATTATTCCAGTCTCCGTACCATGTTATATTTCAAACTTCAACCCATGCCAAGTCATTTGTAAGAATCCATTCATTTTCCGCACACAAGTCAATTGACCAATTAACAGGTGATTGAGCAAGCAAAACTCCTGCCTCGTACGTAAGACATGGACATGTTGGATGTCTACATATATGAACATCATTCCCCTGCTCAATCATACGCGTTATCTGCAACAGAGTCCTGAAGTTCATTTTTTAAAAAATGGCCTTCAATGGAAATAGTCGTGTCACAATTGTTTTCACTGTGTTCTCCATTTTGTTGACTTTAACCACACTCCAATGTGGTGCAGCCATGAGGCCACTGCATGAAGAGCAATTGTTGAAAAAACACTTTCCACTTATCGAGTCCCTTCAACGGGGTCCAGTGCCGCCATCTGCGGCTTCCCCTTGCATCCCTGGAGCAAGTGGCACCTGCTTGTTGAATGAAATGAACTTTGTTGGCCGTGCCAATCGTCAACCACCGCCTGCCTTTCCCAGCTCAGTTACTGAGCAATCCAAAGCCTCTAATTAGTCCATACAGTAGTAAGAATGCAACCGGGATATGGCGGTAGGTTTCATGCCCTAAATAAACCGAAAGTGCAGCTGGGACATTGTCTGCTTATTAATCCTGTATTTTGTTCTTTCGTATGCCAATTAAGTACTCTATTTCTTTTCTTTTTTTTCCTTCTTCTGAAAAAGGAAACGTATAAACAGCAGCTTTACGTATAGCTTGTGTGTGTGCATACAGTTGTTATACCTACAAATGTCATGGTGACGAGTATGATTTATACATGTATCGAATCTATCAACAACAATATTTAAGAATCAATCTCAGTTTTTCTTCTCTTTTTCTTTTTCTTTTTTCGATTTTGCTAGTTAGTGAAATATTCTTGTTCTTTAATAAATACTGGGCTGGTTTGCTGCCAAATTCCTCCAGGTCTGTGAGTTCTTGACTACATAAGAGGGCACTTCGTTTTATATATATAAACTACTAAATGCACCCTAATAAAGTCGGAACATGAATATAATTTGAAAGCTTTCTATAATAATTGTATTCATGTACGCAAGGCTGCATGTATTCATGTACGCATCCTTCATTTTTTTTAAAAAAAATAATAATTTCAATTAGAAAGAGCATGATTGGTGGTGCTTAAACACAAATTCTGTAATTCAATTTAATAAAATATCTCCTGGTTACAACGACAAAAGCCCCTTTAATTTCTTAATTTAAACAGAACACGAAGCCTGAAAGTATATTGCCTATCCGAGTATATATGCTCGGACTTATTTTATCATCTTTCCTCAATCTGAATGCATTGTGTATAAATGGAGGTTTACCCACCTTGCTTTAATTTCATCAAAAGGATATTGTTAAAATCAACATATGGTGCTGGTACCGTAGTGCTACATTAAAATTAAAAGTAAACTATAATTTAGTCCCTGTGCTTTTTATTATTTAGTGAGTTTATTAACCTTTGAGTTTTAAAAATTACAATCTTGTTTTTTTTACCAAATTTGACTGTTAAGTACTTTTTTATAATTTCTATTACCCTATCTTAATGTATTTTTAGTTTTGTCCTAATAGGTGAGATTGATTTTTTTTCATTAACAATGATGGACATTTAGAGAAAAGGAATAATTAAATTGTTATGAAGGGCTAATAGAAGGACTAAATTCTAAAATAAAATATGAAAAATATAGGGATTTAATAATGGGGTTTTTAAAAGGAATTAACTAATTATTTGACTAAAAATATCGGAATCAAGTAACGACTACCTACATACTCTAAAAAAAAGAAAACTAGAGTTTTTTTTATGATGTTTTACTCTTTATATAATCAATAAAGAATCTTAATATATTTTTTTAATCACGTTATATCAATTTTATATTATAGTTTAGTTAGTTAGCGTGCAGGGTCATGAGTTCGAATCCCGAGAATCACATATATTTTTTGAATTGTGACAAACAATCGAACATCTATTACTTTATTTAAAAAATAAAAAATTAATGACCTGTCATTTATTTTTTAATTAAAAAAAATAAAAAGGGGCAAGGCGATGGGCCCATCCTTTGTCATCTTTTTTCCTTCTCTAGATTTTTTTATACTCCTAAGAACATTATTGGATTCACTTGCTTTTTTTGTTTTGATATGTTTTTTAAATAATATTATGAATTTTTATTTGAATTTTAATAAATTATTTTTTAATAATTATATATCTAATCTGAAAATAATAATAGTAATAATAAAGTATCATTCAGATTGAAATTAGTTTTTTATTATTAAAATTTTTAAATTGATTTCTAACATGATTTTATATTTTTTTGAAAAATATTTTATCTTTTAATTACACAAAATATAAACTTGCTATTTTGAAATTGTTTATTGACTTGCTTTAACAATACTGTCTGCCTTCGTTATATTTTGCATATTGAAATTTCGTTAGATTTAGGGTTTATATATATAAAATAATGTTTTCTTATCAAGGTTTGATTTGGTGAAGACCTAGAATTACTGGGTTCAATCCTAGGCAATCAAATCAACCCATTTTTTTTTAATTATAATAACATTCTTTTATTTTTCATTCAATTACATAGAAACTATCCAGACATATTACTAAGCTTAAATATACAACCCTTTACTTTAATATATATTAACTCCCTAAATCTTATCACCAGCTCCCCAAAAACACAACTTATCTTGCCAGTACCTGAGGGTTTGACAATCCGTCGTCTGAGATGTCAAAAAACAAATCATCGCTCTTGCACAAGGCATAGACAATATCCACCATGCTAGGCCTCTTTGATGGATCTCTATGCAGGCAAGCAATGGCAACAGCCATTGTATTCACTACACTCTCCATTGAGCATGACTCCTCTAAAAGAACCTTGTCCATCCATGCTGTCAATCTCCTTACCTTCCTCTCTTCAACATTTCCATCCAGAATTCCAATAGCTTCTGCCCACAAAACCTTGCCTCCTTCATCGATTGCTTCTCTTCCTGAGATTAGCTCAAGCAAAACCACACCAAAAGAGAAAACATCCATTCTCGTTGACACCACACCATCAGCTAAATATTCAGGCGCAATGTAGCCTTGAGTGCCAACAATGTGCATTGTTATGGCGTTGCAGCCTGTTTTTGCTAGTCCAAAGTTGGCAATTTTGGCTCTCATGCTGGAGTCCAAGAGGATATTGCTGCTTTTAATGTCTTTGTGCACAACCCTTGGCCTAGTGTGCTCATGGATGTATTGGAGACCATTTGCAACATCAATTGCAATGCGTAACCTTGTTTTCCAGCTTAGTTTTTCTCTCTCGTTGCGATGCAACCACGAGTGTAGAGAGCCACTGTCTACGAACTCATAGACCAGATAGCAATTTGCATCCTCGGGGTCTATGCAAAAGCCCTCTAGCTTCACCAAGTTGCCATGGTTTACCTTCAACAGGGAACAGTGAGTTTGCCACACAGCCATACAGAAATGTATTTTCATAGATGATTAAAATGAAAATCATTAAGCTCTTAAACATAATTTGGTGGGTACTAGACAAATTATATCACAGTTCTGCTTTGGCTAAAGCATTTTATTCTACATATTTAACCCAAACTGTCCAACCCATGGAGCTAAAAGAAATAGCTTAAGAAAATATATACGCTAAGCTATTCCAGGAGCTTGATGGCAATGAAATCATCCACTTATTTATATATTTATCATTATTTTTTTATAATAAAATCATCCACTTATTTCTATATGTTAGCATTTGATTTCGAATATTTTGCAGTTAGGTACATTCATTTATCTGCAGAATTTAGTAAGGCAAGGGTATCAAGAAACAAAAGGTTGACATTTCAGTATTTAACTATGGCTTGAAAGTCCATGTTCTGATAATGGCATCATGACTTCTTTTAACTGGGAAATCGACAGCCTTTATTGATTTTGTTCCGGAGAAAAGAAGGCATTTGACCACTGCCTTCATCTGATGAGGAATCCACATTCCGCAACAGCACGCCCTCAAAGAAATGGGCCGATCTGACATGACATCCTAATCTCATTATGAAGCTGCGGAAAACAAATTAAAATGCGTCTACTTTTTAAAACCTTAAACCAGCTAAATAGACAGGTCACTTCACCTAACCATTATAAAAAGTAGACACTTGCAAATTTTAATGGAAGTCGGACATTGGTGTCCTTGTCATGTCTCAATTTTTAATCCCCTGTTTTTCTGGATTCCTCATTATGGCCCCTACGCATTTGGATTTATGTAAAAATTTCCTATGGCCCAAAATATCCCAGCCCACAGAAATCAAGCAGATGAGATTCATGAACTTAATCGTCTATGTTGCTCCTTGGGAGTTCAGGTCAAGACTAGAGGTTTTTCATGCCGGCGATAAGGCTAGACCTCTGCTCTACTAGAACTCTGATCACCGGTATGCATTGAAAGCTTGTGAAATATAAAATGCCAAGTCGTCTTTAATTGGGTTATATGCGTTGAATTTTATGAGCTGTAAAAGCATGGAAACAGCAAAGTTTTATGCAACTGGGTCCCTGATCCTACTATCTCATTGGAAACCAAAACAAACAGTAAAGGCTGGAGTATATACTGTAAATCTGTAATCAGTGAAAGAAAGAAAGAAAAAAAAACTTACCTTCTGTAATATCTTGAGCTCCTCACGGGCATTCCACTTCATCTTCTTGATGGCATAGGTCTCTCCGTTTATGGACCCTTTAAACACAGATCCTTCAATCAAGCAATTTTCACCGAACCCATTAGTAGCTTCTTTCAGTTCATCAATCTTAAAGACCCTGTACTTATCCAAGCAATCTGAAACATCTGCCATCAAATTCACTTCTATATCCTTCGACCCTTTCCTTCCCCCATTCAACTGCATCCTACGCTTCTCCTCAACTTTCTCAACATCTCTTCTCTTCTTCAACACACCCTCTCTATAAAACCAAATCCCACTTACCAAGACCAATAAAAGCCCAGCAATTCCTAGCCCAACTGCTAATCCTATAATCACACCTTTCCTCTCTGTCTTCTCAGGGGGCGGCGCCCCAGAAGGAGAAGGAGAAGGAGAAGGAACAGGAACATCTACTGTAGGTTGTGCCAGTTGTGGAAGTTGATTGACTGGAACGAATATGGTATCATAAGGCCGGATGTTATTGCCATTAACATCAACAATAGATTGTGTTTCAACTCCAAATGTTGAAGCAACTGAAGATAAGTTATCAGAAGGCTGAAACACATAAGATACCAGATAATTCACCTTGTTTTGCAGTTGGGTTTGATTAGGACACTTGCAAAATATTGGAAAGATCACCTCTACTCCTATGTCGAGTAGTTCGGGGATAAGTGTAGGGTTGAAAAGCTCAACAGACTGGTAGGTCGTAAGGTTTTGGAAGTATTCAGTCGAGACAATGAAGAAAGTGTTGCCTGCCTTGATGGTATATGTGATGTTTGCAGAGGAAATGCTAGTGCTATTGATGGGGTTGCAAGAACATGATAAAGGGACAAAGAGGGGTTGATTGGGGATGAGAGGTGAGGTTGGAGAGGAGATGTTACTTGGTTTTGATATCATAAGGCGGCTAACCGAGAAAAGGTCACCGATTGAGGCAAGGTCAATGAAGTTAGGAGCTGAGGCTCGGTAGAAGGCATAGGTTTGACATGGAAAGGAACTCTGGTTGGCTGGGCAGGTGAACCCTTGAGTGCTTGGCTGGGCTTGCAAGTGGTGGAGGATATTACTGTAAGAGAGAAAGAAGAAGAGAGAAGAGACTAAACGGGGTGCGGGTCTCATTTTGGCTCTTGATAGTTCTGCTTTTCTGCCTTGCAATGTTTTGTTTTAAAGAAGAAGGTAAAGGTGATATTAACTAGTCGATAATATGGTTACCTTTTTCTCTTCTTCCATCAATGAAAGGGTACAACCAGGGGTGGAGCTGGCAGTATTTAACAGGAGAAGCTAAAATTAATATAATAAAATATATTATTAAAAAATTATTTATTTAAAATAAAAATATAATATTATTCCATATTTAAATATTAAATAAAAAAATTAAAATGTTTTGCAAGAACCGGGTCTGTCTGCCTCCCCCAGATTCCACCCCTGGATCCAACCACCTGCTGGAGCACACCTTCGTGGACTTTCAGCCAGCTTCAATGGGGGTATCTATCAATCTAATATTATATCTTATTATTTAAAATTAGCTGAATAATAAATACCTCGTCGAATTTAAAAGAAATACAATCAACTAATTTTAATTAAAAAAACAAAACTCATCCGAATCATTCATCTTGATTTTTAATAAAACCCATCATACATATTCACATAAATTCAACTATTTTTACGATTACAATAATATTTCATAGTCTTCACATATTTTTCTACCTTCGGCTTCAGATATCGTATCAGACTTTGAAATGTTCATGTTTCAGATTCGAACAGAAACCAGAAAGAAGGGAACAGACTTGACGCTAGTTTTCAATCGATCCAGGTCCACAAACTCAAAAGCATCATGATCCTGCAAGATGCGTAGACGTGGGCAAAAAATGGCCAGACTGTTCGACCTTGCAGTAGGGGAAACGTTCAGACGAGACATGGCATTATTAAGAGGCTACTGATGTTCAAGGTGTCGAAAGGACTAGGATCACGTGGTTGCTTATTGGCTGGCAGCAAGCAATTGGTGAGTCTAGAGCCTTCAATTCTGAGATGACGCTGGCTTCCACCGGAAATATTGACGTTATAATAAGTCTTGCCGTGTGGCAGAGATAACACAGGGTAGCAAGCACCAGCAGGCCAGCGTCATTAATTCCCTGGATGAAAACAGCTACTACAGTTTCCATCTAGTTTTTGAGTAACTAGACAATCCATCTTTATCCTTTTAATTTTTTTTAAAAATTAATTTTAAAATAAAAATTTATTTGTATTATTTTTTATTATTTAATTAGAAAAAAAAAGAGACTCTTCAGTTTAAATAATAAGAGAAAAAATTATCGTTCAAGCAAATCTCAACCATCAAAATAGATTTTTTTTGTCAATGGATTCTACGAGGTGACAGGAGCTTGGTAATGGTTGTTTGGTGCCTCAAAATTTCTTTAAAAAATAAGTATAGGGCAAGGTGATTTCAAAGTCATTTTCTTTCTTTGTTTGTTTTTTCTCTTTCATTTTTTTCTTATTATAATTTGTAAAGAAAGATGAAAGAAAGAAAAAAAAAATTGGAGGCTAATCGAAACTCTAATGAAAATATCATTTATATCATTGAAAAAATATCAATAAAACGAATCTAACAATACCAAAGTCACAAATAGTTAACCAAGTGGGTCACGCGAGTCGTCCAAAAACATCAAGGTTTATTTGAATTTGAGCCATTCATGCGACTCATTTCGATTATCGTTGGTAATTTTTTTTGGTATTGTTGGATTTGTTTCGTTGAAATTTTTTTAATAATACTAATGATATCATTATTGGAGTTTTAATGTGTCTTTATAAATTTTTTTTCTCTCTCCTCTTTTTATTAAATCTTGTGTTCATTAAATTTATAAAAAGTAGCATCTGGTAATCCGCAAATCACAGGTGTCATCTATTATTCTCTACACTATATTATTATTTTAAAATATTTTTTTTAGGCTCTAGGAAAAAAAACTCATGCTAAAAGTGAGAATTTCATTAAAGTTGAATCAGGACAAAGTTACACATAAAAAAAGCCCAAGGTTGCAATAAAAAATAAAATGGTGTTTAGGTTGTAAATGGGTCAGGTAATTTTCTAGAATGACATCAAGAGCTTTTTATTTTATTTTTATTTTTTGAATTTTTTAATATTTTTAATTATGTATTGGTATCAAATAATTTTTTTTAAAAAATTAATATATATATTTTAAAAAAATATTTTTGAAAACAAGGATATAACAATACAAAAAACTATCTAATCCACAGGCAGCATGACCGGGTGAGAGAGGTGCCCTTCCTGGGTTGACTTTAATGCTGCTCCACCATGGATGACTAAAACGCACAAATTATCCGTGATGGGCTCATTGCAAAAGACAAACCATGAAAATAATAATTAAAAGATAACACAAAAATGCCTAGCCTTCCAGAGAAAATGGTGGTGGAATCTGAGTCATGAGACGCCAAAGTCACTCTTCTTGACTTCCTACTCTTCTACCGCTCCAAACGCCGATGATCATCGTGACCCCTTAAGAACTCTAACCAGTTACCATGGAACCTCTTCCACACAGAAACATCTCGAGCTACAACAACAATAATCTAAAACCAATTTACGACATGCTTCTTTTTAATTCGACATCAGTGAATTCCAACTCATAAAGGCAGTGCAGAATTTTGAATTCTAGAAAACGGGCTCCTTTTCAATCAACAGGATTTACCAGAAATAAAATAAAATAAAGAGCCAAATCCAACAAAAAAGAAACACGGGCGTACAAAGCACAAACTACAGAGAAGAGAAAAGGTGGAATAAAATCGAAAGGTATATACCTCTCAACCATGTCACTTACTTGCCAAGGTGAAATCATGTCTCCCCTCTTCACGGTGAAATCCCAGAGGCCTCCATATATATTAACCTGTCACGAGCTCCTCTCTCTGTATTGTATATCTGGGCTCAAAGTTATGTGGTTTGTCGGGCTTATCCATCTCAATCACACTGAAAATAAACGTAAATAGATCTGCTCCAATGAACTGATACCGCCCCTGAAAACGATTAGATAACATCTTGTATGGAAGCATCAGAATTAGATACTACCGGCACATTGAAATACATCCCAGCGGCAACTGCTGGTGGGAAGATCCATGAATATACCCTGCAAAGTATCAGCTAAGAATCAAACCCAAAATCTTTGCACCTGAACAGTTTATCACCTCTAAATTCTGATCTACATGACCATGTCATCCAAGAGTTTATGGCATTTTATTGAAGGACGACAACAGATTCCCACTCCAACACAGATTGCAAAGTCCTCTAGTTCATGTTTCCTTGATTCTGTTGCATCAACTGTGCAGGGATGATATAGTGCAAGTTCACTCCGCATACTTTTCAGGATCCCAAGCAATTGAACATGGGTTTTGTCATGGATTGGCAAGATTTCTGTTGATTTAAAACATACGAACTGCATTATTTTGATTTCTATACATTTTTTTTACCGCTTCCCATAGTTCCAAAGATGATTTTAAGTAGCTGAATATTTCAGCAATACGATTTCCCATAGAGTTAAGTAACCGAGATATAATAAGTTGGTCCTTGCATTGCCCAGCTTTCTAAGCTTGTGAAGGAGATTCAAGAAGACTAATATGGCTATTGGCATAGCCAAGTTTGAATCTTTCACCACCAAAAGCAACTGTCACAACTCTTCATCAAGAGAAATAGTTAAATTGATTTAGCAATATGGAGCCTAAACATTGATTATAATTTAGCTTTCCTTCCTGTTGTATATTGCAGGATCTATTTGTGCCATCAGCACTATTCATTTTGAACGGGTCTTTCATAGGATTCTTAAACAATCAACAGGGTATTAAGAACCTCCCTGGTACCATGAAGAAACAAAGAGAAGGAGGAATCTCATTTCGTGTATTTTCTGTTACAGCAGCAGAGGTATATATACAATTGATTTCTGTTACAGCAGAGCAGAGAAGGATGGCTATTAATTCTCCTATATTCACGATCTATCTTTATTAACTACCATCCTATCACTTGTATGTAGAGCAATCGTAACATTGCAGCAGTAGGAAGGAAGCTCTGAAACTTGTGCTGGAATTAAACTGAAACTCTGCTATTTGTACAATTTGTGTTGAGGTCAGACTCTTCAATCTGAGCTGCAGGAGAACTTTGCAATCTGTGCTGGAGTGAGGCTTTGTAATCTGCGTTGGAGTGGGAATCTGTTGCTGTCCTTGAGTACATTTATTACACCTTGAAAACCTGTTGAGGGTTCTGCTGTTGTGTATTCCTCTCAGTATTTCCCAATGTGGAACGAACATCCTCATAAGATTCAGGTTCCAGTAAAATGAGATTGCTTACATGCTTGTGTTATTGAAACAGAAGATGCTTAATCCGTTTCTTGAACAAGATTCTTGAGTGTTCTCTGGTTTAAAGCACCTAACCCTATTTTCGATATGGATATAACAGCTGATTTTGGGTACTGGATTTGCCAAGAGAATTGGGAGTGATGAACTCACTGCCATTAATGTTTTTTTTCTTTCCTACCTTTTATCCGGTTCTATTACTGTAGCCATTGGGTGTAGCCCTGGGGAGCCAAGCTAACGACTAACCAGTTGAGCTTGAGCCTTTAAATTAAATGCCCGCCTTTTTCATCCTTATCTCGTTGTTTTTGTTCGGAACAATGTTTGGGTAACCCTGCTTCGTAGGAGTTTGATTGTACAACCTTGGATTCTTGGCAACACGTGTTCCAGGAGTTTCTTTGTGCGGGACTGCTTGGAATCGGTTCTGAACGACGTTTCTAAAAAAAAATATTAGTTTTTCTATATATTTTTGAATTATTAAAATAAATTTTTTAAAAATAATATTTTAATATATTTCTAAATAAAAAATATTTTTAAAAATAATTGCTACTATATTTTAAATATCTCATTATTATTAAAAGCAACGACAATAAACCTATATTTTTATACCGTTTAAACAGTTTATTTGGGTGTTATATTTTGTCTCCATTTAGGTTATATATATATATATATATATATATATATATATATATATATTATTTTAAGTATTAATGTTAAATAATTATTTTTTAAATTATATTTTAATATATTTTTAAATAAAATTTAAAAAATAATCACTGTCATTATTTCAAACGCTCTTTCTACTAAAAGAGAGAAAAAAAGAAAAGAATCATCGCTGTCCGTTTTATACCCTTACTTTCAAGGGGGAATATGTTCCAGCAGAAGATGAATAATGTTAAGGAATGCTCTTTCCATCCTCACATTTCGTTTCAAGGGGGGATATGTTCCAACAGAAGATAAATAATGTTAAGGAATACTCTTTCCATCCTCACATTTCAAGGGGGAATATATTATTTCATTAACGTTAGAACTCCATTTTTCTTCTACCTTTAAAAAGTGTGGATTCTTCGTTGCTTATCCTCCTCAAGTTTGCTTGTTTTGTTTGATCATAATACGGCTAAATTAATGATTGATCTTGTTTGATAACTGATGGGTTTGACCCCGATTGACCGAATTTGCTTTCTTTCTTGATGCTACTTGCTTCTTGTTGTTCGCTGCTGGCTTGTTCTCTCTTTTGATGATTTTTGTTTTCTCTTCAATCTGTAGTAAACGATCTTCTGCCATTCAAGCATTAATGGACGCCTCTGTATCTTCCTCGCCGAAGGATCTGCCAGTTGGGTTAGATGCTAAAACTGAGGAAGAGTATGCTTCCCTTTCAAGTTTACTTCAAGAATTCACTAGCATCCCTAACATTGACAAGGCATGGACTTTTAAGTCTAACACTGGTAAGTCTAGTTATTTATGCGACTTTAACTTTTCTTTTTCTTTTTTCTGTTTGTGTTTCATGAAACAATGTTTGGTGCAGGAATTGGTTCCCAGGCAATGTTTTCGATTAGCCAAGCAAATCTTCTGGCTAATAAGAAGAGGAAGTATGCTCTATCTGCTAATATCTCGAAAGGGAGTGGCAATTCTGTTAACTTTCAATGGTCTCCATTTCCTGTTGAGATGACCGGTGTGTCTACAGTTGTTCCATCACCATCAGGTTCGAAGCTTCTTGTTGTTCGGAATCCGGAAAATGAATCTCCCACCCGTTTTGAGATTTGGAATCAAGGTCATGTGGAAAAGGAATTCAACACCCCCCAATCTGTACACGGTTCGGTGTATTGTGATGGATGGTCAGTGACTATATACATCTAGCCTTTTCGCTGCGGGTGACATCTTTTTAATATTTATGATTTGCTAAGCCGGGCTTCCATACTTTCGACTTTGTACATTCATGTCTTTTAGCAGTAGATTTGTTTGATTATAAGTATCATTGTTCATTGCCATCCTCGAGGATCCAGAAATTTGAATGTTTTTAGATGTCATAGGTTTGAGGGGATCTCATGGAACTCAAATGAAACTCTTCTTGCTTATGTTGCCGAGGAGGCCTCACCCTCCAAGCCTACATTTAATGATTCGGGGTATAAAAAAGGTGGTTCAGCAGATAAGGACTGTGGTAGCTGGAAAGGTCAGGGGGAATGGGAGGAGGACTGGGGAGAAACCTATGCAGGGAAAAGGCAGCCTGCTCTTTTTTTGATTGACATTAACAGGTTTTGTAAGAGGTTTTTGTTGTCATTGATAGAGCTAAACATAGTTTTTTGTTAGACATTAAATCCTCAATTTGAACTTTCCCATGTTGTGCAGCGGACAAGTTCAGCCTGTCAAAGGAATTTCAAAGTCCTTGAGCGTTGGCCAAGTTGCCTGGGCTCCACCAACCCAAGGCTTGCATCAGTATTTGGTGTTTGTGGGTTGGTCATCAAATCCAAGAAAGCTTGGCATAAAATACTGCTACAACAGGCCATGTGCATTATATGCAGTTAGAGCACCAGTTAATGCATCAGAAGCCAATGATTTGGAGCTCAAGTGGGTTACTTGTTCTCATAAAGCTCTCGTTGTTTTTTCTGTCTCTCTCAGTTGTTAATCAGTTGCTGTCGGAGATTGAGTATGCTAACTCTGGTTTATGTAATTTGAATTTCATTGTGATCTTTCAGAGAGAGTCCAAACGAAGACTCGCCCGTTCTTAACCTAACTCAGAGCATAAGTAGTGCCTTCTTTCCATCATTCAGGTATGCTATTTATACAACCACCTTGGTTTTGAGCCTTCACATTGACCTAGAAACTATATTTCTTCTCCTTTTCTGTGTGATAAGCGATCACTTCTGCAGTGTGATTTCTTAAGTTTTGGATACATTTTCAAGACAATCAAGTCTGGCGAATATTTTATTTCAGGGAAATGAATTTTTCCTGAAGCACTAGCCCAAAAGAGGCGTGATGGCTTCTTTGCTGAGATTGCATGTCTCTCTTCCACTTTCCAATTTGACACGACCTTTTTTCATTTTGTGTAAAAAAATATTACAAGATAAAGGTGACCAGTTAATTTTTGCTAGTTTCCAGCCTATAGATCCTCTTCACATCGATGACTTGTACGGGTGATGCACTGGCATAGTAAACTTGTTCCTTCTGTTTTTTCATCACTATTTTCCATCTTTCTATTCCAAGTTAATGGATTCCCCTGCGGCTATGTGTTGATATTAAAATTTGCAAATTCGTTGTCCAGATGTCCTTTTAGGTGTCACAGACACATCAGGTTTAATTTGTGCATCATTTCTTCTCTGTTTAAGTGTGTGAGTGATTCCATGCATGTGCTTATGCTCTATTTGTGGTTACATGCTTAAAAGTTATTTATGATCTCCCTCACCTTCTCTTTATAAGCTTAGCTATAATGATCAACAATTCTTCAGTTAACTGGAAACCATTGAATATGTTAAGTTGCATAACTTGAAAAAAAATTCCTTACATGATAGTATTGATGTATTTAAAGCTGATTGCATGTGAAACATGTCTATGTTATCCAGCCCAGATGGAAGGTTCCTTGTGTTTCTATCTGGAAGAAGTTCTGTAGATTCGGGTGCACATTCTGCAACAGATTCACTTCACAGAATTGATTGGCCAGTGAATGGACAACTGTCCTCTTTAAAAATTATTGATGTGGTGAGCTCTTCATGTCTATCTGTATAATTTACATTTGGTGAATTCCACTGGCATGTATAGAATTGCCGATTTTGTTTGCTATTGCTTTATTCATTTACAAGAAGTTATGATGAACTTTGCCTTGTTCATCAACAGCTTTTATATAAGATACTAGAATGTGAATATTTAAAAGTAATGATTGATAATATAATATGGATTGCATTTTGTTCTGGGATCAATGTTGCTTTTAAAATAGCCATGCTTTTACACTCGATCTTCTTGTGAACTCTCACCTTTTAGAATTTCAAATGAAGGGAAGGAGTATACACTTGTTGGGAACTCAGGCTGGACGACTGCCAATCCCTTGTCTTAAGGCTATCCCTGGCAATTTCCTCTTAGCTATATTTCCCTATGAATGATGCATTTACCAGTTTCCACAGATTTGGAAGATTTTCTTTCATGTGTATGATCTGTAACTAACTATTTTCTTCTATAAATCATTGCAGATTCCTATTGTGCAGAGCGCAGAGGATGGTTTCTTCCCGGGGCTTTACTGTTCTAATTTTATTCCTAATCCATGGCTTTCAGATGGATGCACTATGATTGTATCTTCAACATGGGGCAGCAGTCAAGTTATACTTTCTGTGAATGTGTTGAGGTAACTTTAAAAGTCATATAGGTACAGCTTTTCTTATGTGTACATACCTTCAGAATCTGTTTGTATAGTTGATTCATGGTATGATTATCGAATTACAGTGGGGATGTATCACGTATTAGTCCCAGAGACTCCAATTTTTCATGGAATCTTCTTACTCTAGATGGAGACAGCATTATTGCCGGTAAAGCCAAATGCTGAAAGCTATCTATAACCCACCATGTTAAAGTGTAGAGAACGGAAATATAATATTTTTTTTCTTCCCCTGTTCCAGTGTTTAGCAGTCCAGTAGATGTACCTCAAATCAGGTATGGTTATCTTGTTGATAAGGAAATTAAAAATGCTGCATGGGATTGGTCAGATGTATCAAGCCCAATATTCGGATGCTCTGCGAAGGTTTGTATTGTTGGCATTTTTAGAACATGAATTTTGTATCGTTTATCCATTAAGTTCTAGTTTTGTGACGACAGTTTCTTCTTGGTACAGGTTAATTCTTTGCTCTCTTGTCGTCAGTTCACTATATTGAAGATTCCAGTCAAGGATGTTTCTGAATGCCTGACAAAAGGTATTATATCAATATGTTGTAGTATCAAAATTCCGAACACTTTGATGCATTGGCATGGGTCTGCTATCACATTTCATATGCATCATAAAAACAGTGTGATTTCTACAGTTTTTTATGGGTTTTTTTTGTGGAGGGGGTATAGTTTTCTGTATGTTTATTCATTGATTTACATGCATTAGCCTATTCATTGGAAATTTTGTTGGAATTTGATTGGTAAGGAAAGAGAGTAAGATATGAAGTATTCTTTCATTGAGTTTCCAGCATCAGCATATGGAGCCGAATTTTTATAGGGACTTCGTACATGAAGAATGGGATGATTGAATTTTGTTTCTGGTACTATTGGGAAGTCTTTCCCAATTCATGAAAGTGTTGAATTATGATCTCAGCAATGAATTTTGCTTCATTGTACATTTGTTTCTTTCAGGTGCTAGCAAACCTTTCGAAGCTATTTTTGTGTCTCGCCAGTCTAAGAAGAATGATGTTTGTGATCCACTAATAGTTGTGCTACATGGAGGCCCACATTCTGTCTCATTGTCAGGCTTTGCAAAGTCCTATGCATTTCTGTCTTCACTAGGTTACAGCTTGTTGATTGTAAATTACAGGTGTTTTAAAGTTTTTCCCTTTTCTTCTTAAGTTTATTCAGAAACTCATATCAATGCACATTTCTCTATGCTCCACCAGACTGTTTTACCCTTGGAAATATAATATGCAAAAAAAAAAAAAAATATATCTCTCCAAGCTGATGTTTTATATTTTTTTACATGGCATTGAAAGACAACAATGGGAAGTATTGTTTGATTATTTAGGAATTTCAAAATTGGAATTTTGTTTACTTAGTTTTATTATTGGCTTAGAACTATTTAGTAGGTTTTCTAATTTTACCGTCTATAAACAAAGACCCTACCCAGATATTCAAAAGAACATTGAATTTTGATTATCACCAAGATGCAGTTTTTCTTCAGAGAATTAGTGCTTTTGTATTCTTGTTGATGGTTCTACACCAGTTTGAAATTCACGTAACTTTACCATAAAATTCATTTGGTCCCTTGATAATTTTCATCTTTGCATGCTCAAAAAGTTTGGTGCAGTTATTAAAATGGTGTTTGCTTCTGCTTTTGGGTGCTTTTTAAAAGTGTTTTTGGCTTGAAAAAGTATTAAATTGATGTTTTTCTTAATGCTTTCTGATAATTTTGATGTGCTGATGTCAAAAATTAAAAGAAAAACAAATTTAGAAAAATTCATTTTGATGCATTTTCAAATGAAAAGCTATTTTAAAAAGCACTACAATTCCAAACACACAATTAGAGTGCCAGCATGTGACTGCCCTTTTTGTTCTTTCCCAGATTTTTCTAACTAAGTCTTTGATCACAGAGGTTCCCTAGGATTTGGCGAGGAAGCTTTGCAGTCTCTTCCGGGGAAAGTGGGTTCACAGGTACTCATTCTTATTAAAGTTTATAGCCAAAGGACAAATTTACTCCCAAAGTGTTATGTCTATCTCAATGGAGCCCCCCATATATGGATATCTCAAATGAGTCCCCATCCTTTGAGAATTTTCTGAATTAGCCCCTGCAGGTGCAAGCTCTTTTAGCCTGATTTCAAGGACAAAAGTAAGCCTAAAATATTTTGGAGTTGCAAATCACGCCCACATGTGCAAGACTCTCTAACACACAAAATAGGCTATAACCTCTTTTTATATTTGAGCATTCACATGCATCATGTGGGGTGACTTTTGGTGTCAAGATCCTTGTTAATGAATATATTTGGCACCACAATGTCTGAGGGATCATCGGTTTTGTGCAAATACTTGCCTGAAATATGTTAAAAATAAACAGACCTTTTCACTATAGATAACATTGAAGATGATTTAACCAACCCTAATAAATGGGGACTCAATTGATCGGTGGAGGATTCATTTGGGACGTGCATAATAATTTGAGGGCAAATCTGCCCTTTCTCCTAAATTTTGTTCGGCATGCTTTTTGTAAAAATCAAGGCTTTATGCATCAGGTTGGATTGTTTTTCTGAGTCCTTTCTTTTTCTATGAAGGGATTCTCTGATGTAGTTTGGCAACGAGAAAGTTACCTGAACTCAATAAGAAATAAGTATCCTACTATCAACAACAATAAAATCCTAGAAAGTTATCAAAACAATCTTTAAACTCTAAGCAGTACTAAACTACAAACAAACAAGTCAGCTTTCTTGTTCCTATATTGCATATTTCTCTCTTACTTTCTCCACTTCCCTTTGCCCCAGTGTTGATTCTTCATTTTTAATAATCTCTTGCAAGGAGTATCAGGACACATTACCTGTATTTCCTGGTTTCTTGTTCTTTTTCCTCATTTGGAAAAAATCCATTTTCTCCCAGAAGACATGCAGATATCTACTCAAGCATCTCAAACATTTGGGGAGTTTGTGCAAATTCTAACCTTATAGCTTACTATGCACAGGATGTCAATGATGTAATTACAGCAATAGATCATGTGATTGACACGGGTGTTGCTAGCCCCTCCAAAATAGCTGTGATTGGTGGTTCCCATGGTGGCTTTCTCACAACTCACTTAATTGGCCAGGTTTAGCATTTCCAGCTCTCTCCTTGTGATAGTCAGGTGTCTTTTGTAGACTGTATATCGATATTTTTGTTATTACATAGACCTCTAATATAGTGAACATATCTGTATAACTTTCTGCAGGCGCCAGATAAATTTGTTGCTGCAGCTGTGAGAAATCCCGCCTGCAACCTTGCTTCAATGGTTGGCATAACAGACATCCCTGATTGGTGCTATGTGGAAGCCTATGGAGTTGAGGGGAAAACTAAATTTACGGAAGCACCCTCAGCTGAGGACCTGGCTCTCTTTCACAGCAAATCTCCCATATCACACATCTCAAAGGTACTTTCTAGAGAGACCTGTTTTCTATTAGGTGATATGTGATGGTGTCCATTGTCCAGTGGATAGGACAGGGGTCTTCAAAACCTTTGATAGTGGTTCAAATCCTATTGGACACAATATTTTTCCAATTTTTCAACATATATATATATATATATTATTTCTTTGTATTTTTGGGACTTAAGACAGAAGCACTAAGAAGAGGAATAGAATGGTCCAAACCAAATAAAATTTACTGCAAAAAACTCCTAATGAACAGGCTGGTCTGCTGCCTCGACAGCCAAATGACACCTGGTAGTGCGATTGCTTTTACAATGCTGGATGCTATCAACTTTAAAGCAACGGAAAAATCTAGGATAGCTAGTGTCAGAAAACACAATGCGTTTCCATGCAACTTGCAGTGGACAAGTGTACTGCATTGGAATTTGTACCTGCATGGATTGCATTGGCACTAGCAAGATGCATGGAATGCTATACAACAACAGCCAAGCTCTATGCTTTTGGCAATTGTGCAATGCAAAGGAAAACAATATGTTGAGAATGAAGAATCTGAGCTTCATGGTAAAAAACATTCTTTGGTTATTTACCAGAACATCAACTATGTGTCGGTGTTTGCCAAAAGCAAAGGTGGAGGAAACGGGAAACCTGAAACTTACACCTTTTTCCCTCCTCCTTTCAGTGATATTGGCCGCGTAGAGATAATGATTGGCATTTCTTTTGGATTTTTTTTATCTATGCTTAGTACCAAAACCCTCAAGTCATGGTATTGAATTTCTTAGTTTGATAACATTCGCAGGTCAAAACACCGATCATTTTTGTTCTAGGTGCTCAGGATCGTCGTGTTCCATTGTCTAATGGGTTGCAAGTAAGTTTCCTTCCCTCTTCAAGTACTAGCTAGCTGTTTAAAATTATATTCCAGTGTATGTTTTGAAAAAAGCAGCTGGAAGGAAGAGTGTTAGACAAGATAAAAAATCGCTGACAGTTTTTTTCTTCTTCTATTACTTGCATAATATGATGGTTCTAATGGTTTGATATTTGAAAAATTTGTAGTATGCACGGGCATTGAAAGAGAAAGGCGTTGAGGTCAAAATCCTCATGTTTCCCAATGATGTCCATGCGATTGAAAGGTAAAACATTTACTGGGGCACCTTCTAGTGCAAACAGCTACAACGAAGCTCAAATCTAATTCACTGTCACATAAAGCCTGATCTGCATTGCTTTTCTGCAGACCCCAATCCGACTACGAAGGCTTCCTTAACATTGCAGCATGGTTCAACAAGTATTGTAAATAAGCATGCATGGCTTGCCACGTGTTGCTCATGCGGTACGAAGTCAAAATACAAAAAATAATCAGCAAACTATTTGCTCGCCTGGATGCGGGTAATTGATAAAGGGTGGATCTTTATGGTCAACCCACCATGTCTTGTATTAGAAAGTTTATGAGCCCTATAAGCACTGCTGTGCACAAGCAATATGCTCACTCAAGGCATGAGGTAAAGAAAAGGGATAATCATGTCCTGTTGCATCAGCTATTCGTTTGGAAATTTGTTGTCTTTCAAAATCCATTTTAACCATCGACAAGCCTGCATGCTGCCTCCAATTTTTATGGATATGGACTATGGATGCGGAGTTATTTTTTTTCTATATATTTTTTAAGAGCTTATGTGATAGGTTTGTGTTTTAATTTTTTCTTCTTCTTTTATAGGTATGTTTTGGTGGTTAAATCTTGTTTTAGAGCTTGTTTGAAAACCGGTATAAATTATGTTTATCTTTTAAAGTTTTAAATTTTTTTTGTTAATTTTTTTTAATATTTTTATATTAAAAATTATTTTTAAAAAGTAAAAAAATATTATTTTAATATATTATAAAATAAAAAATAATTTGATATATAATCACCACTAAAATTCCAAATCCTTGGAATCGTTAAGAAGATAGTTTTTATTTGGGGGTGCCAATATCTCTTAAACAAACACACCCGAAATTATATAATGTTGAGTTACTACATTATGTCCTCCCAAAATGATATAAAGTTGAGTTATTACATTAGTATTTTGTATTTTTGTGCTGTAAAAATATTTTAAAAAAATATTTTTATTTTTATTTTACTTTAAATTAATATATTTTTTAATATTTTTATATTATTTTAATTTGTTAATATTAAAAAAATATTATTTTAATATATTTTTAAATAAAAAACATTTAAAAAAACCGGTGAAAGAAATTAAAAGGCTCTCAACTGCAATGCATGTTTAAGTTCAAACAATCCAGCTATGGTGCCAATGTTGAAAAGAAACTACCCCCAAACCCACAAACACAGGAGTATCGCTTTCTCCACTAGAAAAGATTGAAACTGTCGAAACACAAACAGCAAGGCCTCCTTGAAACCCACAACGGAATAATTCTCAAGGAGTTCAGTACAGTTCACTAACACACTCCTAATAAACCTGGCTTCTATAAAAACCCAGATAGATAACTGAGAAATACCTCAAGGAATAGTACTAGAATTGATAATTACAAGAATTTCGGGGTTGATTTGAAGAGGGTTAGTAGCAATGGTTCCGTTGATAAAGCGCACACCGCGGTTCGACAACTGGGCAAATTATGGAGGTTGCATTCCATCAATTTTGGAAGCTCTTGATACGATCAAAGACTTGGATGGGGCATTGAATCCATGGGAGGATACAATTAGTAACAGAGATAGGAACATGATTTTGAAGTTGCAGTCTGATTGGGAAAGAGCTTTGGAGATTTTTGAGTGGTCTAAGGGGAATGGTTGCTATGAGTTATTGTGATTCATTATAACATTATGCTCAGGATTCTCGGCGAGCTCGAAAATGGAGCCATGTTGAATGTTTGTGTTTTGAAATGGGAATTAAACGGATTCAGCAAGGTGACTATGAGAATTGTTGTGCAAATGTACAAGAAAGCTGGGGAGTTTCAAAAGGAATTTTTGAAACTCCCCTGCTGGTGGGAAGATCCATGAAGATACCCTGCAAAATATCAGCTAAGAATCTAACCCAAAATCTCTGCACCTGAACATTTTATCACCTTTAAATTCTGATCTACATGACCATGTCATCCAAGAGTTTATGGCATTTTATTGAAGGACGACGACGACGGATTCCAAACACAGATTGCAAAGTCCTCTAGTTCATGTTTCCTTAATTCTGTTGCATCAATTGTGTAGTGATGATATAGTGCAAGTTCACTCCTCGTACTTTTCAGGATCCCAGGCAATTGAACATAGGTTTTGTCATTTTGTCGTGGATTAGCAAGAGTTCTGTTGATTTAAAATATACGAACTGCATTATTTTGATTTCTATACATTTTTTTTACCGGTTCCCATAGTTCCAAAGATGATTTTAACTTTAATATTATCAAGCATCATATTCTATTTTTAACAAGATAAATTGTTCTAGGTCTCATTAATAAAAATATTCTCAAACTTTTGTTCATCAAAATCAAGTTTTCTTTATGATGGATGTTCATTACAGCATCCACAACCCACATCAAATGCATTTAAAATATATTTTCCTTTTCAATTTCTCTGTAATTCAAACAAATAAAAAATATATAGCAAAATATACTAAAAACAAAACAATACTTGCTCATAGCAAAACATAATAATAACAAAACATTATTATTATTATTATTATTATTATTATTAATTTATTAATATGATTGGTGTAAACGCATTTTCATAATGGCAAACGAAACAAAATTGGAATCCGAAAATGGGAAGAGCACACTTGGTAAAGCTTAATTGGTTGTCGTGTCTCCCTCCTTCTCCTTCCCATCTTCTTTCTTCAACAACATCTCCTCACTCTCCCACTCCAACTCTCCTTCGCTCCTCTTTTTCCGCTCCTCGTTCGCTCTCTACGTAAGCGTCCCTTCTCGCTCTCTAGTCTCCTCGCAATGCTTAGTTTATTTCATTAACGTTAGAACTCCATTTTTCTTCCACCTTTAAAAAGTGTGGATTCTTCGTTGCTTATCCTCCTCAAGTTTGCTTGTTTAGTTTGATCATAATACGGCTAAATTAATGATTGATCTTGTTTGATAACTGCTGGGTTTGACCCCGATTGACCGAATTTGCTTTCTTTTCTTGATGCTACTTGCTTCTTGTTGTTCGCTGTTGGCTTGTTCTCTCTTTTGATGATTTTTGTTTTCCCTTCAATCTGTAGTAAACGATCTTCTGCCATTCAAGCATTAATGGACGCCTCCGTATCTTCCTCGCCGAAGGATCTGCCAGTTGGGTTAGATGCTAAAACTGAGGAAGAGTATGCTTCCCTTTCCAGTTTACTTCAAGAATTCACTAGCATCCCTAACATTGACAAGGCATGGACTTTTAAGTCTAACACTGGTAAGTCTAGTTATTTATGCGACTTTAACTTTTTTTCTTTCTTTTTCCTGTTTGCGTTTCTTGAAACAATGTTTGGTGCAGGAATTGGTTCCCAGGCAATGTTTTCGATTAGCCAAGCAAATCTTCTGGCTAATAAGAGGAGGAAGTATGCTCTATCTGCTAATATCTCGAAAGGGAGTGGCAATTCTGTTAACTTTCAATGGTCTCCATTTCCTGTTGAGATGACCGGTGTGTCTACAGTTGTTCCATCACCATCAGGTTCGAAGCTTCTTATTGTTCGGAATCCGGAAAATGAATCTCCCACCCGTTTTGAGATTTGGAATCAAGGTCATGTGGAAAAGGAATTCAACATCCCCCAATCTGTACACGGTTCGGTGTATTGTGATGGATGGTCAGTGACTATATACATCTAGCCTTTTCGCTGCGGGTGACATCTTTTTGATATTTATGATTTGCTAAGCCAGGCTTGCATACTTTCGACTTTGTACATTCATGTCTTTTAGCAGTAGATTTGTTTTATTAGAAGTATTATTGTTCACTGCCATCCTCGAGCATCCAGAAATCTGAATGTTTTTAGATGTCATAGGTTTGAGGGGATCTCATGGAACTCAAGCGAAACTCTTATTGCTTATGTTGCCGAGGAGGCCTCAACCTCCAAGCCTACATTTAATGATTCGGGGTATAAAAAAGGTGGTTCAGCAGATAAGGACTGTGGTAGCTGGAAAGGTCAGGGGGAATGGGAGGAGGACTGGGGAGAAACCTATGCAGGGAAAAGGCAGCCTGCACTTTTTTTGATTGACATTTACAGGTTTTGTAAGAGGTTTTTGTTGTCATTGATAGAGCTAAACATAGTTTTTTGTCAGACATTAAATCCTCAATTTGAACTTTCCCATGTTGTGCAGCGGACAAGTTCAGCCTGTCAAAGGAATTTCAAAGTCCTTGAGCGTTGGCCAGGTTGTCTGGGCTCCATCAACCCAAGGCTTGCATCAGTATTTGGTGTTTGTGGGTTGGTCATCAAATCCAAGAAAGCTTGGCATAAAATACTGCTACAACAGGCCATGTGCACTATATGCAGTTAGAGCACCAGTTTGTGCATCAGAAGCCAATGATTTGGAGCTCAAGTGGGTTACTTGTTCTCATAAAGCTCTCGTTGTTTTTTCTGTCTCTCTCAGTTGTTAATTAGTTGCTGTCGGAGATTGAGTATGCTAACTCTGGTTTATGTAATTTAAATTTCATTGTGATCTTTCAGAGAGAGTCCAAACGAAGACTCCCCCGTTCTTAACCTAACTCAGAGCATAAGTAGTGCCTTCTTTCCATCATTCAGGTATGCTATTTATACAACCACCTTGGTTTTGAGCCCTCACATTGACCTAGAAACTTTATTTCTTCTCCTTTTCTGTGTGATAAGCGGTAACTTCTGCAGTGTGATTTCTCAAGTTTTGGATACATTTTCAAGACAATCAAGTCTGACGAAGATTTTTTTTCATGGGAAATGAATTTATCCTGAAGCCCCAGCCCAAAAGAGGCGTGATGGCTTCTTTGCTGAGATTGCATGTCTCTTTTCCACTTTCCAATTTGACACGACCTTTTTTCTTTTTGTGTAAAAAAATATTACAAGATAAAGGTGACCGGTTAATTTTTGCTAGTTTCCAGCCTATAGATCCTCTTCACATCAATGACTTGTACGGGTGATGCACTGGCATAGTAAACTTGTTCCTTCTGTTTTTTCATCACTATTTTCCATCTTTCTATTCCAAGTTAATATATTCCCCTGCGGCTATGTGTTGATATTAAAATTTGCAAATTCGTTGTCCAGATGTCCTTTTAGGTGTCACAGACACATCAGGTTTAATTTGTGCATCATTTCTTCTCTGTTTAAGTGTGTGAGTGATTCCATGCATGTGCTTATGCACTATTTCTTGTTTATTAGTAGGTGGTTATATGCTTAAAAGTTATTTATGATCTCCCTCACCTTCTCCTTATAAGCTTAGCTATAATGATCAACAATTCTTCAGTTAACTGGAAACCATTGTATATATTAAGTTGTATAACTTGAAAACAAAATTCCTTACATGATATTATTGATGTATTTAAAGCTGATTGCATGTGAAACATGTCTTTGTTATCCAGCCCAGATGGAAGGTTCCTTGTGTTTCTATCTGGAAGAAGTTCTGTAGATTCGGGTGCACATTCTGCAACAGATTCACTTCACAGAATTGATTGGCCAGTGAATGGACAATTGTCCTCTTTAAAAATTATTGATGTGGTGAGCTCTTCATGTCTATCTGTATAATTTACATTTGGTGAATTCCACTGGGATGTATAGAATTGCCGATTTTGTTTGCTATTGCTTTATTCATTTACAAGAAGTTATGATGAACTTTGCCTTGTTCATCAACAGCTTTTATATAAGATACTAGAATGTGAATATTTAAAAGTAATGATTGATAATATAATATGGATTGCATTTTGTTCTGGGATCAATGTTGCTTTTAAAATAGCCATGCTTTTACACTCGATCTTCTTGTGAACTCTCACCTTTTAGAATTTCAAATGAAGGGAAGGAGGATACACTTGTTGGGAACCCAGGCTGGACGACTGCCAATCCCTTGTCCTGAGGCTATCCCTGGCAATTTCCTCTTAGCTATATTTTCCCTATGAATGATGCATTTACCAGTTTCCACAGATTTGGAAGATTTTCTTTCATGTGTATGATCTGTAACTAACTATTTTCTTCTATAAATCATTGCAGATTCCTATTGTGCAGAGCACAGAGGACGGTTGCTTCCCAGGGCTTTACTGTTCTAATTTTATTCCTAATCCCTGGCTTTCAGATGGATGCACTATGATTGTATCTTCAGCATGGGGCAGCAGTCAAGTTATACTTTCTGTGAATGTGTTGAGGTAACTTTAAAAGTCATATAGTTACAGCTTTTCTTATGTGTACATACCTTCAGAATCTGTTTGTATAGTTGATTCATGGTATGATTATCGAATTACAGTGGGGATTTATCCCGTATTAGTCCCAGAGACTCCAATTTTTCATGGAATCTTCTTACTCTAGATGGGGACAGCATTATTGCCGGTAAAGCCAAATGCTGAAAGCTATCTATAACCCACCATGTTAAAGTGAAGAGAAAGGAAATATAATCTTTTTTTCTTCCCCTGTTCCAGTGTTTAGCAGTCCAGTAGATGTACCTCAAATCAGGTATGGTTATCTTGTTGATAAGGAAATTAAAAATGCTGCATGGGATTGGTCAGATGTATCAAGCCCAATATTCGGATGCTCTGCGAAGGTTTGTATTGTTGGCATTTTTAGAACAAGAATTTTGTATCGTTTATCCATTAAGTTCTAGTTTTGTGACGACAGTTTCTTCTTGGTACAGGTTAATTCTTTGCTCTCTTGTCGTCAGTTCACTATATTGAAGATTCCAGTCAAGGATGTTTCTGAATGCCTGACAAAAGGTATTATATCAATATGTTGTTGTATCAAAATTCTTAACACTTTGATGCATTGGCATGGGTCTACTATCACATTTCAGATGCATCATAAAAACAGTGTGATTTCTATCCAGTTTTTTATGGGTTTTTTTTTTTGGTGGCGGGGGTATTGTTTTCTGTATGTTTATTCATTGATTTACATGCACTAGCCCATTCATTGGAAATTTTGTTGGAATTTGATTGGTAAGGAAAGAAAGTAAGACATGAAGTATTCTTTCATTGAGTTTCCAGCATCAGCATATGGAGCTGAATTTTTATAGGGACTTTGTGCATGAAGAATGGGATGATTCAATTTTTTTTCTGGTACTATTGGGAAGTCTTTCCCAATTCATGAAAGCGTTGAATTATGATCACAGCAATGAATTTTGATTCATTGTACATTTGTTTCTTTCAGGTGCTAGCAAACCTTTCGAAGCTATTTTTGTGTCTCGCCAGTCTAAGAAGAATGATGTTTGTGATCCACTAATAGTTGTGCTTCATGGAGGCCCACATTCTGTCTCATTGTCAGGCTTTGCAAAGTCCTATGCATTTCTGTCTTCACTAGGCTACAGCTTGTTGATTGTAAATTACAGGTGTTTTAAAGTTTTTCCCTTTCTCTTTCCCTTTTCTTCTCAAGTTTAATCAGAAACTCAGATCAATATAATATGCAAAAAAAAAAAAAATCTCTCTCCAAGCTGATGTTTTATATTTTTTACATGGCATTGTAACGGGGAGCGAAGAAAGACAACAACGGGAAATATTGTTTGATTAATCAGGAATTTCAAAATTGGAATTTAGTTTACTTTAGTTTTATTATTGGATGAGAACTATTTAGTAGGTTTTCTAATTGTACCGTCTATAAACAAAGACCCTACCCAGATATTCAAAAGAACATTGAATTTTGATTATCACCAAGATGCAGTTTTTCCTCAGAGAATTAGTACTTTTGTATTCTTGCTGGTGGTTCTACACCAGTTTGAAATTCACATAACTTTACCATAAAATTCATTTGGTCCCTTGATAATTTTCATCTTTGCATGCTCAAAAGGTTTGGTGCAGGCGTTAAATTGGTATTAGGGTGTGTTTGGTGGTGCTTCTGCCTTTGAGTGCTTTTTTAAAGTGTTTTTGGCTTGAAACAGTTTCAAATTGATGTTTTTTTCAATGCTTTATGATGATTTTGTTGTGCTGATGTCAAAAAAAAAAAAACAAATCTGAAAAAAATTCTTTTTGATGCATTTACCACAATCCCAAACACACAATTAGAGTGCCAGCATGTGACTGTCCTTTTTGTTCTTTCCCAAATTTTTCTAACTAAGTCTTTGATCACAGAGGTTCCCTAGGATTTGGTGAGGAAGCTTTGCAATCTCTTCCAGGGAAAGTTGGTTCACAGGTACTCATTCTTATTAAAGTTTATAGTCCAAGGACAAATTTACTCCCGAAGTGTTATGTCTATCCCAATGGAACCCCCCATAAATCGATATCTCAAATGAGTCCCCATCCTTTGAGAATTTTCTGAATTAGCCCCTGCAGGTGCAAGCTTTTTTATCCTGATTTCGAGGACAAAAGTGAGCCTAAAATATTTTGGAGTTAAAAATCACACCCACATGTGCAACTCTGTAACACACAAAATGGGCTATAACCTCTTTTTATATTTGAGCATTCACATGCATCATGTGGGGTGACTTTTGGTGTCAAGATCCTTGTTAATGAATATATTTGGCACCACAATGTCTGAGGGAGCATCAGTTTTGTGCGAATACTTGCCTAAAATATGTTAAAAACAAACAGATCTTTTCACTGTAGATAACATTGGAGATGATTTAACCAACCCTAATAAATGGGGACTCAATTGATCGGTGGAGGATTCATTTGGGACGTGCATAATAATTTGATGGCAAATCTGCCCTTTCTCCTAAATTTTGTTTGGCATGCTTTTTGTAAAAATCAAGGCTTTATGCATCAGGTTGGATTGTTTTTCCGAGTCCTTTTTTTTTCTATGAAGGGATTCTCTGATGTAGTTTGGGAACAAGAAAGTTACCTGAACTCAATAAGAAATAAGTATCCTAATATCAACAACATTAAAATCCTAGAAAGATATCAAAATAAGCGTTAAACTCTAAGCAGTGCTAAACTACAAACAAACAAGTCAGCTTTCTTGTTCCTATATTGCATGTTTCTCTCTTACTTTCTCCACTTCCCTTTGCCCCGGTGTTGATTCTTCATTTTAAATAATCTCTTGCAAGGAGTATCAGGACACATCACCTGTATATCCTGGTTTCTTGTTCTTTTTCCTCGTTTGGAAAAAATCCACTTTCTCCCAGAAGACATACAGATATCTACTCAAGCATCTCAAACATTTGGGGAGTTTGTACAAATTCTAACCTTATAGCTTACCATGCACAGGATGTCAAGGATGTAATTACAGCAATAGATCGTCTGGAGTTTGTTCAAATTCTAACCTTATAGCTTACTATGCACAGGATGTCAATGATGTAATTACAGCAATAGATCATGTGATTGACACGGGTGTTGCTAGCCCCTCCAAAATAGCTGTGATTGGTGGTTCCCATGGTGGCTTTCTCACAACTCACTTAATTGGCCAGGTTTAGCATTTCCATCTCTCTCCTTTTGAAAGTCAGGTGCCTTTTGTAGGCTGTTTATCGAGATTTTTGTTATTACATAGACCTCTAATATAGTGAACATATCTGTATAACTTTCTGCAGGCGCCAGATAAATTTGTTGCTGCAGCTGCGAGAAATCCCGTCTGTAACCTTGCATCAATGGTTGGCATAACAGACATCCCTGATTGGTGCTATGTGGAAGCCTATGGAGTTGAGGGGAAAACTAAATTTACGGAAGCACCCTCAGCTGAGGACCTGGCTCTCTTTCACAGCAAATCTCCCATATCACACATCTCAAAGGTACTTTCTAGAGAGACCTGTTTTCTATTAGGTGATATGTGATGGTGTCCATTGTCCAGTGGATAGGACAGAGGTCTTCAAAACCTTTGATAGTGGTTCAAATCCTATTGGACACAATATTCTTCCAATTTTTCAACACACACACACACACACACACGCACGCGCATATATATTTTATTTCTTAGTATTTTCAGGACTTGAGACAGAAGCACTAAGAATAGGAATAGAATGGTCCAAACCAAATAAAATTTACTGCAAAAAACTCCTAATGAACAGGCTGGTCTGCAGCCTCGACAGGAAAATGACACGTGGTAGTGCGATTGCTTTTACATTGCTGGATGCTATCAACTTTAAAGCAACGGAAAAATCTAGTATAGCTAGTGTCAGAAAACACAATGCGTTTCCATGCAACTTGCAGTGGACAACTGTACTGGATTGGAAATTGTACCTGCATGGATTGCATTGGCACTAGCCAGATGCATGGAATGCTATACAACAACAGCCAAGCTCTGCTTTTGGCAGTTGTGCAATGCAAATGAAAACAATATGTTGAGAATGAAGAATCTGAGCTTCATGGTAAAAAAAATTCTTTGGTTATTTACCAGAACATCAACTATGTGTCGGTGTTTGCCAAAAGCAAAGGTGGAGGAAACAGGAAACCTGAAACTTACAACTTTTTCCCTCTTTCTTTCAGTCATATTGGCCGGGTAGAGATAGTGATTGGCATTTCTTTTGGATTTTTTTTTATCTGTGCTTAGTACCAAAACCCTCGAGTCATGGTATTGAATTTCTTAGTTTGACAACATTCGCAGGTCAAAACACCGACCATTTTTGTTCTAGGTGCTCAGGATCTTCGTGTTCCATTGTCTAATGGGTTGCAGGTAAGTTTCGTTCCCTCTTCAAGTACAAGCTGGCTGTTTAAAATTCTATTGCAGTGTATGTTTTGAAAAAAGCAGCTGGAAGAGTGATAGACAAGACATAAAATCGCAAACAGTTTTTTTTTTTTCCTTCTTCTATTACTTGCATAATATGATGGTACTGATGGTTTGATATTTGAAAAATTTGTAGTATGCACGGGCATTGAAAGAGAAAAGTGTTGAGGTCAAAATCCTCTTGTTTCCCAATGATGTCCATGCGATTGAAAGGTAAAACATTTTCTGGGGCACCTTCTTGTGTAAACAGCTACAACGAAGCTCAAATCTAATTCACTTTCACATAAAGCCTGATCCACCTTGCTTTTCTGCAGACCCCAATCCGACTACGAAGGCTTCCTTAACATTGCAGTATGGTTCAACAAGTACTGTAAATAAGCATGCATGGCTTGCCACATGTTGCTCATGCGGTACGAAGTCAAAATACAAGAAATAATCAGCAAACTATTTGCTCGCCTGGATGCGGGTAATTGATAAAGGTTGGATCTTTATGCTCAACCCACCATGTCTTGTATTAAGAAAGTTTATGAGCCCTATAAGCACTGTTGTGCACAAGCAATATGCTCACTCAAGGCATGAGGTAAAGAAAAGGGATAATCATGTCCTGATGCATCAGCTATTCGTTTGGAAATTTGTTATATTTCAAAATCCTTTTGACTTTCGATAAAGCTGCATGCTGCCTCCAATTTTAATGGATATGGAATATGGATGCGAGTTATCTTTCTCTATATATTTCTTCGAGGCATTATAGTAGCGTTTTTTTTTTTTTTGAAATTCATTAAAAAATCAAATTTAAAAAAAAAACAACGGTGTGTCTGCAATACTATTCCAGCTTAGATGCGTTTCAGACCGTGGTTACACCCTGTATGAACCTATAAGAAGAGAGTATTTGTTTGCGGCGCATCTTGTTCGTACTTGAACAAACACACCCATTATTAATGACATCAAGTTGGGTCGCTCCTCTATACTCTGTTTCGACTAAAATTCAAGTGCAAGGAACGTGATATCTGTGTTTTGGGCAGCATGACAGTTGACAAGACCCGGTGTAAGAAATCAAAAGGCTCTCAACCGCAAGGGTTGTTTAAGTTCAAACAATCTAACTGGCTACTTTAAAAGGATGAAGGAGACTAGCAGAAGATGGAGGAGTTCCGATGCCCACCTGTGACCTGACACAAGGACATAATATTCTCATTTCCCTTCGTGCTAAGCATGATAATATAACCGTGGAAGCTAGCTACTTTAAAAGGATGGAGACTGGTTTAGTGCCAGATCGTGTTAGTTACCACACACTAGTGATGCAGAAGACCTGGTGCCTGAGATGGATGAAAAGGGTTTGGAGATTGAAGGGTATACTCAGTCTGCTCTGACTAGGATGTACATTGAAGCTGGAATGCGTGAGTTTTCATGGCTATGGTTCAGGAGATTTCATCTCACAGGAAATATGAGTTTTGAGTGCTATTCTGCCAGCATTGATGCATACGGGAAGCACTGCCATATTGTGGATGCTGACTGTCCTCGTGTTTAATGTGATGATTAAAGCATACAGGTTAGCGCAGAGTTATGGTAAAGCATGTCACTTGTTTGACAGCATGGAGAGTCGTGGCGTAGTTCCAGATAAATGTACCTATAGCTCTATCATACAGATTTTGGCTGGTGCTGGCTTGCCACATAAAGCAAAACATTATCTGAAGAAGATGCAAGAGGCAGGACTATTTACTGATTGCATCTCCTATTGTGCTTTGATCTCAAGCGTTGTGAAAATAGGTAAACTGGAAATGGCTTGAGGAGCTTTATAACGAGATGATAGGTCTTGATCGATGTGAAGCCAGATGTTGTAGTTTATGGTGTACTGATAAATGCTTTTGCTGATGCTGAAAGTGTTAAAGAAGCTCTTGGTTATGTAGATGCAATGAAAAGAGCAGGCTTGCCTGGAAATACAGTTATATATAACTCCTTAATCAAGCTTTGTACCGAAGTTTGGTGCTCAAAAGAAGCAGAAGAAACATAAAAACTGCTGCAGCCGTCCGAATCTGGTCCTGATGCATTTTCTTCAAAATGTATGATAGATCTCTGAAGCGAAAAAACCCATGGTCAAACAAGCAGAAGAGATCTTTGAGAGCTTGAAAAGATAAGGGAATGAAAATGATTACCTTTGCAATGATGCTGTGCATGTAGAAAAGACTGGGGAGGTTTGAGGAAGCCATTCAGATTGCAAAACAGACGAGAGAGTTGGGGCTTTTGACTGACTTCTTGTGCTATAACAATGTGCTTGGGTTGTATGCATTGGATGGCAGATGGAAAGAGGCTCTGGGAACGTTCAAGGAAATGGTAGAAGCTTCCATTCAACCTGACGATTATATGTTCCATTCTCTTGGAATTGCTCTGGTAAAATGTGGAATATCAAAGAAGGCTGTTGACAAGCTTGAAGCAACTAAGAAAAATGATTATCAGAATGGCTTGCAGGCATGGATGTTAGGTCTCTCCACTGTAGCTGACGTAGATGATGATTATGACGAGTAAACTTAGGTTGTGGTTATGGTCTGCAGTCCCTTTTCTCTTGCTCCTAGGGTAGCAGAAGTTGTTTGTCGTTGTAATCTGTAATGGATAGGATCAACAAAAGCGTAGAGTCAAATGTACAGTGTTCAATTTGAGTTCAATGACACCTCTATGGAGCGAATTTCTTCAAGTCAGTGCCTGTGACCTCTGGTTCTTAACTCAATTGACCCTTCCTCCTTCAGGGATGAGGTCAGGAAATGGGATTGTCACATAAGCTGCCTTCGATATCATTTTTCAAACAATGCAATTATTTTTACTGGTTACAGCAGTTGAAATTGATCAGCTGAGATCAATGAACCTCAAGCCGTAACCTTACCAAAAGTGCTGAAAAATTCTTGTATTATATTAGTCGTGACGCCAAAAAATAACTTACTTTTTCATAAAAATCTTCTAAATATGCCAGCCCAAGTTTGAAAACAAAATCAAACGTGTTACCACAAATTTCTGGTGGCTCACACCGTCATTGTTGAGTTCATCTGAGGTGGCTCCTTTGGTTCTCCATTAAAAATGCATGAGATGTTGTCAGAAAGAAAAGAGAATCTCCGAGACGAGTCCAACACTTGGAAAAAAAACAAAACAAAACATGTTATTTACTCTCTTTTTTCCCCCTCAAATGGCAAGCAATTTTGGATACAGTTCTCTCTCATCACTGTAGCTGGATAAAAGTACAAAATTCGAATGCTATTAAAATTAAACAAGTCCAGAATATGAGTTCACAGAAACTACATTTTAAAAGTAAATTCTGAAACACTCCCAAATCTCTGGAAAAGATTCTGTATTACAAAACAGTTTTTGATCATTCAGTTTTCCAGCTAGGATTGCTCTGGCTATCATTAGCAAACAGTTGTAAGAATGTATACCATCACCACGTCAATTACATCGGTACTGTTTAGTATTAGCGAAATTGGTTGGCTCATTTCTGTCAAGGTTGGCAATTCATGATCATGATCAACAGCTACTACTGTTGACAAAACTCAAAACAAAACAACATCATGATTCGTATCAGCAAACATCTGCTTAAATTCTTAACAATCCTTTTAGTTTAACTTGTGAATAAGTTCTTTAGAAAAATTATCAGAATTCCAGAGTGTTTCGGCTCATTCTCAACTGATTTCATTTTTTGTCTTCATTTCTACTAAAACATCTTCATTTTCAGTCAACAGGAGGAAAAGCAAAAAAGAAATCTTCAGTTTCAGTTTCAGTTTCCGTTTCCGTTTCCGTTTCATGCAGGGAATTAATCATAATTGTCCCCTGGATGTTGACCTTTAAATGTTAGTTATTGCCAAGAACACAAGATTGTCACTGCATAAACTTGAATGTGTAGTTAAGAGCCATTCCAACAAGTTAATGCCAATCGAATGTGTAGTTAAGAATCATTCTCATCACTATTTCCTTTTCAAAGATACACGACCATTGTGTTGAATAGAAAAGCTGGAAACTTTTCCGGAATTCACAGTAATAAAGTACACCATAACTTAATGAATACAATACCGCTCATATCATGAGCAACCATACAATAAAATTCATCACCGTTATTTACTAACTTGACTCTTGATAGAACTCTCCATAACGCAATAACTTTATAATTTGGCAGGTGGGAAGCAACCAAGGAGATGATAATTGATGAGTAATTAACATCTCTGAAGAACTTCGGTGGAAATATTACGCTGCAGTCATAGGCTGCACCCTTCCTTCCTTCTGATATTGCATGTTATTGTGTCATGCATTGGATCAACAAACGATTAGGGTGTATAATACCTGTATTGTTTTGTGCTTCATGATTTTTTTTTTAAAAAGGAGGTTTAAAATTCAATGAGTGTGAATAACTTTTTAGAGTTCTAGTTCATGACTTCACAGGGGTTTCATCTGTGTTCATCTATTCTTTTTTTCTTTTTCTCTATCCATATTTCTTCACAATTCAATGGATGAATGACTAACGAGCAATCAGTGGTATCTACAGCCAGAAATCTCGAGTCTCATCAAACCAAAACCAAAAGTTGACAATGCTGTAAACTGAAAAGAAACTTAGAACTGAAATTAGAGGTGACGCAATGCGACCACTGATGAATTATCAGGCATAGTCTACACAGCTCCTGATAAAAAAAACAAATCTTGCAAGTACTTCTTTTGCGTATCCTGAAGTGCTGGTTTTGTGTCATGCCAAATCAAAGAACACAAGTATAGATCAGAAAGTAACAAGGCAAACAGAGAATTTCATTATTCCAACTTGAGTGAGATTATCACCTTTACAAGTTAACTAGCTTAAACCAAGAGGTTAAGATCACAAACCAAGCTAACACAAGTAAATAGTGAAAAATATACTACAACTGAACACATTCTTTCATGAACAAAGATCAGCTCAGGTTTTCCATCCCCGATTAGAACAGTAACCATATACGCATCCATCCGAGAACAAGTAATTAGGCTAACTTTGTTACTAACATCCTCGAACCTCCTCAAACTGATCCATTGAAGGACAACATGAACCTCTCTTCACATGACATCATTATGCCATTGAAGCACAACGTCCTCAAGCTCATCTTTCAGTTCTCCCCAATGAACCTCCTCAAATTCCACCCCACCACCCTCCACCACCTTAACTTCCACCACCAACAGCTTCTCCGCTATTTCGAACACCTCAAACAACACTCCCACCCTCCCTTTCCCCAACCCAATAGCACTCCCACCCTTTCCTTCCACTGCCCTATACCCCAATCTCCCTCCAACCTCTCTCACTCTCTCTGTAACTCTTTCCACCGTTTCGCTTGATGTAAATCTTCTCTCTTTCCGATTCTTAACCTCAAATAACCGAGACAAATCCAACCCTGAAGATAGAGATATTATATCAAACGCAGTAATGCAAGCAACCGCACTCTTTTGATCAAATTTACAATATTTTTTATAATCCAACTCGAACACACTACTTTGAGTTGGCAATTCAAACTTCTTCAAAAACCAAGAATGCTTCATTAAAGCTTCCATGCTCATTCTTGTATTAGGATTTGGGTCTAGAAGCTGGTTTATAATCGATTTAACCGGCTTTGATATACAAGAGGGCACTTGATATTCTCCTTTATGAGCTCTCTTATACAAGAAAGCAAGATTACTGTCATCAAATGGCAAATAAGCCGACAATAAAAAGAATAAAATGACTCCACAAGACCAAGCATCCGCTTTAGCTCCGTCGTAACCCTGCCGCGACATTACTTCCGGTGCCGTGAAAGCTGGGGTCCCACAAGCAGTCTGAAGCAAAAACACACCGTCACCACCACCATTCTTCAAAGCCGAGAGTCCAAAATCAGATATTTTTAAATTACCTTTACCGTCAAGGAGTAAATTATGAGGCTTGATATCGCGGTGAGAGACACCATTTTGGTGGCAGAAGTGGAGGGCAGACACAAGTTGTTGAAAGTAACGACGTGCGGCTGATTCTTTGAGTTTCCCAATCTTGCGGATCTTAGAGTAAAGATCACCTCCCGAGGCAAGTTCCATGACGAGGTAGATTTTGGTTTTTGTTGCCATAACTTCGTGAATTTTGAGAATGGTTGGGTGGTCTTGCAGGCGGTGCATGGCTGAAATCTCGGAGATGATACGAGGTTCCATGGCAGCATCGGTTTTTGTTTTGTCTATGATCTTGATCGCTGCCAGCTGTGTCTTGTCGGATAAAGAGCGGGCTGCATAGACTTTTGCAAAGCTACCACGGCCTAGTAATCGGCCTAATTCGTATTTGTTGAGAAGCGTGGACGGTATCGAGGTGGTCTTTTGTAGTGTTGATGGTGGCGGGGGCTCCATGGCTCGTGGAGGATAGGGGGTTGTGGGGAGGAAAACAGCAAGCAACACAAGAGCGTGCAGGGGATCGGCTTTTAATGAAGGGGAGGGTTGCTTTTATAAGTGGGTGAGCGTGTGCCGGTTGTGGGTTTCATTTAGAATTCAGGTGTCTTCTAAATTCTTGTTTTTTTTAATTTCTCTTATTTTTGTTGTACTAAAATATCTCAACTACTTGCATTTTTTTAAGAAAAAAAAATATACCTCAGAAGAAAACAAACACCCTTTGAGGCACAATTAAGGATGTTAATTTAATTCCAACATAATGTACCGATCTAAATTGATAGATTTGTTTTAATTACTTTATTTTATAAATAATAAATACGGTATGAATATTATAAAATTTAATTTAAAACTTGATCTAATTTAATCTAAAATATATATATTTTTATTGTGTGTGTGTGTGTATATATATATATGATACTATTTTATTATAGGTTAAATAATAAATATTTATATAAATATCTAAAACTCAATTAATAGGATATTAATATCTAAATTTCTTGCTTTTCAACTCATGCATGCCCTTTGACATCCCAGGCACAATGCATGATGCAATCCATGCTAATTTTGGATTAATAATTGTTAAGTGTCGGATTTTATTAATTAGCAAGGTTGTTATGCATTGACATTTTTATATTTAAAAAATATTAAAAAATATATAAATTTTTCTTTTTTTCTAATAATATTTGTTTATTATCACGGTTGGGGATTTTGATGCAATTCTAAAAATTTATTTTAACATGAATAATAATCTGTTTTCATGTTAGCTTGATCAAACTCAATTGCTCTCTTTATATGTGTTGATTAATATGGGTATCCAAGTCAGTTTGCATGTATCTCGGCTAGTCTCATAAATTTTAAAGTTAACGACCATGTAAATCTCCAGTAATTATTATATTAGTCATCACAAGACTTAAATTTAAAATTATATAAAAAACAAACTTCTTGGTTCCAAACTTTTACTATTAAGTTATTTATTAGATGATTATGCATTTTTATTCTTTAGGAAACTACATAGGGTTGGCCAATTCTTATTTTAATTTTTGAATACAGGTGATACATGCACATTAAAAAGTCGAGTTGATTCAAAGAAAAAAAATGAAAATTGTTGTAAAATACAAAATTTATATTAATTATGTGTAAATAATGGAATTATTTTCTCATTGATGTTCCTCCAGACCAATTTACATTACAATCTTTATTTTTTAGGAATATCTTCACAGAATAACAGCGATGGTACTTCCAAGGATTCGTAAAATTTCAAATTAAAGTTATCCTTTTTTCGGTAATTAAATTTATTGTTGTTGTGGTTCTAACTGCAAGTAAATCCATTATATATATATATATATATATATATATATATATAAAAAAATAAAAAAAAAAACTTAAATCAAAATATAGAATGAATGGGGAACAATAAGTTTTTGGTAATTTACCATGTTTCCTTCTAATATAGCTTTTTAGAAACGTTTCAAAATATTTTTTGAAAAAAAATAAATTTTATTGTTTTATTTTAAATTTATTTTTTTGTTTTTACGTGGATGTATTAATATAAAAAAAAATAAAAAATATTATTAATTTCTATTTATTTCTAGACATTAAAAAAAAAAACCCTTAAAAAAATCCTCCACCGCAATAATAAATGCTGGTAATCGGCAAGCCAGTGGCGGTGGAAAGACCAGAAAAAGAAGAGGAAAAAGAAAACAAAGCTAGATAGTAATTTTCTATTCATATGCAAGATATGAAGCAGGTGATGTATCCAAGAGAATCTGGTCGACGAATATTATTTCTTTTTTCAAGCTTTTGCTCTCAAGTTGACGCCTCCAAATGAAAGAGCACTGCAATCGAAAAGGACTTCGCCACTATGAGCAATTAAAATGCTTTAATGACTACGAGACGCAAAGAGTTATGTGCCGACGCTTATCATGCATAAAATAACCTATCATCTCACTGTCAAAGAAGACGACGACTCCAGCTAGCCAACGATCACCTTCATACCATCGGAGTATAAAATTTCTTGAATCCCTGTCCTCTTTTTCTCCAAATGGTGGGCGGACGACTGGAATGTTCAAGGCATCCAATCATCAGCGAGACTTAACTGGCCCTCCCTAACAAAAGCAAAGAAAAGATCAATCTCGCGATATTATTTCAATGGCGGAGAGCGCCCTTTTTCTGCAACCTAGAATTGATCCTAGTCGAGTTAGGTGGTGCTTATCATTGATTTCCAGCTGTGTTTTCTAAAAGATGTATTTTTTTTAAGATTTAAATTGTTGTTTTTTATTTGTTTTTTAAAATAAATTCAAAAATTAATTTTCACACCACTCTCAAACAGTAGCATGTTATATAATCAGCAAAGTTCCTCGAGGAAACCGCCTTCAAATATTCCAAGAAACCGCAACTGCACAGTTTGTCATTTCGCCGTGTTTTGTGGTGTGGGCTAGGAGGTCACTCTCCAGCTATGTTATTTTGGCAGTTGCTGGCATCATTGCTACGCTGAGTTGGACGGTTATTAACGTGCCACGTGGGAAAACTCATGACCTGTGCGTTTCTGGGTCAGGGTTGTGGGACCGTAAGTCAAAAATACGAACCCACACAGACGAGCTAGAATTCAAGTAATTAATTAAAGCAGGATAGAAGTAACAATAATAATAATTAACGAAAACAAACCAAGCACGCATTCTCTCGACAAGACGAAAGTAGCTCTCAATGATTAAATATGAATATCTAGGATGCGTTAAAATTATAATTTATTTATATCTTAAATAAAGGCTAGAATGAATGAGCACCCTTGATTTTTGGTTTACTTATCATATTTATTATTGGGGTTCAACAGTGATTTTTAAAAGTTTTTGAATATTTTTTTATAACAGGATATCATGCACCGCCGTAAGTTAACTTAGATATCATTATCGAATCTATGTGAAAATATGATTGTTATTTTTTAAAAGTATTTTTTAATTGAAAATATATTAAAATAATATTTTTTATTTTTAAAAATTAATTTTTAATATTAATACATCAAAATAATCTTAAAAAATTAAAATAATATTAATTTAAAATAAAAAAATAACTGCAAAAAAAAAAAACATTCTCATAGACATGCCAGTGCAAGTGATTTTTTTAAGATAATTATAAAAAGGGAGCAAGAACTGTTTTTTAACTAATTAATCCTTTCACCAAGGGCCACTTAGCTAGCCTAAGAAATATTTTTTTAAATATTTTTTAACAATTTTAATATATATATATATATATATATATATATATATCACTTTTAAAATCACATCAAAAGACCAAACACAGCACCTACAAGTAATGAATAATTAACAGCTTTTGGAAATTTTGTAATCATGTTTTAGATATTTTACATTTTTTCAAAGTAGGGGGGGCGATTTGGATCCATTGTCCACGTGGACCAACAATAACCCGTCTTTAGATGCCAACAAGCCTCGCTGAACACTTATCGAAGAGTATTTTAGATTGCATGTCAATAATCAATATCACCCTATTGTTCAACAGAGAAAAAACAGAAGGTGAAATAGACACGCACAGACGGAGGGAAAAAAAACACTGTAGAGTAGTAGATTTATAGCGTATTTGTATTAAAAAAAATTAATTTTTTTAATTTTTAATTTTTTTAATATATATCTTCTGATCATTTTAATATGTTAATAGAACAAATAAATTAAAAAATAATAATTTTAATATATCTTTTAACAAAAATACTTTATACCAAATAAGCTTCTAAAACAAAAGGACAGGAGCTGTGGTCTGGATTGTGTAGAGTAGATCCACAGTTTTCTGGTGCCAATAGTTTGAGAATAGATTGTTAAAATAGTCCTTTTCGCTCAACAAGGTGTCATGCAAGGGTGGAGCTGGCATTATTTGATAGGAGGGTCAAAATTAATATAACAAGGTATAATTTTTTTATATGTAAACAATGCACATATAAAATCAAAATTAATATATTAAAAAAAATTGATATATAAAAGCAAATTTAACATAAAAATAGAAATATTAGTTCCTAAAAAAAAAACTTAAATTGAATTAAAACTGGGTATGTGTTCTTCAAAAAATTTAATTTGGCTAGAAAGATCGTGTCTAATTGTATATTAGACCTCGTAATAATAAGGTACATGTCAGAAAAATTTAAAAATTTTAACGGTTCTGCTGAAAACAAAACATAAAAAAATCCAAGTATAATCGAAACAAACTCATAAAATATATCCAATAGACATTCAGTATAACAAAAAATAAAAAAATGGTAAAACTAGTAGATAGAAAAAAAAAATAGCAGAATTATACACACACACATCTTATCAAATTCTTAACAAACATTAAAAAAAAAACCACTTAAAAGACTTTAAATTTAGATCAGTAATTACCTTGTTTTGATAAACAATGAATTAATTGGCAGTTTTGTTTTAACCTTCTACTTTGTATTATTATATTTTTTGGTTAGGACTCTAGAGAAGGAAGATAAAGAAATAGTAAAGAAAGGTAATTAAATTTTAATCAGTTCAAGCAACCCAAAAATCAGTTTAAAAATTCAAAAAATCAACCTGAAACCCAAAAGCTTCTCAATGTTAAAGTTTAGACTTCCACATCGAATAGAATCTGTTGACATCTAAATTTACTTTTTTATGTTTGAAATAGTATCAATAATAATTTATCTCTTTATCATTAAAATCTAATGTTTTTTTTTTGTACCATCAAAATCTGATCATGACCACCCCCTCTCGCTCCTTTTTCCTGATTAGAAATTAAAAAAATAAAATTTTAGATTAAAATTAATTTTTTAAATAATATATGAACTGTTAAAGTTGAAAAACAGAAGTAAAATGAAGAAAATGAATATTTTATCTAAATTCTATATTGATTATAGATTTTCTATGTGTTTTACTTTTTAGCACCTTTGGATCTTTAATTTTTTTAGTAAAAAAATATAAAGCATGTAGAATATAGCATGGATCTTTAAAAATGATAATACTCGCATTTCATACGAAAGAAGAGAGGTAAGTTTATTAACTTGTAAATAAAATAAATGTTGTTGGCAATCAAAGGAGCGTCTCTTGAAGTGCCCCCAAAAACCTAGCAAGATGAGCAGGAAGATCTTGTAAATTTCGAGATATTGAATATTACCATCTCTAGTTCATTAAAGTAAACAAAAAAAAAAATCCTTGTTGAAGAACCAAACAATTGTCCTAATTTTTTTAATATTTTTTTTTCCTATTTAGTTTGAATTTGTAGCAACCATCCTCTTAAGCAACCGTGTGAGCGCCCATGTGTGTGATGTATACAATGTAAGCCAGAATCTAGAAGATCACGATAAATATTTATTAAAGCAACATTTGCATAATATATACATGGAAAAAAGGAATTAATATCTTCCATTTGAAAAAAACCACTTAAAAGACTTTAAATTTAGATAAGTAATTACCTTGTTTTGATAAACAATAAATTAATTGGCAGTTTTGTTTTAACCTTCTAGCATTGCTTTGTATTATTATATTTTTTGGTTAGGACTCTAGAGAAGGAAGATAAAGAAACAGTAAAGAAAGGTAATTAAATTTCTAACCTACACGAAATGATAATTTAAAATTTAAAAATAACTAATGAAATAATAATTTATTATTAGAAAACTCATTGCTTGTTATATTTAAATACTCAATAAAAAAATTCTCTAATATTTTACAGGGCGTTTGCAAGGGCTCAGGCTTTAGCGTGCCACCTCTTAGTTCCATCCTTGGTGGCATGGATTTTCTTCCATGATATTTATCCTTTATCATTGACCGGGATAAGGCCTTATTTGTTTTTATAGTTCAAAAGTATTTTAAAAAATTAAATTTTTTTGTTTTAAATTAATATTTTTTGATGTTTTCAAATGATTTTGATGTGTTAATATTAAAAATAATTTTTAAAATATAAAAATATATTATTATAATACATTTTCAAATAAAAATACTTTGAAAAGCAAACATGACATCACTCTCGAACAGGTTCTGTGCTACGTAGATTCTTAGAGAAATTAAAAAGAAAGAGAAATCTCTAGAAGTAGATAATATTGAGCAGCGTAAACAATTCCAAAGGATCAATGGTTCAGTTTTTAGGATTTTTGACATATTATAGTGTCTCACGAGATATAAAATGTATGGGTGTTGAATTGAGAAAATATAAAAATTACTCCTATCACGTAGATGAATATTTATCGCGCTTTTGATTGAAATTATTAAAGTTAATCTAAAATTATTTTTAAACATTGTGTCAAAATTTTAATAATTATTGATAGATTTGTATGAACTCCAAATCTGAAGGGATTTCACTAGGATGTAATCAAGTTAAAAAAAACCATTTTAGTAAAAACAAATAACATAAAAAACCCATTTTATCCCTAATAAATAAAACAGCAACATGGAAGACTATAAAAAAAACACTGTAGAGTAGTAGATTTATAGCGTATTTGTATTAAAAAATTAATTTTTTTATTTCAATTTTTTTATATATATCTTCTTATCATTTTAATATGTTATTATAACAAATAAATTAAAAAATAATGATTTTAATATATCTTTTAACAAAAATACTTTAAGGGTGTTTGAGAGTGTGGTTGCTGTTGCTTTTCAAAGTGCTTTTCGTGCCGAAAAGTATGCCAATAATATTTTTTTTTATTTTTTAAAAATTATTTTTGATATCAGCACATCAAAACGATTTAAAAAGTACAAACCGCACTCAATTTTAGCAAAAAAAAAAATTTTGAATTTTTCCCAAAAACAGTTTCAAACTCAATGCCAAACAGACACAAATTTATACCAAAAGCAAAATTAACATATTAAAAAAATTGATATATAAAAGCAAATCTAACATAAAATATGAGAATATTGGTTCCTAAGGAAGAAAACTTAAATTGAATTAAAACTGGGTATGTGCTCTTCAAAGAACTTAATTTGGTTAGAAAGATTGTATCTAATTATATATTAGACTTGGTAATAGTAAGGTACATGTAAGAAAAATTTGATAATTTTGACGACTTTGCTGAAAACAAAACATAAAAAAATCCAAGCATAATTGAAACAAACCCATAAAATATATCCAATAAAAATTAACTATAACAAAAAATAAAATAATGGTAAAACTAGTAGATAGAAAAAAAGGAAAAATAGCAAAATTATACACACACACACTCATCAAATTCTTAACAAACATAAAAAAAAAAAAGGACTTTAAATTAGGGTAACTAATTACCTTATTTTAATCAATAATAAATTAATTGGCAGCTTTGTTTTAACCTTTCTGCATTACTTTGTATTATTATATTTTTTGGTTAGGACTCTAGAGAAGGAAGATAAAGAAACAGTAAAGAAGGTAATTAAATTGAAAATTTTTTTTTTTTCAACTTACACGAAGCAATAATTTTAAATTTAAAAATAACTAATATAATAATAATTTATTATTAGAAAACTCATTGCTTATTATATTTAAATACTAAATAAAAAAATTCTAAAATATTTTGCAGGAGCGTTTGCAGGGCCAGGCCCTGCTTTCCACCTCTTATTTCCGCTTCTGGTGGCATGGATTTTCTTCCATGATATTCATCCTTTATCATTGACCAGGATAATGTCTTATTTATTTTTGTGGTTTAAAAGTATTTTTTTAAAAAATAAAATAAAATTTTTTTATTTTAAATTAATATTTTTTTAATATTTTCAAATTATTTTGATGTGCTAATACCAAAAATAATTTTTAAAACATAAAAATATATTATTATGATATATTTTTAAATAAAAAAAACTTTGATAAACAACCATAACAATATTCTCAAACATGCCCCACGCTACACAGATTCTCAGAGAAATTGAAAAGAAATAGAAATCTCTAGAAGTAGATAATATTGAGCAGCGTAAACAATTCCACAGGATCAATGTTTGAGTTTTTAGGATTTTTGACATATTATAGTGTCTCACGAGATATAAAATGTATGGGTGATGAATTGAGAAAATATAAAAATTACTCCTATCACGTAAATGAAGATTTATCACGCTTTTGATTGAAATTATTAAAGTTATTCTAAAATTATTTTTAAACATTGTATCAAAATTTTAATAATTATTGATAGATTTGTATGAACTCCAAATCTGAAGGGATTTCACAAGGATGTAATCAAGTTAAAAAAAAAAAAACCATTTTAGTAAAAACAAATAACATAAAAAACCCATTTTATCCCTAATAAATAAAACAGCAACATGGAAGACTATTCTTCGGTGCGTGCATCTTCCATTTAGTGTTGGATTCTCCGAATATCTATTAATTGATGTTGGTACTCAAATCGTTGACCATAGCGTTAGCCAATGACGAGTGGAATTCATTGTTACTTTACTCGTGAATCACTATTTATTTTAACAATATCTTTTTAAAAATAGTCTATTTTTTTAATTTTATTATTTAATTTTTTAAAAAGAATTATCTATGTTTCATGATCTATATCACAAGTTTAATGAATAAACTTGAGTTTTTTTTTCTCAATCTCGCCCTTTGATATCTAGTTTATTTGTAATTAAGTTTCATAATCCCTTTTTATTTATTTTTTATGAAATTATTTTAATCTTATTATCATGATCATGAATTTGAAAGTTTAACCCAGGTTGTCTCATGTTTTTTTTAATGGTTTTTTTATTTTATTATTCAATACTAAATTGATTAAGAATTGAGTTTTATAATTTGTTTTAAGTTATTTTTTATGAGGTTATCTCCACATAATTCGGGTTATTGGTTTAACATGTTAACTCAGGTAAATTCAAGTTTTTTGGTTTTTTCCTATTAATTTTTTTCTAATTTTTTCCTTTAACATTGGGTTGATGAACAATTGAATTTTATGATTTGATTTGATTTAATAAGTTAATTCGGGTTGATTTGTGTAAAAACCTCGATTAAAATTTTCTGAATATAAAAATATAAATCCAATGATAGAATGAGTTAATTTAAATCATGAAATTAAAAATATATACACACACACCCTAAGTTGCTAGCATAAAAAAAAAAAAGATGAGGGCTAAAAAAACCAAACTAAAAGGGCTAATATGTAATTATCTAGAGATAAGACTATAAAAAGCCCTAATCTTTATTTTTGTATAAAGAAGAAGGGAGGTAGGGGGGATGCAGGAAATTGAACTGGATTTGATTGAGATTAGTCTAGGTAGTTGGGAAACAACATCAAAGCAAGAAAAAAATAATAAAAAAAGATGGAAGAATTTAGAAAATAAAATAAAAAGGGTTTAGAGCCAGATAAGAGAGAGAAAAGAGCAAGCGCCAAAAAAATTCAACTAATTAAGGATCAAAACTGTCTTTATCACTAGGTAAAGGGTTTTAAGTTTGATTTTGTAAGTTATATTAAATTAGATTTAGAATTGATGCTTTAATTGTAAATTCTAGGTTAGGGTTAATGAGAAAATTTAAGGAAAATAAGCAATTTGTCTTGTTTGATGAAATCAGGATGGAAAATGATGAAAACAACTTAAAATAATGATTAATTAAAAGAAAATCTAGTGCTGTAAAGAATTTGGTGCCAAACATAAGAAGAGAAAATTGAGAAAAAATTTAAAGAAATGCATGAATATTGTTTAGCCATGATTATTGTAATTTGTGTTGAAACATGAAGAATGAATTGAAATGAAATAGGAATTTTATGTTGAATGGTAATGTAAAGACTTGATTAAGCTTGAATTATGAATGTTTAGGTTATGGGAATTATGGAATTTTGCAATAAATAAATAACTTGCAATATTATGATGAAGGAATATTACGAAATCTAGGTAGAAAAAAATAATTGCATTGGATTGTGAGAAAAATGAATAAAAAAAAACTTTGCTATATGTTAGAATAAAGAAATTGGACAACTCAATTGTCTAATTTTGAGTTGGACTTAGGATTCAATAGTGATTAAAAATTGAAATAAGTTATACATGAAAGTCGAAGTAAGGATGATATCTTTTCAATAAAATTAATCTTACTTAAATTAGAGTTATAAAACTATGGATATAAATTAAAAACCAAAGGAAACTTGAACTAAAATTGGCTAAATAATTTTGAAGCTACAATTAAAAATAATTTTGGACGTGTTGATGAAAAAAATTGATTTTTTTTTTTATGAATTTGTAGCCTGTATCTCAGTTTTAAGAGAAAACAAACTATATATAAAACTAAAATTTTAGTCCTTGTTATGTTTTAAGTAAGGATTAACTTAAAGATATGAAATTGTTCTGTTATATTAAATCAAGAAATAAATCAAGAAATAAAATGATGGTCTACTAAGTTAAAATGTGAAGCAACCAAGGATAAAATAATAAATGATATTGTTCATGTTATTACAAAAAAATATTGTAAGATCCATTCAACAGCAAGAGATTGGTTTACGCTCCTAGATTTCATATAGGTTTTCGACATCTCACAACCAGAGTTTTATTTAATTATGTTTGTAATTCTTTCTTAAATGAAAAGCAATCCTAATTGATAAACAATAAATTATTGAAGAAATTAACTATCCTAGTAAATGGAACTAATGTTATAATTAATAAGCAATAAAAAAAATTAGTTATTCATGTAAATAAAATTAATATCCTAGTTAATGGGCAAATAAAAAACTAGTTATTTTGATAAGTAAGATTAATGTCAACTGAAAAATTAGCAAAATTAGTGTTTTTGTTAATAGATATATGAAGATAATAATTTATTAGTTAATGGGAATTGGAATTGGTGCCCTAGTCAATGAGCATATCAGAATTCGGTTCCTGAATAATGGGATGCTTCCTTCGTTAACGAAGTATTTGAGAAACCAATTCCTCGGATTATTGGCACTAGGCGCTTTAATTAATGGACAATTGAAAGAAATCATTAATATATAATTGAACTAAATGCCGGTCTCACAAGAGAAGATATTGTGTTCTTGATTGGCATGCTAATATTTTTAGAGCAGCATCTTCCATTTAAAATAGTTGAACTTTAGTAGATTTCACGTGTATTTTTGAATTTTTGGAGTTTGTATGATAATGTAGTAATAATTGTTTTTTAAAATAATTTTTGTTTAAAAATATATTAAGATAATATATATATATATATATATATATATATTTTTTAAAAATTTATTTTTAATATTGATATATATTAAAATGATTTTAAAATATATAAAAAATATTTTGAATAAAGAAAAAAAAATAATAAAAAATTTTAATTTCTTGAAAAAGAATTGCTTTGAATATTTTGTTTTCTTTTTTCTTTTTCACCTGCAGGGATCTATCCAACTTCAATTATATTAATGGATTAATTACTCCTAAGCCCCCTCCCTCTCGCCATCCCTGAAAGGACATTTAGCTCGAAGGCCACTGAACAACCTTCGCTGATAGAAGTGATTTCAAGTTTAGTGCAGACAAGGGAACAAAATAATGGAGATTGTGTAATAGAAGAAAGAAACATAGTAATATTTTAATTATTTCGAAAGCTAGCATTAAAAAAAATTAAAATTGGAACTTTCTCTTTAAATTAAATATTTATTATTGCAAAAAAGCATCAACAATACATTTTTTTTCCTCTTAAATACAAAAAGTTTTTCACAATGTAAAATATTAAAAATATTATTTTTTATTTTAATATTTAGTTAGTGTCATAAATTTAATTTTTGTAGTTAGTAATATATTTTTTCACGATAATTTTTAATTTTAATGAATTGAAAACTAATATCGAAAATACAAAATATTAAGATTACCATTATATATTATAGCTTTTATTTTTTTCATGGGAAATGGTTATAATCTTCATGCATTCTTTTTTTCAATGAAAATATTTATCTTCGTTCTCAATAAATAAATGGAAACATTTTCTATTTTTTTCATTAAAAAAAGGAAAACAAAATAGTTTTATGGTAGTGAATATACCTTACTAGAACTTCGTGAAAATTGTTGAAATAACACCAAGATAGCCACTGGGCCAATTCCAGCCCACAATTGGCCCATTTCCACATGTTTAATATAATTCTCTACGCGCATTCGCTGCGATTATTTTCTGGTATTTATTTGTGCCTATTTTTCATGTTGCTGACAAAAGAATTGCGGGCACAAGTTTCTTTTAGCTATGGAAGGAGTATAGTAGACTTGAGGGTCTAAACGTGTCATTATCCATGATCAGTATCAACACTGATATTTAATATTATAATAAAAAATAAGTTGAAAAATATTTTACAGTATTTAGTTATATTATAAAAAATAAACTGGAAAATATTTTTTTAATATTTTATTTTGTTCAAGTTTATTAAAATAATGAAGAACAAATCTTATAAATTAAAAAGTTGAATGAGAATGAAATTGAAAAAAATTTTAATTTCATAAATTATTTGAAATAAAATAAATAATAATCAAAATAATAGAGATCAAATCAAAAAAATTAAAAAAATTAAAAATAAAAAAATTAAAATAATAATAATTAACATTTCATAAGTCATTTCAAATAAAATAAGTACAATCAAAAGAATAAAGATCAAATTTGTTAGATAAAAAATTTCAATAAAAAAAATATAAGGAAAAAGCAAATAACAATTATAAAAATAAGAACAAAAGTTAATATAAAAATTAAATTTTAAGAGATGAGATTGAAAAATAAATATTCAAAACAAAATATATACATCAATCAAAAGTTTAAGGATCAAATTTGATATAATCAGCAAAAAATATGATATTTCTAAATTTTTTATAACTTTCGAAAAATATTTTCCATTTAAATTTTACAGAAAAATACTTTTTTGAAAACCAAATTAAATTTTTCTTTGACTTGAATGTATTTTTTATTAATTAATTTTTCTAATAACAAATAAATACAAAATAATTTAAAAAATAATTTTTTAAAAATAATTTTTTAAAAAACAAACATAGCCGAAACATAATGAGGGTACAGTGAACACTGGCTAGGAGTACTTGTGACTGGGTTAAGACTTGGTAGAGAATGGGGGCTTTTGGTTTTGGACATCACATGAAGATTTTATTGTATTTTCATCAGGTCAGATCAAGGGCTAAGGATTAACTTCAAATGGTTGGGATTCAAAACTTCCATTGCAAGTTTTCTCGGCAGCAGCTTAAGATGGATGGGTATATGTTGGAGTGGTTAAAAATTGCTGGAAAAGATCTGGAAGAATTGTAAGTAGTCGAGGTTTATGTTGTAGTTTTTAAGAGTTAATAAATGTGGGAGGACATTGGATGCATCCCGGAGCTCCACGCTGTACCCAAGGCACTGTCTGAACATAATTCAGAAATGAAAAGTAAGTACATGCACAAACAGAGAGAGAGAGGGTGGTCGGTGGTAGATCCTCAACTAAATTATGAAATATTATGTTTTCTTTGAGATCTTAGTGTCACTTAAAACTAAACTTAACCTAAAACTAGTAAGGGTTAGTTCTCCACAACAAAGTAACCAGTGCCTGTGTTGAACTTTGCTCGTGGAACGTGGCGGAAAAAACCTAAGCTGTAATGAATGACATTAGGTGATAATGGACAGGTATGATCCCTGGGTTACACCATATCCTTGACATCATTGTATTCTAGTTTGTGAGAGTTGCACATTTTAGGGCAATCACAAGTTTACATTATCTCAATTGAGCTGTAAGATGTGGCAACATGCACTTGATGCATCGCACCTAAAATTTTGCAGTTTTTTTTTTCTGAAACTGTTTGTTTTCTTTGTTGGCCAAGTCCTTTCATGAGCATGGCCATCCGTCTTAAGTGTTTTTCTAAGGTGTGGCTCTGTTTTTTCTGAAATGCAATTTTGATCAATTCTTGTAATCGTCATATTTTGTTTTCTCTTTTGTGTGAAGCGTTCATACATAGTGTTCCCATCAAATACAGTAAGACCTCCATCACCAGAAAAAATGAGGGAAAGGGCTCGAGCATTGGGTCGCAGGAAGGATATCCATTGATGCTGACTGTAAGTCACCATTGTAGCCTCTCAGTTGTGTTCATTTCATCCATCGTTCGTACTGTTGGACACCAACATCCACATAGATTGAGGTACTCCTACATGCTGCGTGGACCTTTTGTTTATCATCTCAAATTTTAAGTTAGTAATGGAGGGAATTCATCCTCCACTTCCAAACACGGCCTTGAAGAACCACTTATAGGTGTCAGGGACGTAACTTACAGACATCTTAATTTGATGGAGAAATTTATGAATCTTAGGTCCCATAAAGAATTTGAGGGCTTCATTATAGTGGGTTCTTAATTTCAGAGCTCAATTATGAGCTGGTCGATTGGTTTTATCTCCTGACCAGACTTATTTGACAGTTTGGATATTGGCCCGAGCATGTAATAATGGTGCCAGTGGCCAGTGACTCGGTACGGCATCCCGCCTTTCAGTCCGCGACCTCCTCGGGAGTTCTTGCTAATCTTATGCTTGGCAAGTGCACAAGTCCGAGATTTGACCCGCTTCAACTTGTTATGGGCCAAAGCGTTGCCCTAGGCCCGTTTGAAGCCCAAGTCCGTATTAGAGTAAAGAGGGGCCGGGTTTTCTCGTGTATTTTCCGGGTAAAAACTCGGGTTAAAATGATGAAGACTTTCGAGTTTTCCTTTATTTGTTGGACGCTCGCCACCTAATAAAAATAAATAGAATGAGGGTAGGGGTTTCGTGCATGGAGTATTTCTTGCCTACCATGCCCAACAAGCTGGTGTTTGTGTCCATGCAGGGTGATAAATACGCTACAACGGTATAAATATCAAAGGTGGTTGGTGGGTGCTGATTGGCTGGACGTTCAAACAATTAAAGAAGAAGTCTTGTTCTTGGACACGCAATTTCAAGAGAGAGAACAGACGGCTATCATGGTCAAAGGGCAGCTAAGTAAAACCCCCTATTCATACTCAATGCCGACCTAACAGTCTAGAAAGTTTGGGACCCCTGCTAAAACCCTTTTTTTATATATATTTTTTTATATTAGTATCTTAAAACCATTAAAGAATACTTAAAATATTAATTTAATATATTTCTAATTGAATTATATTTTTTAAACGTATCCAAGAAATACAAAATGCTGCAAACGACATTCTCCCACTAAGTATAGTGGTCACAAGCCCATCCTAAAACCTGCCATGCCAAAACCTGGATCTCTAGCTAGATTATTGTTCAATTTACAAGCTCTATTTTTTTTTTTCTTTTAATCAAGGCAGCCGGTTCACTCTATGTTTTGACTTCACCAGAAACACAGCTAAAAAATTAAAATTGGAGGGTAAATAAGAAAATAACTGATTTTTATAAATACAAAACATAAAAAAATTGAAGAGTGTGGTTAAGATTTTCAAAACTTAAGAATTAAATTATAAACTGGATTCACTAATTTAATACATTAAAAAATGATGCTTTAAATCATGTGTGAAGATGACACTATTGTTTCTCGTAAACAAAAGCGAGCTACCATACACAAAATTAGTCTCTTAAATTTAACATGTTTTTAATTAAAATTTAAATTTTTTATATAATTTTTTTAATGTTTTTATATTGTTTTGATTTATCAATGTTAAAAATAAATTTTACAAATTAAAAAAAATTATTTCAAAATATTTTTAAATAAAAATATTGTAAAACATAACCTTCTAATTACGCCACGCATATTCTGGTTACCATCTATGGTTGGATTGGACTCACATTTGAGTTCTATTTGTTTTTAATATGTTTATAAAAAGATTTTAAATTTTTATTTTTTTTTAAATTATTTTAATAAGCTGATGTTAAAAATAATTTAAAATAAAAAAATTAATATATTTTTAAATAAAAATATATTTTAAAAAATTATTATTATTTTATTTTTAAATACGTGTGAGATAAGAAGAAGAAGAAGAAGAAGAAGAGAGAGCCTTGAATAGGGCATGCGCAATCTGTGAAGCTTCTGATGTGGTTTCTTCTGGCTGGCATGGTTGAGACAGTGAGGGGAAATTGAAGTGTCCAAATTTCACGCGCTAGCCAGCCAGGCAAGGTTCGTAACTTCGGACTGCAGATAAAGGTTCGCGCTATTTATGACCCGTTCTGTTACGTCCGTGTGTCCTAGCAATAGAACGAACTTCTGTGAAAAATTCGTAACACCGCGGGTTGACTTTTTGTTCTTTATTAAAAAAAAACCGTGTATGCAGGCAGTAGGCTTTTATGACATGTTTCTGCATTTAAAAATATCTCCGGAATTCAAAAAGCTTAGGTATACTTTTAATTAAATAAATCAAAAATTATTTATATAACAAAAAAATATTATTAAGCCCAATCCTTATCTAGCAAAAATTAATAAATTAAACATGCAACTCAAGTCATGAACTCAATTGAATTTAATTTTTTTATATATAATTTTTATTAAATAAATCAATAATTATTTATACAAAAAAATATTATCAAGCTTAATCCCCACCTATCCAAACTCAATTGAGTTTAATTTTTTTAATATATATATTTTTTTAATTGAAAATAAATACTTTTAAAATTAAGAACCGATAAAATATCAAAATGATTGAGAAAGAAGAAAAAAAAACCAAACCAAACCAAATTATATTGCTCAATTAATAATCAACTAAATATTAAATGCTGAGATTAAAAAAAAAAAAACAAGAAAACAAATGCAATTGTAATGGATAAAAGTTTTTGGGCCTTTAGAAAAGGCCTAAGCACACGGGCATGAAGTAGCCCATGCTTTTGGATCTTGGTTTTTAAAAAGTTTCTTAAAGGATGAGTTCACCTTTTAATGATTTGAAAATAAAGAGTAGACAACTAAATGATAGTACTCTTTAAATTCCAACGACACTAAAATCTTGTAAAACATATACATAGCCTCTAACAAATGAGAAATTTGTTTTCAAAACCACAATTATCCTAAAAAAAAAATTATTTTTAGATTCAAATTTACTATTTCATGCAAGTTTAAAGTGGAAAAAACATCATGTATAAACTTTTTTCATTAAAAAAAACCTATTAGCACCAAAATCACCCGTTTTGATTGTCAAAATTGATTCCAATCAATAATTTTTCTCTCCGCCACAAAAATCCGGTTATTTTCTCTCTCTTCAATGAATATATGGATCAAAAAATAAAAAAAAATAAAGTTTGAAATCAAAATTAAATATCAATTTTCATAAATTTTTAGAGATTGAAATTTTATAATTTGAAAAGTTGGAAGACCAAAGTATATCTTTAGTCTAAGTTTAGAAAAACCATTTTTTTGCTTTTTTTTTTTCTATCTAAGTGCCTTATCTTTGAATTTTGTTCTTTTTAATCCTACCCTGGACCACCCTAGCCTCCCTCTATTGTGCATGATTCACATGTTTGAAGTGTTAGTTTGTTATTCATGATTATTTCAACTTATTTGTTTTTTGTGTTTTAAAATTTTTTTTGAAAAAAAAATATATTTTATTTTAAATTAATTTTCTTAGTGTTTTTAAAATATTTAGACATGCTGATATCAAAAATATTATTTTAACATATTATCAAATAAAAAATACATTAAAAAATAATTACTATCATAATATCAAACAAACTTTTTATTTACCCCATCACATTCTTTTTCCTATAAGAAATAACAATCACAAGATTTTATTAAGGTATCTAAAAGTTTCGAAATTTGTTAATATAAATGTGTTTTTAATTTGTATCCATAAGAGTATGAAAAAAAAGGGAAAAAAAAAGAAGGGGAACCAAATCACTAAGACAATCCATAATAATTTATTCTTTAATAAACAGTGCCTTTAGAGTATTTCTTAATTCTGAATGAGAACACTGATGAACCCTTTGGCATATGGCCACCATAGGAGAGGCGAAGTTCAAAATTAGATGCGTGCAAGTAGACCTAATTGTATAAACAAAAAAGGGAAAAATACTTGTGTACAAAACTAATGCCTGTATTTTCCTGGTTGGCAAATTGAATTCCATGGCGGGTTAACAATTAAAAGTTCGCTGGGGTAGTTGCATCCTCCCGAGTCCAACTCTCTCTTCTTTATCTATACCCATACTCTTTAAATCCCAACTCATCTCTTCCCTCTTTGCAAGCCATTTTTCTTTCTTCTCAATTATCATACAACAAAGCAAGCACAGCTTCAAGTTTTTTTTTTTTTTTTCTGTGCTCATTTCACAGAATCCGGCCCTCTTAGCTATAATTTCCACACTGATCAGAGATCTTTCCATTCCTTCTCTATAGCTTTGTGGGTTCTCTTCTTTTTCGTTTAACCACATAAAAAGAGTAAAAACTCCAATTTAATTTCTTAGGCTATACATTGAAGTTCCAATAAAATGGCAGAGGATCAGAGCAAACAAAAACCGAAACCAGAATCAGTCACAGTTGATGCTGAGACGAAGAGAGAGAGGCTCCCATACTTTCTCTTATCAGTTAGACTCAAATATGTGAAACTTGGTTATCATTATTTAATCTCTAGTGCCATGTATCTCTTGCTTGTTCCACTCCTATTCATTGCATCAGCTCATCTTTCAACACTCACTATCCGAGATTTTGTCCAGCTATGGAACCACCTCAAGTTCAATTTTGTCTCAGTAACTCTGTGCTCAGGTCTTGTAGTTTTCTTGGCCACTCTCTACTTCATGAGCCGTCCTAGAAAAATATTCTTGGTGGATTTTGCATGTTACAAGCCTGAACCTGCTCGAATGTGCACCAGAGAAACTTTCATGGAGAAATCAGGAGTAGCAGGCTGCTTCAGTGAAGAGAACCTGGCCTTTCAAAAGAAGATCCTCGAGAGGTCTGGTTTAGGACAAAACACTTACTTCCCCGAGGCTGTGATGCGGGTCTCACCAAGGCCGTGCATGGAGGACGCAAGGAAGGAGGCTGAGATGGTGATGTTTGGAGCCATTGATGAGCTCTTGGCCAAAACTGGGGTTAAAGCTAAGGATATAGGTATTCTTATAGTGAACTGCAGTTTGTTCAACCCAACCCCTTCTCTCTCTGCTATGATAATCAATCATTACAAGCTTAGAGGGAACATATTGAGCTACAATCTTGGCGGAATGGGTTGCAGTGCTGGGCTTATTTCCATCGATCTCGCCAAGCAGCTTTTGCAGGTATGAAAAATCAAGTATCGTCCCTTTGTTTTGGACCGGAAAAAAGTAGGGTGATGCAATTTAATGAAACGACTCAGTCATTAATTTGGTGACATCCACAAGCTGATGTCCAGCTGTTATTAGGCGATCGACCCATACCATGCTGAGAACTTCGAATTAAAGACTCGAGTTGTTATCTGATTAAAAAAGAAAAGGTAGCAAGGAGTGTTCGAACAACATAAATGTTAGTCCCATGCACACAACCACCTTAGGTCGGAAAATAGTTTCCCTTTCAAGCTCTATCTTGCCGTTCACAGTAATGCATTTATAGCTTTGGAAACAGTTCATACGTCCTTAATAAATAGGAAAAGAGAAAGTACCACACAAAAACAAGAAAGTCCAATATTGCAATAAATCAACCTCCAAATATTTGCTGGCTGTGTTGGATGAACGTTACACTGATGATCCAGCTGTATGCTCTGCTCTTTTTCGGAAATTGAAGCGCACAAGTTGGGTTCTGCATATGTACAGTGCTCCTGTGTATAAGTTAACTGATGGATTTTATCTTAATTAATTACAGGTGCTCCCCAATTCCTATGCCCTGGTGATCAGTATGGAGAACATCACTCTTAATTGGTACTTCGGCAATGACCGCTCCATGCTCGTCTCCAACTGCTTATTCCGTATGGGTGGTGCCGCAATCCTTCTCTCCAACCGACCATCCGATCGCCGCCGCTCAAAGTATCAACTAATCCACACTGTTCGCACACACAAAGGTGCCGATGACAAGTGTTACAATTGTGTCTTCCAAAAGGAGGATGACACCAAAAGAATTGGTGTCTCACTTTCTAAAGACCTTATGGCTGTTGCGGGGGAAGCTCTGAAAACCAATATTACTACACTAGGGCCATTGGTACTTCCCATGTCAGAACAGCTCCTGTTTTTTGCAACTTTAGTAGGAAGAAAGGTCTTTAAACTGAACATAAAACCATACATTCCTGATTTCAAGTTGGCTTTTGAACACTTCTGCATTCATGCTGGAGGGAGAGCTGTGTTGGATGAACTAGAGAAAAACCTTGAGCTCTCTGATTGGCATATGGAGCCTTCAAGAATGACTCTTTATAGGTTTGGTAACACCTCTAGTAGTTCGTTGTGGTATGAATTGGCTTACACTGAGGCCAAAGGAAGAATTAGGAAGGGTGATAGAACTTGGCAGATTGCTTTCGGTTCAGGATTCAAGTGTAACAGTGCGGTGTGGCATGCATTGAGGACGATCAATCCGGCAAAAGAGAAGAATCCCTGGATTGATGAGATTGACGAATTCCCTGTTCATGTGCCTAAAGTGGTGTCCATTGCTTCTTGAAGCTCGACAATTTCCCCTTCTCGGAGGGAGATGGTTATAATGTCAATTGCTTACAACTCTTTTCTTTTCTTTTGATTTTTCTTTTTTGAGAATGGATTATCAATTGTTTTATGTAAGTGCAATTTATTTGCAAGTGAAGACAATTAATTGTTTATGGTTAAATTCTGATTCTCTTCGTATTTTTGTTGTGTTGTTAATCAACGAATGCCATTCATGTTCAAGATGGCTGAAAATCTGAACATTCTATAATCTCTCTGTTTTTTTTTCTCTCTCTCGAAATATTTATCAAGCCTCTCAGCCTCTGTTGGATCATTGATCTAGGAGAGAAGGAAATCGAAAAATAAAGAAAAGGAGCCTCTTGGATCATAACACCAACCCAAGAAGATGGTTCCATTGTTTTTTCTTTTTTCCTTTTTTCTGTTTTGATAATTTCAACCAATTCTAAGATCCATTTGGGCTTATCTCAAAATCGAGCTATCCCATTAATCTCATCCATAGTTGTCAATTCCCAAATGCATTCACGAGAATGCCGAGCATCAATTTGGTCGATTGTCCTGTTTTCACATATATGATATGCATTCCCGATTGAGGCATTTCAATTGAATTTTTTTTTATTAATATAGATATTCAATATGTATATTTTGATTAAGTTTATAGATTTTAAAGTTAATCATTCATATAAATCTTTAATAACTCTCTAATTTATAGAACTTAAACTAATAATCTTAAAAAAACAATATTAAAACATGATGAATTAACCTACATCAATTGGATTCTTGCACAGCTAAGGTGCACTCAAATTCGTTTTAATAAGAGGTAGGTGGGCTTTGTTAACTCTGCTTGTATACACCTCCACCGCCGGAGGCTAAGTCAATTAAGCTTGAGGTAGGGCATGCGGTGAACCAAGCAAAGTGTCTTGTCAAATAAGTTAGAGGTTGGGTGCAAGTAAATCGATTTCCAACATAATTGAACTCTAAATGATCGTGGTTTACGAATCTAAATGGACGGCGACAGGCACACATGCACACCCTATTTTGCTTAAGATTACTTGCTTTATGTTCGTTCCGGGATTGAAAATTAAAGACTAACATATGGGTTAGGTGTTGATGGTAAAATATTAATACTATAAAAAAGTATATTTGTAGAATGAAGTGTGAAGGATCTCTAGCATACGTGTAAAACCATAAGCAATGATGAGTTCATCAAATTTAAATTAAATATTAAAAAAAAATTAGGGGGTTCAATGCTTTGCAAAGAGAGTAAAATGAGTGAGAGGTTTGAAAAAATAAAAATAAAATAAAAACATACTTGAGGCAATTTTGAGGGCAAACTTTTCCTCCTTTCTAAATAAAACTTCCAAACAAGGTTCCATATATTTCGAGTTCCAATAAATCGTGTTATGTCATATTAAACTCGGACAAATCCGATTAATTAAACACTTAAGAATCATTTTATTATTATTATTATTATTATGAATTAAGAGCATGATGTATTTAATATTAATAAAAAAAAGTGATTCTAACCATAACAAACGAGATCGATATTTTTTTTCTTTTAAAATGAATAACAAGTATATAATATTTTGCTAAGTCTAATTCACAATCCAAACCTTTTATGACCTAACAAATCAAACTCAGAGTATTTGGATCCTAATTAGATTAGAAGTTGAATCCAAATGTATTTTATGGTTTTACTCTTACATTATTTCAATTAAAGATTTTAAATAAAACCTTGTTAAAGAAAACAAGACAAAGGTTCAAACTCGGGGCCTGCATTCCGAGATTTAACACTCTATGGGCTGGACTATTTAGAAAACTAAACGAAAGCTGGATCGGTCTTGGCACAATAGCTCACGTTTAAATGTAAAATTATGTTAATTATTCGAGATGCATCGCTCGATTCTTTCTTCCTTATGGAGAATAGTGGGGAAGCGGAGAAGGAAGAAAATCTTGGATCGGGGAAGGATATCTTCACTTGTGCGAAAAGATTGTTTCCATAATTTAATCAGTTTTTTTACTTGACATGGCCATCGTGGACCAACCTTTTATTTTCTATAAAATACAATGAAAAAGGCTTTCACTTGAGGATTTATTTGCCAAAAAGAAATAAAACATGGAGACCAAAGTAAATTTTTTAGAGATAAAAACATACACCAACAAAAAATAACATAAATAACACATGGGTCTACGTAATGTGCAAGTTGATACTAAAACAAAATAGCAGAAATACTTTTAAATACAAAATAAAGACTACAAGGATGTTAAGGCATCAATCCGATTATAAGGTGAACCTAAATGCAAGTAGGCAACTACAAAATCTAAGTCTTAATCAAGTTTCAGTACATTAAGCTGAAAAAAGTACCAATACAACATTCTGGCAGCTCGGAGCTGGATCAGCTATAAATGATGCCGGTTTCCAATCACATGCCCCAAACACCACGAGCTGCTGTGAATTTGTTACTTGGTCTGGACGTCAGTTCATACAATATTCTGGCAAATGTATCAGAATATCTTGTATCCGAGAAGAGAATCTCAGCAAATGCGTTCTCGTAAGCTAGTAGCAAGGCCTTGTTTTGTGGCTCGGAGACCAGACTCTCCAATATCATCGCTGCTTTCCGACAAACTTCTGGTACAGGATGTGGCGCCCGAATCACTCTAAGCAATCGATCAACTGCCCTGAATTTTATAAATTGTACACACCAAAAATGTCATGTCTGCAACCCAGTAAACCCGTTGACAATAAAATTTCTTCTCACAGCCTTATTTCTTCGTATCATTCTAATTTATGAAACCAAAATAAAAAATAAAAGAAAAATTACCATCGCTCACTAGCAAGCTTCAATCTGCAGTCCATATTAACTTCTGCAAGGTTATAAAGAGCGCCAACAGCAGCTGCCTGGGCATCAAGTGCAGGTGAGCTCATAAGATCTACTAAACGCTTGTGTATCTGCAATGGTCATTTGGCCCATCGTTATAAATTTATGCAAAGACATAATATAACTTACGCCATCAACAGAGAAAAATCAACCTGTGGGAAAAAGGGAAGAAGGAAAGGTTCATTGTCAGGATTTATAATCAAACGCCCTAGTAATTCAGCAGCTGCACAGTGCCAGGCTTTAACTGCAGATCCCAGCATCCCCATGATTGCTTGTACTGCACGTTTTTCTCTGCTCAATGAAGAAATTAACAAACTTATCAACCACAAGTTAGAATAAAAAAATTAATCTTTGAGGCAATAATAAATACGATTTCTCACGTTATTTTGATGTAAGATGGCTTTGTGGAGCTAAAAATTCGGAGATCAAGCAACGGAGCCAAATTTACAATTGTCTCAAGGGCATTCGTAACAAGTTCCTCATCCTCTGTAATTGTCAAGAACTTTTAGAAGCATTTAAGACAACATGTGAAACATATACATCTAATTTCTGCATCAGCATTGTATGGTGCAAGGAAAAGAAGGCTAGAATATCACAAGTCCTCAAATTATTGAAAGCCTCATTACAAATGAGAAAAGATAGAACTACAAACTTAACATAATTCAAGAGCTCCATACAAGGAAGTCCAATTAAACTGTCAATAACAAAACAAGCAAGCAAAGAGAAGCTACACACTTAAATTATTTGCACTTTAGGAAAAAAATTATTCACAAAGAAAAACAGAGAGACAAAATGGGAGTGGCAGGTTGATGAAATAACGCAAGGGAGCTTCTAGAGGGGAAGAACAGGGTTATAGACAATTTGCAATTTGACAAGAATATCCACACTGATATCCTCTCCATTAACATAAAGCAATCTTACGGTGTTTCTTGAGGATAAAGAAAATGAAAGTGTTACTATAGTCTGCGATGATGCTAAATGAGTAAGAAAAACCCTTCTTTTCTGAGATAAGATCCTAAACCAGTAATGGTGAAGCTGGAATCTAATATCATCACATTAATGGTAACTTGAGCCTTTCAACTATTAGGATAATGACCTCTTCAAACGACTCAGAGGTCCAAACTCATCTCATATCTTATCAGATTCAATGGATTATCTAAACTATAAGGCAATTATGAGCAATAAGAAAAGGTGATGTCCTTCGTGTTGTTTCGGGATTCAGCGTTTCTTAATACTGTCTAGACTTATATGAAAAATATTTAATGGAACAATAAGTACAAAGGGAGCATTGCAACTCTACACAATTAAGTTAAGTCTAATGAAACATGGGCACGGTATATAGTTGGTGAAACATAGCGACGTACCTCAAATAACCTATCCATGATGATGATTTACAAATTTCATGGAGGACCCTAATATCAATACATTTAGTGAGGCTGGTCCTAAATCTGTCCCAACTTCCCAAAGCCACAAAATGATGATCATTAAGGGCCTTGAGCCACGGAGAACATCGCTAGTCACTCCATAACTTAGTCCCCTCTACATTCCCAACTAATAATGTTGTATCAACCTTCTTTCTTCTAAATGCTATAGCAACACAGGATCCTTTGGAGACCTAATAGAACTTTCCTTCATTAAGTAGTAATATCCTATAGACATTCTATTTGCCCCTAAACTTTCACAGCCAATATCAAAGAAACAAGGGACAGGATAACATTTTATATACTCAAGCTGCCATGTCAGGAATATAATCAGTGACTTAACTCCACCTAGAAGGTCAACATTTAGCTGCCGCAATTTCTTTTCTACCCTCAGGAAATGTCTAATCACAGCTACATCAAAATCCAAAATTCTTTAACAATATTAAGCTATGTAGGAGACAACGGCATTCTATCAACATGGAAAATAAGAGCAACACAAGAATAGTGAAAACGCAACTGACTTAGCACAACCTCAAACAAAGAACAAATGTAAGTCAACCCTTTAAGAATCGTAAGACAAAATCTACAAGCTCAGCATCCTCTCTCGAGTCTTCAAAAGCATAACAGGTGCAATTACCTTTCTAAACATCTTCCTACTTACATCACCAAAAATAAGTTCAATTTCACAGGCTATACTTGTGTATTTGAGAAGCACTTTGTCAAAACAACCTCTCTTTTTTTCTCTGCTGTGCGCAGGGGAAATGGCTAATAAAAGCAACATCAAAATCCAAATTTCTCTAACAATATTAAACCATGTAGGAGACAATGGGATTCTAACAACATGAAAATAAGAGCAACACAAGAATAGTGAAACAGAAATGACTTTGCACAACGTCATACAAAGAACAAATGTAACTCTACCCTTTAAGAATCATAAGACAGAATCTAAAAGCTCAGCATCCTCTCTCAAGTCTTCAAAAGCACAACACGTGAAATTGCCTGTCTAAACATCTTCCTACTTCCTTCACCAAAATACGTCAACGTCATACAAAGAACAAATGTAACTCTACCCTTTAAGAATCATAAGACAGAATCTACAAGCTCAGCATCCTCTCTCAAGTCTTCAAAAGCATAACACGTGAAATTGCCTTTCTAAACATCTTCCTACTTCCTTCACCAAAAATAAGTTTGATTTCATAGACTATACTTGTGTATTTGTGAAGCATTTCAGCAAGTCAATTTCTTTTGCTGGGATCAAGGGACAGATGGCAGACAGAAAAGGGCAAAAAAGATTTAGTTTAGCATGGCAACAATCAATAATTATCAGACCACCTTTGATGATTCAATGTGAACCAATATGCTAAAATTCCAGTAGGTGCAGTGTTTGCATTGTATCACTATCCCAATCCAGTTTATTAGGCTTTGAAGATATCTTAAACTCATAAAAGAACTTTTTCTCTGACTGGTGAACTCACATCAGAAAAATCACTCCATTAGAATCAACAACGAGAAACTAAAAGGAATAGCCAGCCCTAATATCATAAAATAGAATCAAGAGAAGTAAGCCAACTGAAAAAAATCTAACTCTTTCCTTCTGTTATGTACAGGTAAATATATATGTAGAGTTCTCTGGTTCTATTCTTCAAGGACATTTGCTGACTCAGCGAGTGCAGTTGATATCTCTTTATTTCTCAACCAAATTCTAAGATCACAAACTCAAGGCTAAATCACATATTTATACGCTCCCAATCCCTGCAAACTCCAATATACCACAGCATGAGCACGCTGGTTGCACTAAGAGAAGAACTAGATCACTGTTTTAGAACCTCCCATATGCACATGACATGTAAAGGAGGCATGGGTGTTTCTCTTTTCATTCAGGGATCACGAACCTAAAATTTCATGCATGTACCTTAGCAGCAATGGCCCTTATCATTATAGTACATTTTGGTAGAAGGTGAAACAAAATAATAAGATCAGGGAAGAAATGTAAAATTAATAAAAAAAAAGAAAAGAAAATGGAAACAGGAAAAATAATTCACATCAATATCAACCCCTGAATTCTAGGTCATACAACACAATCTTCACTTTCCACATTCAAATGAGCAACTACACGTCCGTCAAGTTTTCTGCCCTCAAAGTTAACTCTAAAGCACAAGGATGTCTCATGAGGCTTCTCATCAATCTGAGCATCAGCTTAATGACCCTAGATGACCTAAATTTTAGTGTCTTGGTCTACCATATTCTGCAGTTTTTTGCTAGATATAGTTCACAAAATCTTTATTTGCAACTGGCCGTATGAAATCTCAAATTATCCCGCGATTGCTTCAGAGAAACAATTGTAAATTTTCCAAAATTTTTGATGAGGATGATGATATTCAACTTGGAAGATAAATAACAGAAATAGCATTTTGCTTTATTAAGTCCTCACCAGTAGTGTGATCCTCTATGCACTGGAACACTGTTTCCAAGCAATGCCGATTTCCAGCCATAATAACTTCATTCTCTGGCATGAAAGAGAAATTGCGTATGATATTTGAAGCAGCCACAGCACACTGCTGCTTCTCTGCCCTCCCTTCATCATCTAAATTAAACAAACCATCCTCGTCATACCACCACTCTGAAGGACGAAATTTGGCTACATTCTTCTGCGCTGAAGAATCCGTCAATCTGCCACAAAGACATCACCCCACATTCACATCCCACTTTTACCAAGACCAGATTTTAATAAAAATCCTACTTACCCAGATTGCTTGACATTGTCATTTGATCCCAATGCCTCGTACTCGTAACCAAATCCTGTAACAAGCGAATTAGAACCTAATGTTCTTACTCTACGAGTCTTCTGGAGTTCTTTGGGAAGCGCAATATCACGCCAGTCATCAATCTGTTTTGTTTTAACACATCATCACTAGAACCAAATTGCTAAATATAAAACAATCATACACCTAATTAAGTTTTGCTAAAATATAAACAAAATAATTCAACAAACCATGAGATTTTAAGAGAGCGAGAGAGAGAGAGAGTAAAGCGAGATGCATACGACTTGAAGAAGAGCATCAAGCAAGCCAGATATTTTAGCGAGAGAGTCTTTGCGCATGTCTTCTTTTTCTTTGAAAGAAAGCAATGTGAGAGTGTTGAGTGCCCATGTTAACTCGCTCTTCAATCCGCTTTGAAGTGCCAGTACTATTCTCTTATTATTCTGATCTGAAGCTAACAAATTAATCAAACATATGTTAATTTTAACACTAAAAGTTAGGCTTTTTTCTTTTTTTTGGAAAACTGACCGGCGAATGAGGTGTGAACTTGAAGTGAAGGACCGAGGAGAGTGGACGGTGCTACAGAATCTGCAGCAGATAAGGCGGCGGCGCTGCCGCTTGTGCTGCCGAAGGGGCGCCCTCTCTTAGGTGCTGGGGCTGCTGATCCGCCCCCTGAGCCACCGGACTTGTTCAGGTCCCGCTTCTGCATTATTTTGTGTGTGTATCGGTCTTGTTTGGCTCTCGCGATTAGGTTGGCGACCGCGGGATCTATTTTTCAGGGGCAGTCGGGCAGGGAGTGTTTTGACCCGAACCCGATTTGATCATGATGGTTTGGGCTTTTGCTTTTGCTGGATCATCAGACGTTGCGGCCTTCATATACAAATGGGTTTTAAAGATTTGCAACATAATAATCATGTTAGAATCCCAATAATTTACACAAAAAAGAAATTGAGATAATTACCAAAACCCCTTCTAAAATAATATTTAATCCAAAATTATATGTAAAATTTTGGATAGAAGATTTTTTAAAAAAAAATGTTTGATAATTGTCATAAAATTTACTCATAATCTCAAGAAGAAATACATATATAATATCCACAGAACATTTATCCATCAAACTTTTTTATAAAAAAATATCAATACCTTAGATAATTTATTTTTGTTAAAAAATTAACAGTCACGGCAAGCATGTGGATAATTTCAACTTCAACGTGAATTGTCCAAAATAACTTCATAAATAGTTCACAGGTGACTTCGAGAGCCTCCGCGATCAAAATCACCAAAGGGCAAAGATTTCCAGCGAGATAGACCCTATAGGCCAATCGTTTCATGGTCGATTGATCCATGGAGGATTGCCATTCCTTGCTTGCTGGTCGTTTCTTACAAACTTCATCGCATTCTTCTCTGCGTGTTTTTACCATGATTGGGCTAGGCAGCTTCTTGGCTGAAGGAGGGCGCCGCTTATTTTAGGGGTAAGCGCAGCTGTGAAAAGGGAACATAATACTTCTGAGATTAGGGTGATTAGGCCGCCTTCGGCATCTGTATGATATTCAGGTCGTTTGATTCCTGAAAAAGGCCGGTCAGGTGGTGAAGCATGGGAGCGGGAGGGACTGTTTGATTTTGGAGTTTAGTAAGCAACTCTTAATGAACAATTAGGATGGGCTTGATTCTGTACTGGACTACAAACCAAGAAAAGCAGTTTCGAAATCAATATCTTTCAGGCCTGGCTTTATAAAAGTTCTGACAGCCCACATGTTGGTGGGAGGTGAATACGTTAAAATCTTCAAAGCAACCTCTCTTCCCATCACTCCTTCTTTGCAGCTTTGCTGGTATCACAGGGACGCGTTCTTGGGTGTAGCAAGATTCTTTTTATCTTGTCACTACCAGATAGAATTATCTGGGGTTCATAGACCGCAATATGAATTTGGAACGAAGATTTAGACAGAAATATGAATTTGGAATGAAGATTTCCTCTAGTTCCAAGGTACCAAACGAAGTGTCTAGGGTTTCGTCCTTGGGAGAATGATATTATACAAGCACTATCATGTACACAAGTTACAGTAAGCATCGCACATCAGAAATACCTGTTATACAAAATGGATCAGGGTCTCACTGGGTTTTCTTTCTTTCTTGTTTGCTTCCTCAAAAAGATGATTATGGCCGTTGTTTTTTTGGCTTACAACTTCGATATATCTCTCGGAAGAGGCGGTTCGTGGATCTGTTGATTCTGAGATATAGTTACTAGCTAATAGAATCAAATATTTTTATAATCTTTTCATACCAGTGCTGATTTCCTTGCAAGAAAGGGTGATACTCAATCAACAAGAGATAAAGATTATCTTTACAACTTTTCGTATCGCTAATGACAATTTCCAACCCACATTAGCTGGCGGGTCTGTAACTTTTCATGGAGTGTTTTCTTACAGACAATATTAAAAAGTTCTTGCTCGATTCGCCCTGATCTCGAGACTGGCTAGCCATTATAATTATAGCCCTCTCTGGAATCTAGCTAGTTGGTTTATTTTGTGTTTCAAGATTATTATCGAATCCCTCGCCGTGTTTATAAATAAATGAATCTGTGTCAAGCTCATAGTTTTCCCATCACTTCTGATGACTATTATGCGGATAAACAAAGAGGATCGTTGCGTGCGTTGGGAAGAAGAGATCGAGTGGCTAATCATTTAAATTATCTATATGTTATTCATATATTATATTGATAACAAGGAAGCCAATGGAATCAACAAGGTGGTTAAGAAACTAATGCTGTGCGCGGTAGATAGGGCCGACCAAATATTGATGATTCCATTGGCTGGTTTATTTTTTTCAAATCCTCTTCTGATTCCATCCATATGTAGAGCCATTAGCTAACAATCGCTCCAACTCCATGAGACCAATCAAAGAGATTTATTAATTTTTTTCTAACATAGAAATGCAAACATTAGAAAATTGCTACCATCCAAACTACCTTTATACTATAATTTTCTTAAAAATATCTCAAAATCATCAAGCTCATGATACCTTAAAAATTCAAGCAGCCTACAAATAGTATTCCCGGGTTGGTTAATCGATTAATTAATTATATTTTTTTAGTCAAGGTAATTAATAATTTGTACTTTCTACTTGATAGGCCAAAATAATTTGTCGCTATCTTTAATCAACTTGCTCCTCATGACCTACTTGCAAAAAATCTCTTTAGATGAAAGTATGTACTTTTTAATATTTTAATAAGTATCTTTTTAGAAAAAAAAATACAATGATATTTTAGAGCGAGAAAATTTCAAAATATACATACAGTAGATAATAAACATTGTGAATCTTTGTTTTGAAGATATCATAAGTCTTGTCATTTTATAAAAAGAAATGACTTAAGTGTAATTTAATCTTTCTGATATCTTGAGTTGAGTTATATTCTATTTATTTTATCCAATTAAAAGATGATGACAGGTTGGCCATGAAAAATTTTAATATATCAAATGATATCGATAGAATATAAACTTATTTAATTAAGTTTATTTGTTGAGGAATAATTTCTTTATAATTTTATATAAAAATCTATAGAATTAATGATATTAGATATAATTATCTGCTCAATCTGGCTTTGACCAAAGACCTAGAATGTCTCTATTAAAACATGTTTGTGTCGGCACATTCTAGCCCAACACATCTAAAAATCAACAAAATTATATATATATTTTTCTTGATTCAATATTTTTTGATGAAGATATACCCATAAAATCTTGATTTATAACAACCCTCGAAGATTGCTACACCACCTTGACTTCATCGGTGATGAACGGTTAAAATTTATGTGTTCTTTCATGTGTATACGCAAGGTATTAAAGTCTTCGATCTCTAGAGTTAGGAATAACACGATCCATTACGTTTATATTATCCATACTACTTCATTTGTGTATTAATGTCGTATGTTATCCTTTCACCGTCATCTTTGCAACAGAATACTAAGAGTCTAGAAACTCCAACTGAGATCTGATCAACACATGTACATGTATTTGAAGAGCAATATTTGCATAGTTTAAATTACTATTCTATATTACTTGGCCGTAATACAAGGGTCCTCTGACATCATTTACATCGACAAGCGATCTGCTTTGATTCTGAAGTTTAGAACAAATCTGTCATAAATCTCAAGGTCAAACATTCATATTAACAAATAATTATAAGTTATTAATTGCAAATGATTACATCACTCGGTACAGTGATACTACCTTCTAGTTTCTTCGGGAAACAAAGGGCAGGAATCCGCTTCAAAGAAAGAGGATTAAAAAAGGATGTCTAATCATACTGTTCGGATTAAATTATAATGTAAAAAGTCTCCGTGAGACTTGCTTCGAGAAATTTAATAGAGCTTATAAATTCAACGCTAAAAAGTTTATCCCGAGTCTCGCTCTCCATCTCTAATATTTGCCTAGCTTTGCACGGCAGTGGAAAAATACAGCTTAATGATCAGTGAATATAAAAAGTTGATGCCTTGCTTACAAATCACGTTTAGCCAAACGCGTATCGATCTTCTTGTGGTGTGTGTTGTGTGATGTTTGTTTCTTGGCACCTTGAGCCATTGCAAATATTAGAGAAATTAAAGGACCTCTTTGTTCATCGCAAAGCTGGCCCGACTGGGAATCCATTTGCATGATTGCCATAGCTAGCTCTGCTTTGGCATATTCTACTGGGATAATGAATATTCCTTAATCTTCAAGAACTGCATTATTGGAAAATGCATTCTAGATAGCATTGGTTGAGTCCATTTCGAAACTATAGCTGCAGAAATAACAGTAAATGCTTGCCAGTTGTGAGATTTGTAAGGGGAAAATAACAAAGATAAACAAGACCATGAAGCAATTTCGTGTCATATAGCGTTGTCTAGGTACTAATAATGGAATGCTAGTCACCCATGCTTTTTATGCACTGACTTCGTGGTAACTGATACAAATATCGAAGTTCTCTTGCATTTTGTTGCTGGTTTTGCTATTAATATTTCGCTGGCTGGGTCATTTTCTTTGAGCTGTTCTTTTTTCTTTTTTATGCATAAGGATTCAATGGGATGCTGCGAAATCATTTATTTTGGTGCCCTCTGCAGCATCTTCAGCTACATACAGTAGCTGGAACTCAAGGCTGGTAAATAATGCAGCAGCAGCAGCATCTCATACATATTAATTGACATCTGATGTGAATTTTATCTCCCATTTCTATTGCTGGTTTCCAAAATGTCCATATATGGTGTATTTAATTGGGATTGTGGCATTTTTGTTCATAGTAACATTAACTAACTGGGTCAAATATAAAAAGTACTGCTGGATTGCAACTGGCAAGTACGTTTTAATGGCGCATTTGAAATAAGCTCATATTAATGAAATAAAGACTGCCATAACAGAGCATCGACCAGCCGAATTGTAAATGCACGTCTGCAGAGGAAATTACTCGTTTAAAGAATTGAAATTTATTTCATGAACCAAACCCCCAAGGTTGCTTTACCACCTTTACAGTCCGATACACATCGAATCTGATTTCTGGGGAAAAAAAAAAAAAAAAAACTTCGATGGCCTGTGTATCCTTTCATTGTTTTTTTGGTTTATAGCTTATAGCTGGATAAAATACCAAACCTCGGGAGTTCTGTCAACTTTCTTCCTAAACAAAAATTTCGTTAAACATACTCCTGGGCCTGGGGTGAGGTTTCAGTTTAGCTTTTACTTTATCAATTACCAAGAATAGAATACTTTAATTTATTTACTTTGGGTGATAATTGGAAAAGTTGTCAAGGAATTATGTTATGCAGCGTAACCCAAAAATATGAAGAAATTGAAAACGTACAAAAGTGAAATTTGATGGAAGTGATTAAAAAAAGTTATCAGTGTAAAGGGAAAAGTGACGGAACCCCCGAAGATCAGAGAAGGGCTTTGTGATTTACCCTTTACAGGTTAATGTTGACCCAAGAAACTTTTAACCTGCTCTGTTGATTCGACGAGGTGAGCAATAACAGAGCCAGTCAGAGGCATAAACTATATCAACACAAAGTTAAACTTCTTTGCTTCTCGAGATATAAGCTTTGGTAAATCGAAGTAACACTATCGATCACAAGTATGGTTGCCTTGTAGTATGATCATGTGGCTGTTCTATGCTTTTTTGAGTTTAAGTTCATTCAAGATTTGACTACAAGAAAAACAGGGCATGAGTCCGGAAAAAAAAAAAAAAAAAAACAGTACCATGTGAGGAAAAGCACTCAAGGGGGGAGAAAGGGCAAGGCTGAAACACACGCCAAGGACCACATGCCACCTAATATCGAGTCCATGTCATAACGGATAAATGCCATTGAATAAAGGAGGGACTGTAGGCTCTGTGGGCAACATGTTAAATCTTGATTGGATGGAGGAGAGGCTAAGGTGTCTAGACTTTCCATGAGCTCTCACTCTGTTTTGGATTGAGACATCTCTCAACGTTTGTGATTAAAGTAAAGCACCAAATCGTGTACTCCTATCGAAAGAATATTTACTCTTCTTTTTTTCTATATATGAATAATCGCTTTTTTATATGTATGTAAAAGTACATAGCAAAAGGGAGTGTCTCTCACTCTCTTGTATTGGTTTCCAATTCCATGATGTAGCAATTTAAATGTCACCTTGATTTCCTTCGATCGTTGTTTTTGGAAGCCCGGCAATTTGCCCGGCGTTCTTGCCATGAGCAACTGCGTTTCCAAGTTCTTTTGCCGTTGTGCGCTATGAATGCTCTGATTTCGTGAAGCCTCGGCAAACTCAGTTAAACAAAGGCACACCTCACAAGCAATCTCCATACCATCCATGTATCCATCGAGAGGAGGAGAGAGGGGGAGTAGGTGAAGGGTTGCTTTCACAAAAGCATTATTATTGTCAAACTTGGGGCAAATTTGCTTTTATTATTTTGCTTTGTATAGGGAAAAGAGAGCCCGCCCCACCATAGTACTATCATCTAAAAAAAAAAAAGAAGAGGAAACAGACCCCACATCCCCTCATTAGCTCAGAGAGCTTTGTAACCGACCCTACCCACTTCGTGAATAAGATAATACTTATTGCGGAAGTATTTTCTCCAAATAATGAAAGATACGCAGATTATTACAAACAGGACTGCCCAAGAACAATGATTGTGGAAGTGTTTTCCCCAAATAAAATCATCAGAAAGTGATAATTAACACACCAAAGTAAGCCAAAGGAAAAGGGAGCTCTGTGCTCAAATATGCTAGCAGACCAGGCTATTTGCGAAACTCTTTAGTTGCCATGATGGAAAAGGTCTGAAGGTGGGGCTCTTGCGATCCTTGAGAGTTAAGTTTAGAACAGTTTCCCTAAAGTTGAACTGAAGAGAAGAACTCCATCCTCCTATCTAACCTGCTCCTGTTAGTCCCATAACTCTGCAATCAATGCCTGCTTGGAAATGACTGCTCGCTTCCCCCTGTCTTTACACCTTCTGGTGTTAACAATGTGCATCCGAGCTCACACATTCAATTGGCGATGTCCCTTTTAATCCACCCACTGCATCCAACTTCTCGTTAAACATGCCGAGTTTTCAAGTTGTTTAGATAATGCAACGGTGCGCTCGTCCAGGGAAAGGGAAAGGGCACAGGGGACATGTGAATTCACCTTCAACATGTTAATGGGATTTAAATAATATGAGTGGCCTGAAGGAGCTGATTTCTTTAAGGAGTGGTTGGTTACAGATGAAAAAAACAAAAGATTTCAAATTATGACATGATATGTTGGCCCTCTTATCCTCCACAATAAAATATAGAGGGAGCCCGGACTCAATCCCATGAGCTCCAGGTCCATTTTGACCCAAATGCCTCTCGGATAGCAAGGAACAGGACGGGATTCGCTTTCAGTTTTACTGATTGCTCCACTAACATCTAGCCTAGGTTAGAATATCAGAGTTTATGCTCTCAAAACGTGTTCACCATTTATCAACTCAGAAATCTGAAGTGCTTCCCGAGAGGGTCAAAGTGCCTCCTCCCTCTTTAACCTCAACCAGTGCTTGTCTTGCACGTGTGACAGCATCTTCCTAGATTATACCCTTATTTCCAGTCCCAAATCCAGTCCCAAACTCACAAACCTTGACCGACGGTAGAATGAAAGGAGAAATTTCCCTGAAGGCTGGGAAAACCATTGAAATGAATGGATTCAAGAGCTGCATTGAAGTAAAAGAGGCGTTTTTTAGGTCTCCCGAGAAAAAGAAGAAAACGAAATAAAAACAAAAAGCCAGGTGGAGTAGTGCTAGACTAATAAAAAAGCTTTAAACATGAAAAGCTAAAGAGAATATCACGCCATTCTAGTGAAGTTTTTATTTGCCTCCTCCCTCACGCAGTCCGAGACTCCACGAGCCACTGCCGTCATCATCGACAGCAATAGCAACACCCCCCAGGCACCTCCACTCCTGCAATATTTTTTAAAGAAAATTGATAAAATAAATACATTTTACAAAGTAATTTGCCTAGAAAGATGAGTTCTTTTTTAAAAAAAAACACTAAAGGAAAGCTCCATCCTCCTTTGTTCCCTTTTTGGAAACAATACCTAATGGAAATGGATATGACACCCCCAAACTTGTAATCGATTGTGCCTGACATTTAGAGTAACGAGGTTCCTCAGGTGCTTTAATATTTTTAGTATTTTTTTCTGATTTCTAATATTTACATAATTGGTTTTTTATTACAACGACGGTAGATTCACCTGCCTCAGATATTACACAACCCATCACCTCGAAAAAAAAAGAAAAAAAAAAGATATATTCATATTTATATATAGCACTGATATTTTTTTTTCCTATTTTTTATGCCTCGGAAAAATAAAAAAATCCAAAATTTTTTATGGTTTCTCCTTAAGGAGAGAAGCTAATCCAGTCACCATCCTGGCTCCTCTCTCTACGCCTTTCGGTTTCACCGCCGGTGGCTGCCACGCCACTGTCTCCACCTTTTTTTCATCCTCGTCCGAAATTTTATTCGGCGAAGAAATAAACGACTCGGAATCCAACGTCGGGGTATCCTCTCCAAAAATCAGCTCAAACTCTCCACCGCAATCGTCACTGATCTCCAAGGACTTCTCGTTTTGCCCTTCAGTTTTGTTGCTGTTGTTATTCAAAACGTTTTCGTTTAGTCTGGTATAAGGGGAGAGCCATTTAGCACGCATGTACTCGGCTTTTCTCCAAGGAGGAAAATGCATGCCTTTCTTCTTCAAGCTCTGTTTGGCTGCCTCCGATACGACCGACACGATCTGTCCAAGCCGATCTGATTTTCCGACGAAGATATACGGCAACGATTGCAGGATGGCCTTGTAGGCCCCAGTCGATCTCGCTATTTCAAATTCCGATTTGAAATCAATATCGATTATCAATCTCTCTTCTTCAATTATCACATCCACGTACTCGTATTCACCTGATCGAAGAACAAAATTAAAATAAAATCAACAGTTTTCTTTTTGAGTTTTAGACTGAAAAAACAAAAACAGGGAAGGAATTGTATATGTACCGGCAGGGAACGAGGGGGATTTGTCCCATTTAGACTTGCAAATTGAGGAATGGTAGCCGAGAGATGTTAATCCATCGGCCACCATCTTCCTCAAAAAATCATCTTTCTGTTTGTGGTTCTTGTTCTTCTCCAAAATCATTGCAGTGTCTGCTAGTAGATTTCTCTCCGCAACGCTCGCACAAGGAATCAAAATCTGCCATTTTTAAACACCAAGCGAACACATCACCATTTTATCTCTCTCTGATGATTTATTTCAGAAAATTGAAAGAAATAATCTTATTATGTTATTTACTTACCTTGAGAAAATCACAGGCGTCGCCAGAAAGAGCTGTACCCATTGATTCTCCGAAACCATTACCAAATACATCAAATTCATCATCGGAGCTGTCGTTGCCATTTCCGTTGAAGCAATTGCAGCGGTGGCGGCCACGAAATGGCTTGTCGTTGGATTCCTCCATGTAACTCTGCACCATTTTAGCCAAACAAACCGAGCTTGGCTCGAACTGCTCATCTTTACTGTTAGCCCCATACTGAGCTTCAATACTGCTAGGTGGTTTGTCCACAGAGGAAATCCTCAGCACGCTTGGTAACTGCCGGTCAAAGAGTCTCTTCAGACGCGATTTCAGAACCGGTTTAGCCGGTTCAGCTCGAACCGGTGCCTGAGAATCGATATCTATAGGTTGGATCTTCATAGGGAAAGGCATAACAGAGATTGAAGGTTAGTAAGTATTGATTGCTATGGAGTTTTAAACACTTGCTCCTTGTCAGTTCTGCATCTGCTCCATATTCAGAGCTAGCTAGCCGCTCTTATAGATTTGCTTCCTTGGACAGTGACCGTCTAATCATCAATGATTCATTCTGATCCTGATAAATCTTGCTTTGTACATTTTCATGAAAAATCAATGCGTGCTGGTTAAAATTAAACCTCCTCTGCTAAGCTACCAGTATTATCTCCCTTTTCCCGAAAAATTAAAAAACCCACTCAAAGCCCTGAGCAAATGAGTTAATCTACCAAAATTTGATCAGAAGAAAAATCTAGAAGAACAAAAGTAAAACTTGGAGACTATGCAAGAGAGGGAGATGGGTTTTAGCTTTGGGTCTTTTCGTGTAAGACATGACGGCGATGGTCGGAAACGCGGACATTGCGTATAGAGTTAGAATAAGTCATCGCCGGAATATTCATTTCTCCGGCGAGATACAAATCAACTGCTACGGTTAGAAATTTGAAGGAGATTAAAGGAGACTCGTGGAGATAGTTCTTTCACGGAGGGGTGTGGAGACTGATGGACTGGCTCATGGGGTTCGGACAATTTATAGAGGGAAATGGTGTTGCTGACGTGGATTTATCAAGCCATGTAGACTCTGAAATGGCAGGTTTCCTCCTGATTTTGCAGGTAGTTTTTTGATGTGGACCTGGTTCAATAATTCCACCTGCAACTGTTTAAACAAGAAAAAAAAATCAAAGGAGCTCGTGATTGGCTTGTTATTTGTGTAATTACAAGAATGACCTCCCGTGGTGCTGGGGTTGCGGGGGTACGTGCAATGGTGGTGTTTGTGATTAGTGGGGTAAATTTGAAATTTGAATACAAGTGGGAAATGGATGCCTGACATTGTGTAACACGTAAGGAGCATCAGTCGTGTGTTATATTACTAAACTTGATTTTTATTAACTGATACATTAATTATAATTTTATTGTGTTTTTTAATTATAATATCAATAAAATATGTGAGTTTTTTTATATAAAAAAATATTTTTTTTTCTGAAAAAAACACACGATTGCTCATGAGACTAAAAAAAATGGACCTAACTTTTAAAAGTTTGATAAAGAGAAGGTACTTTTTTGTTCAAAAGAAAAAAAAATTAAGATATTAAAAAAAAGATGAAATAGTATTGTTTAAGTTTCCAGGCTGAAAATACCATAGTTATAAAAACCGTATCAACGTTGTAGGTTGACTCTTAGCATGGTCGACTCGGAATCTGATCTAAATTAAGCTATAAAAACTATATCAATCTTATAAATTGATTTTTAGTATGGTCGACTCGGAACCTAGTTCAAGTTAAGTTTGAAAAAAAAATAAAGAAAATAATTAGCCTGACATAACTCGTTCAAGAGTTATAATTATTTTTTATCTAGTTAGCTTTTTAAAAAAATGTCAAATGATGTCATTTTAATTTTTATAAAAATAATATTAATTGACATTACAGAATGTTTTGATCACCTTGTTCTTTTTTATGCTTGGTACTTACAGTTGACACTCCTGCCAATTCTATAAACCAAGGATTGCAGGATCATGCTCCTTCTCAATCCAACTTGAACCTCACACAACAAACACTTCCACAAAATGACCATAGCTCTCCTAACTTGTTCTCGAGTCTTTGTCCTAGGTTGATTTCAATAACCATAAATAACACACATAATAATAATAATAAAAAGCTAGAAACGTAGGTCGTCCCATGCCCCTGTCATGTACAAATGGTCTGCCCTGTGGGTTATGCCCAAGTAAAGAGGTTTGGCTCACGCATCAGATCTATAATTATTGAACGCGGTTTAGAAGTTGACATGATCAAGGGATCGGGTACTAGGTTTCATGGATTAACCTAAAAAAATTAAATATATAATATTTCATATGAAAAAATCAATATAAATATAGGTTATACATATTATAAACAATGAAGTTTAAAAGAATATTTTAAATTTTTTTTATTCCACATTAAAAGAATATTATGTTAAGCTTTTAAGTTGAAATATTTAAACCAACAAATTTTTTTATCCCACATTGAAGAAATATAACTTCTTTCAAGGGAACATAAAGTATATATATGAAAGGGCTTCAAATCCCACATTGAAAAGATATTATGTTATCATTTTAAGTTGTAGTATTTAAACCAAAAGACTTTTTATTAACATTGAAAAAATATGATTTTTTTTCTTTGAACATAAAATATATATATAAAAGATGTTATCATTTTAAATTAAAGTATTTAAACCAAAATATTTTTTATTCCACATTGAAAAAATATGATTTTTTTTTAGGAACATAGAGTATATATATTAATGGGTTTCAAATCCTATTTTATTAAGCCCTGGTTATGGGTCGACCCGCCGGGTCACCCAGGTTTGGCCGTGTTGTTGCTACAGCTAGTATTTTATTAAACCCAAACCAGTCTAACCACTAGATCGATCCGCCGGATCAGGTTTAATAACACTGAACAGGCATTTATTTTTTTTCCAGATATTAGAGGGTGACTAGCATGTTTGTTTGTTCTTTTTTTAAAAAAAAAGAAAGAAAAAGGAAACAATGCAGACGACTCACCTTCTGAGTAAGTGGACAATGCGTCAACTAAATATGCATATGATGCGTTATCCGCAGGCTCAAAATTATTTGATCGGAATGTCACTAAAAAATCAAGGTGGTGGGTTTTTAACCAAAAAAATCATTTCAATCTTTTTTTTACCCTATAACAATTAGAAAAGAAAAACAATTTATGGACATAAAAAAACTTATTTATACTATCAAGCAACTTAAAAATCAGTTCAAAAATTAAAAAAATCATCCTGAAACCCAAAAATTTCTCAATGTCAAAGTTTAAACTTCCACGTCGAATAGAATCTGTTGACACTTAAATTGATTTTTTTGTGTTTAAAATTAATATCAATGATAATTTATCTCTTTATCATCAAAATCTAATGATTTTTTTTGTACTATCAAAATCTAATCATGCCCGCCCCCTCTCGTTTCTTTTTCCTGACTAAAAATTAAAAAAATTAAATTTTAAATTAAAATTAAATTTTTAAATAATATATGAATTGTTAAAGTTGAAAAACAGAAGTAAAATGAAGAAAATGAATATTTTACCTAAATTTTATATTAATTATAGATTTTCTATGTGTTTTACTTTTTAGTACCTTGGATCTTTAATTTTCTTAGTAAAAAAATATAAAGCATGTAGAATATAGTATGGATCTTTAAAAATGATAATACTCGCATTTCATACGAAAGAAGAGAGGTAAGTTTATTAACTTGTAAATAAAATAAATGTTGTTGGCAATCAAAGGAGTGTCTCTTGAAGTTCCCCCAAAAACCTAGCAAGATGAGCAGGAAGATCTTGTAAATTTCGAGATATTGAATATTACCATCTCTAGTTCATTAAAGTTAAAAAAATAAAATCCTTGTTGAAGAACCAAACAATTGTCCTAATTTTTTTAATATTTTTTTTCCTATTTAGTTTGAATTTGAAGCAACCATCCTCTTAAGCAACCGTGTGAGCGCCCATGTGTGTGATGTATACAATGTAAGCCAGAATCTAGAAGATCACGATAAATATTTATTAAAGCAACATTTGCATAATATATACATGGAAAAAAGGAATTAATATAGTATTTTTTGTGAGAGTTTTCTTTGGTGTAATCGGGTTTCTGGGCAGTGAAGTATTCCTATTTACATTAATTAATTACTGTAGTCCTCATTTTTTACCGTGAAGTTTTAAAATTTTAAAATTATAGTTATATTTATTTTTTAAAAGTAATTTTTACTTGGAAATATATTAAAATAATAATTTTTTATTTTTTTAAAATTATTTTTGAAATCAACACATTAAAATAATCTAAAAATATCAAAAAAATATTAATTTAAAATAAAAAAAATTAATTTTTTTTTAAATACTTTTAAATCATAAAAATAAACAAAGCCTTAACTGCGCTTAGCCATGACTACAAATCTTGTATCATTTTCGTTTTGTATTATTACATGGCCTGTGTAAGTTCGAGATAGATTGTAGGTTTGTGTGAAAAAACTGAATATGAATACGAAACACGAGATTGATAAATTCGATCACAATAGTATCGTTGGATTACGCCAAGAGAAAATGAACTTTATTCGGGCACAACAAAGATTGCAGATAGCATCGATGGAATGGAGAAGATGCATGTAGAGATGATGGATGGCCCAAACCTTCATGTTTATTCGGTGGAGAAGGTGTCTTAGTCGAGGGAGATAAAGTAACTTTGTTGTTTAGATAAAAAAAAAAATTGCTAAGCACGTTAATGATGGCAGCAAAAATTGATTTTTTTTATTTTAAATTATTATTTTTTTATGTTTTTAAATTATTTTAATATACTAATATAAAAAATAAAATAAAAAATTTATTTTAACATATTTTAAAACACAACTATAATCCCAACAACAAATCCTTCCTTAAAATAATTGAAGCAAAGCGGGAGATGTTGTGATTACCAAGAAAAATAAGCTACAATGATTACAATGTTCTCATGGTTCATAATTAATGTATGCTAGAATTAGGTCTCATCCATTTTTTGCTCGGGCAGCATTTGCGTAATATTTGTATTTCTGCTATGAAAATATCTAACAAGGTATATTTTTTCTGTGAATTTTTCTTTCGTATAACCGAGTTTCAGATATCGAGACGCTTGTACACATAAGATTTTTTATGGAATAGATTTTCCCAAATTATATTATTTTTTATATCCTTTTTATTTTATTTAATTGCTTGATTAGTGTCATCTCGGTTTTTTATAGTTGTCTATGCGCGGGTTTTCAACTGCGCAGGAGGAAGCAGAATAAAATACTAGAATTTAAAAGCAAAATGCTAACATGTCACCTGGTAAGCATAGTCAGAAACAATAATTTCCACCGTAGTGGGGTTTTTATATATTTTATTTAAAATCGAAGGCTCCACGCCGCATGAATGATGACACTGACCTCTTAATTTTTTTTATTTTTTTTATCGCGAAAGGTTACTTGCCAGTACACACGTAGACAAGATAAAATTTAATTAAGAAAAGTGTCCGTAAATGTAATTGTGTTTGTTTTAAAAAATATTTTTTATTTAAAAATATATTAAAATACTAAAATTTTTTAGTTATTTATAATATTAACATATTAAAATAATTTAAAAATATATTAATTTGATGTAGAAAAAATAAAAAATATTTAATTTTTTTAAAAAATATTTAATTTTTTTAAAAAATATTTTTAAAACAAAAGAATCTTAACTTATAATACTGTACAATTTTAATTCTAATTACATAATAAGGCCATCTTCGGTGAATGGATGATCATCAAGTGCCGATTGTGGGATTAAAAAAAAAAAATCTTTTTAACTTAAATTGTACCTCTCTTTTTTTTCCTCTTAAGCCTAGATTTCGTTTTCATAATTTTTTAAATAAAAAAAATGAATGATTTCATTTTCACGTTACCTAGTGATAAACCTACAAGGAAAAAAAAATATATCTTGTAGTGTTTGTCATTGTTGTATAAATTGCTTTTTAAATATCTCATTTTCATTATTTGTTTGGGAGACGCTTTCATCATCTGACTTGACCCATGAAGTACGTGCTGTGGTTTTAATTGGAGAACCTTATGATATACTTTAATATTGAATTATTTGTCAAGTTTTCATATTTCAAGATCAAATTATTTTTACTTTGATCTTTAACTAAACAATTAATACATTCAAATTAGTATGCGGAGAGGAAAATATATTTCTTACTGTTCCCCTATGATTCAAAAGTGTTATCCGAAATACCATTGATTTTTATCTTAAATCTTTAGTTTGGAAGTGATCTAAGCAACTTGAAGGGAGTAAATCTATTTAGGCTCGAGATTTTATAGTTTTTTAATTGTTTTATTAAAAAATAATTTTTTTTATTTGTTTTAAATTAATATTTTTATATTATTTTAATGTACTGGTATCAAAAATAAATTTTAAAAATAAAAAAATTTTATTTTAATATATTTATAAGTAAAAAATATTTTGAAAAATAATTATTACTACAACACAAAACGAGCTCTTAAATGGTATTTGGCATTGCGGTGCTCCAACCATATATTAAAAAAAATTAAATTTTTTTAACTTCAATTTTTGAGTGTTTTTTGGATTATTTTAACTTGCTAATTTTAAAAATAAAAAAATTATTATTTTAGGATTTTTAAACAAAAAATATCTTAAAAAACAATATCAATCACTCTTAAACAGGCACACTGCACTTCCAAATAAGTATCTAACGTGTATTTAATTCTTGAAAATACTATTTCAAAATACTTTTTTTTTAAAAAAAAGACATATAATAGTGTTTATTTATATTTTTTGTAATTTTGACATTTTCATAATAAAATCATTGAAACTCACTTAAAATTATTAATTTTACGATTTCCATTCTTTTTTTCTTTTTCTGAAGAGCTATGTAACAAACACCTGAAATCTAAAGCCAAACATTGCTTTAGTCACCTATGATTTGATCAAAGAAGCTACACATCCATGTTCTCCACAAACAACGGGTTAAAATTTCACCGTACTGGTGCCTTTACTAGGCAAATGTACTCTTATTCATAAAATGTAGTTCTGAGTTCAAAAATCGTCCCCACAAATAGATAGGATGTTTTTATTACAGGGATTTTGGTTTTGTGAAAGAGAACAATAGCATTTTTTTCTCCCTTTTTTCTTAGAATTAAAAGAAGGGTCACCTGAAATAATACAGGGATGACATGATCTATAGAAAAAAGAAAAAGGATGGCAATGATAGCCAAAACCGATGGCTAGCCCACCGGAATCAAATCAAATGATTAAAAAATAGCTCTACTTTAGTTATAGTTAATGATTGAACCGGCTCTGATCATGGCTATAATTTTTATAATAATCGAATCGAGAGATCAATGGTATTGAGATTTCTAATTACCAGTATAATTCTTTAAAATATCCTCAATGCAAAAGAATATTTTGAAGAACAAGGTGTACCTACCATGGATACAAATAAAATTAACGTGTTGTTAAGCTATGATTAGGCAGCAGTGCAAACTCCGAACCATTGGATCGTATGGTCTAGGCCTGGCGGTGTGAAAGAGGAAACAATGGTGGAAAACGATCGAGCATGACTCTTCATCTACAAGCATGTCTGGCCATTCTCGACACAGTCAAAGCTACAAGAACACCATGATAATGATTTCGTGTACATCTCCTAAGAAAGCAGTGATTGTGTATCTGGGTACTGAGAGCTGGGAGGGGGGGAATAAACAGAGAAAGCTAAAATCAATGGCTGAGGGTGGGGCACTCCATTAATTTCCTGGCTGTGCATGATGGAAAATCTCTTACACAGCACTAACCCAAATGGGATTGATTCATGGCACAGATCTTTGAATCAACTAGAGAGAACCCATGATTAAGTTAAAGCATATTGAACTGTCCTTGTTCATTGGTAAATCCGGGACACAGCGATTTCCCACAAAGTTTGTGCACAATCATTATGTTTATATTAGGGATTCTGAGTACTTATGGACATTTACACATGGCATTGTAAGATTTGGCTCGTCTGCAATGAAAGTGTAATCCGCAATCCAAAATATAACTTGTTCCTTACTTTTTATCATCTAGGAGTTTTTATTCCTAGATACTTGGTTTAATGAACAAGTTGTATACTTCTGTGTTATCGATCATCTAAACCGTCTAAAAATAACTCCTACAAAGCTATTAATTCCACTTCGAGTGATCTACATTAAGATTATACCAGAGAAAATACAGTCTCAGTGTCCGAAAATGATCAAAAAATTATTCTGCCCTAAATAAAAAAATCATTTTGAAAAGCTGATCTACCAGCACCCTATATTCTTGTGCAAGTAAAGGGTCACCGAGGTTTTTAAATAACCAGTATTATGTATCAACTTTCTCCAAACACCGAGTGGGGCCTTGCTACGCCCATTTAAGAATTTCCCATTGTCGACTACTGTTTGTGTCTTTCTCTTATTTAATGAAAAGACAAAGCTTGACAATCCGAGAGAAAAAACCAGGTTCCATGAATCGGAGATCTGTGTCGCCAATCCGTTGGGTTTATAGCCTGAACGTGTTGCAACTTTAACGTGGCAAGACTGTTGATGCCACCTCGATGAACTTCTTTTCATGATGTCTGTTGATATTATTGAATCTCTTTTAAGAACTTAATGATTTTCTCTTTAAAACCCTTTTTCGTTTTCTTTTCTTTTCCTTTTCCTTTATTTATTTATTTTTTGGGGCATGGGCTTGTTAAGTTGTTATTAGCTTTTGGAGGCTCGGATGCTTTTTACTTGCAATGGATTGCTTTGGGTGACTTGAGAAAAAGTTGCATACTTTAGGAATTTTTCTGTACAGTTAAGGACTTTAGACAATCGTATTAGGAGGAGGCCCTACCTTCATAATTCCGGATTTAGTGCCTCGAAACCCTAATCTACCCCTTTTAAAAAAAGTTTAATTACCTTGAAATTCCCAGGACCTCACCTCCTGCCCAGATCCTCGCCCTCAATTAACCAAACGGGCTGATAGCGTGCTATTTTGTCGGCACTTGAAAGTTTCCCTTGGATTTAGTGCAGTTACAGACATTGGAACTGATATAATATTTGACAAAAGTTCGTGTGTTGAAAGAATTCCAATAACACAGGACATAGTACAGCCATGATGTCCCCGGAACCCTAACCTAAGTACAGTTTTTTTATTTTTTATTTATATATATATATATCAAATATTCTTTCGCATTAGCTGTAGCATATCAAGAGTAAATCCATCTCGTTAATCAGCGTATTTTAAAAGTTTTATTTTCTTTTATTCACTGTGGAGAATTGGATTAATGTATTGCGTTAGAGAGTGCACATAAAGAGATGGTTTTTTTTTTTCCTTGAACGCAAGGAGCTTGGTTACAACTTTTTTTACACAGAGAGAAGAAGATAATTAAGATAAACATTAGCTTTATTTTGGCATAAAGGAAATAATGAAATAAAGAGGGAAAGAGTGGAGCCTTAATCTAAAGCCAATGAGTGCCCTTATCCATCAATGAAAGGGATAAATATAAACAAGTCATGATGATGAAGTAGGGCCTTCCACCCTTTATATTCATCGGTAGATGGGGGGTCTAATCTACGTGGTGAGACCACCTGAAAACGACAGTACTGCTCTCAAATACATTAGCCCCACCGCCGGAGCTGCTGGTATTCACAGATTCAAGACGAGGAAAGCCACAGGGTGGTGTGGCTGTGACCATTTCTTGACCCTCGTCTGGATAACAGTGATTTCTCGACGCTGGATCACTTGGATATGATCGGTGGTTACATAAAGTTTGTTATCCAATCCTCTACCATTAATTGCTTAGACCTAACCACGGAACAGGAAGTTGCGCAGTCACATAGTAGACGGTGATGTATGGCACAAGGGTCCTCCACAAATTATTGAGGCGTCAACATAAATAGTTGGCATATAATCATGCACAGACGTTGCTGTCTTCTGGTGGGAGTCTAGCTCTGGTTCTCGATTTTGACCGCATACATGTATTGACCATAAATACTTGGATTTATTTGCAGAATAAATATCGAAAATAATTTTGGCCGTGAAAAAAAAGAGAAAATATTAGATGCATTTAAAAAAAAATAATATTTTTTTTTCTAATTAAGTACTAACGCTAGAATTCTAATCTAGATTTAAAAAAAAAATGAAAACAAACCTTATTCACAAATTAAATGATACAATCTTTCTTTTAAAAATTGTTTGTAATTCAGATTCCTTGGAAGCATTTCGCCTATTAATTAATACCTCATCTTTTGTTTGTTGATGTATTAATACCAGTAGTTATCTAGTGGAGGCTAGGTTTTTTTTTCTTCTTTCATTCCACTGCACCAACAAAATGATACAATCTTCCGGAATTAATATATTCTTCCAACATAAACAAGGATGGTCCTGTACTAGGCTTGGTATGGTCCAGGTATGAAAAAACTCGAACCTTGCCTTTGATTACCAGGCTTGCTTCCCAAAAACATCATAGTGGTCCTAGATATATACTCGAGAATATTTTTTGATGTTGGGTTAATTTTAAGTTCTAGAATCTTGTTTTGGATTTTTGAGATCATGGATAAATTTATTAAAGTGATTAAAGGGGTTTTTAGATGTTTTGAGTAAAAAATAATTTGAAAAATAGATTTTTAGATTAAAAAATCCAGTCCTAATTTTTCAGCCACCACACTGACTAAATATAGACAAAATTAGACAATGAGTAGTTTGATTCATTTTTTTTTTTAAAAGGATGGATGACATATCGATCGTCTCATCCGCATTGAAAAAATATTAAGGGTCCAAGTGCACGGGCCCTTACAAAAGGGATCAAGCCCAGCAGCGCTTGGCTTTTTCCCTTTTTTTCTAATTTTTTTTATTGGTGGTTTTTTTGTATGCATTTTATTAATAAATTAATATTCATTCCCTTGTTTATTTTGTTTATATAGCCTATTTAAAATGGTGGTTATTTGTTTTTGTTATTTTGTATGCATTTGATTTTTAAAGAGATTATTTGAATTCTATTTTTTTTTTATGTTTTATATAAGTAAAAAGTATTTATTTTATATAATATTTCTCATACATGTAACCTTAAATAATATTTTTTTTCTCTTTTATTTTATTCAATAAATTATAAGTAAAAAGTATTTATTTGTATCTTGATTTATTGTTAATAATTTTTTTAATACATATAATTCTAAATTTATTTAATTATATATATAGCATAAAATCTTAATTTACACTTGTAATTTTTTATATGCAATTACACTTCATAAAAGCCTGCATAAATAATTTCTATCACACTCACCGAGCACCTTTGGTGACCAGCCCAGAGAAAGAAGCTACATACGTACTCGAATACTATATAGCAAAAAATGCTATCTCCTTGACCAATAAAGGATAAACGTCACAAGTACTAATATCAAATTCCATGTCTAATCCCAAATTTGTTGGCCTACCAAATTCTCTAATCCCACATAAAACCTAGCCAGTCATCTCTACCTCACCTAAAAAATATAGACTAGGTATTGGGAGTTGGGACCCGAACAATGTTTGCTTGCATCACAGCACACATGCTTTGTTTATTTTCCGCGTAGATTTTTTATGCTTTGCTTTGCTTGTTAATGTCTACTTTTCTCGAGCTCGGATAATGTCTCGAAGATAATCTTTTTATTAAACCCTTAATATAATCCGTGTTGTTGCTATGTAAATTCAAATCAATGGCACGTACGTAAGCCGTAAGTTATATGAGATTCCATTATTGTCGATGAAGTTCAACCCTCCTCCACACACTCAGCTATCACTCGATAAATCAATTTAATTTCTAATCAAACATCAACGTCTGTCGAAGTGATTAAAGTTTTACTCGTAGGTTCTATAGCATAGCTCGCTGTGCAGGTTTAACCCACCGTTTCAGCCTTATCGATAACTCGAGGGATCAAAACAGAGATGTTCACATCAAATTTTTGAAAAGTTCGGGATGGCTATGGGGTGTCCCAGCCCCACGCAGGACCGACCCTGGACACGCGCCATCGCTGGCCTCACATTCTGCGTTCTTGTCTAAATTGCCAATAATGCTTATACAGTTTTATTATTATTCACAGATAACGTCCAGGATGTTATGCTAAGTGTAATAACATCAAATTAAGGTTTGATTTTACTCTACAATATCACCGAATCTCAAATAAATAGTTCTTAATACCCAATCCAAGACCCTTCACTTTCCCCTCCTGCAACCTTAAGTTTTTTCTACGGGATGGTTTGAACCTGAGACGCATATTCCAGGACAAGGTTTTCACCTGCATTGCCTGCACAGTTGAATTTAGATCAAGTGGCTAGGTCTAGTTAAATCAGATGTGATTAAAAGGTTGTTGACATGTTTATAATTGGATATATATTTGTATGGTTTGTTGGATAACTTACTGAGCTTTTACTGTGAATTACAATATAGAAGTTAGCCATCTTCCTCCTTTAATCCTCCCTTTTCAAGCGCGAACAAGTTTATCCATAAACCAGTCGAAACAACAAAATCATTTTACAAACTATATATATATAGACTACCAGAGGTATTTATGCTATATTGTGTTGACTTTATAAGCAAGTTAATCCAAATCCATGGCCTTAGATATCTCGTCAACGCTAAAGATCTTCTTCTTCGGTTGTTTTTTCTATTAAGAAACTCAACAAAACCTTTGTTATTCTCAGAAATAGAAACATTAATAATTACGCCTTTGTTTGTATCAACCAGAACAGATTAAGTTGGTGCCACAAAAATAAAATTTAGGTTTATAATAACAGAGATGATGACTGATGAAGACATAAAGGTTTTTGATAAGGAAAGCTGAAAAAGAAATGATGGGTATTTCTTTGTCTCCAGCACCAAAACCCACTTTCTCTCCCGTGGGACTGTTGTGGTTGGATTCTTGTAAGTTCAGGTTTTCTTCTTTTCCTCAGACAGCCAAATCAGGTATCGTTCCACCATTGTTCCCTTTGTTTGTTCCTTAGCAATAGCAGTAGGGTTTAGGTCACTGTGCAAAAATAATTTGCCTGCTTCCAACTGTTTCGTGATGGTGGTAGGGATACTGTTTTCACATCTTCTGGATTGAACGAGTCTCAAGTTGATAGAGAACTGGGCCACTTCAGAGTGATGGGCCCATCTACGATGACGTGAAGATGGGAAACATTATTGGAAAAAACAAATCTCACTTTGATTTTTTTAAATGAATAAGTTTTTTTATAGATAATAGAAATTATGTTTTAAATTGAATTAATTTTTATAATATAATATTAAAATTTTAAAAAAATAATATAATTAGTTTAAATTTCATCATCTTTATTTATTTAATAAAAATTAAATATAAATAAAATCAACTTATATAAATTTTACGCTTTAAAAACTTTTATTTATAAATATATAAAAAATAATATAAAGTATACTTTAAAATTCCATCAAAACTTTCAAGATATTAAATTGAGATGCTGTTTTAAAAACTATTTATCTGACATTATTATCGTTGATGTAAGCCATTAAAAAGTAGAATTGGATGTTTGTTTAATAAATCAACGGTGAAATAGTGAGAGCTATCAAAGTCACTCCCTAGTCTATGATTTCAAGGGAAGCAGGTGATGTACAGTAGCCTCACAAGTTGAAGTCACCTCCATAACTTTTTTTTTTTCTTTCTTAATCTGGATTGAGAATGGAGAATCATAAAGTGGGCCCAGTAAATTACGTCGTTTTTGTGATATCAGGAGCCCACACCGTGGACAAAACTACTCGACAATGGTTTCTGGCCAATCCATCTTCCATGAAACGCTAACCTCCGCCTCTTTTCGCCACTGGCCACGGCCAGGCACAACTGCATCTTGTATCCGACGTCTCTCTCTTTTTTCTCAAGAAATGAAGAAGAGAGATGAGATATAGATTTCTTGTGGGTGGATTATGGACAACATTCTTCAAAAATCTTTCTCTTAAAACTATTCCTCTCAACTAAATAAATAAAACTCACTCTAATCCTCCTGTTATGAATAAGAGAAGAGGGACGAAAGGGCACAAGTAAAATTGTAAGTTATAACATCAGCAAAGAGAAGCAGACAAGGAGAGAGTAGAGAGTAGGTAGTTCAATTGACATCGGAGCGGTGGAGCATTTATGGTGACGTGAAGACAGGAACTAATAAAATCTCACACAGTGATATATGAGAGAAGCGGTGGACCGCCACCGCCACCGCCACCGTGACTATATTGCCGTTATATTGATTTCACTATCGATAATTTTATTTTACCAACCACTAATTATATAAACCAATATCCCCATGGCGGAATAAATTGTGAGATACAAATTGATTCGTCTGGAATATGTGAAACATTTTCTTCTTGCTTTCAGGCGACCCGAAATGTGGCCATTAAACTAAACGTCATGTTTTTCCTTCGCTCCAAGCATAAAATCCCATCTTCCATTAAATAAATTAAATAAAAAAAATAAGACCAGTCAGTCTCAATTCCATTACACCACGTCTTTCTGTCGGTCTGTTAAATTTTCTATTACACAGATTTACAGTTTTTTTTTAATAAAAAATTATGCCCTTTTATGGAACTTTAGTATAATTCCCCAGTCAATCTTGTTTCTCGGAAGGATAAAACACGAGAATCCCAAATGGGCTCCCAGCTACCCAGGCCCAGAAGTTCTTCCGGTCGAGACAGATGACAGTCAGCTACTTTCTCCGATCCCGAACTTTCCATTCCACCTTTTTTTCCATTTTCTGAAACTGAATTGCAAAGAGGCAGCTTTAAGGTATCTTTGGCCAAAGTAGCTTTTCAGGGTTACATGGAGAGGATGGTAAACGACATTTTAACAGAGGGACGGGAATAAGGGATTGTTAAGGACACCAAATGCTTGGACAATACAAGCAAGCTGACAAACCCTAGTAATGAAATGGAAAGATTATGAGTGCGTATGAACAAATACAGGCAATAACTGAAAATACTACTTGAAACAATCTGGAATACGCTGGTTATATAAAAGCACACAAAAATACATAAGAAAATACAGTTCTGCCTTCCGTTGGTACCCTTAGCAACATGTCAAAACAAAGTCACTTGGGTAAAAAATTGTGATCACTTGCCAAAGAATTACAGCTGCTCAAGTGGAATGATCTGCCAAGCCTTATATGGTTGAATGGGTGGATTTCCTTCAAGTATCAGGCACGAGGCCCCGTGAAAGCAGGTTGAACTCAAGACTACCCTCACGATGAGTTCATCTTATAGCAACTAGAATTTTCTAGCAGCAACCAGATTGTCGAACCGGTAACAATGGACATAGAAAAGAAGGTTCCAAGTAGCGATGACAATCTAACCCAAAATCTAAGGAACATTCATAACTTGGATGGACTGTAACATGTCTGATACAGCGATGACAAGGTCACCTGATTTGATCATTCCCCTAGCCTTGAGCAATGAGAAGGTTTTATTGAGGTTGCTCTCCATATCATCAGAGAAGCTCACACGGAAAGGTATCAGGCCCCACTGTAGGTTCAGGCGTCTCCTTACGGATTTTGTGCTTGTAAAGGCAAAGATTGGGCAATCAGGTCTGCAACGTGACAAGAGAGAAGCCATGTGGCCTGTCTTTGTGTAGACAAAAAGTGCATCTACTCCCAAATTGTTAGCTGCAAATTCACAAATCATAACTTACAATCCATGTAAAATTTAATGAACACACAAAACATGCAGGTACACAAACAAAAATAAAGTGGTCCATCAAAGAAGGACGAGAAGGGGAGGGGTGGTCTAGAATCTAATCACCAGAGAGGTTTGAGCACTCTGATAACCACCAACAATAAAGTAAGCAAGTCATGAGAGCCAGAGCAGGGGAAACAAAACGAAGGTGCTTAGTTGAACCAGCATAATACATTTAGATGACTCGAGACAATTTACAATGGTATCGTGACAATGTTCGGAGAAAAAAACCAACTCAGTTTATGGCAATAAACGAGAGAAGAAAAGAAAAGAAAAAAAAAAAAAACAATAACAATAGGTGATCATGCAGTAAAACATGGAAGAAAGATTTAAAACGATATTGAAAACATAATAATCCAAAATTACCCATCAAACATCCTTAAAACATGGTTTCTGTGAAGTGCTTCATTTTTTAACTAGTTGAATCAGAGAATTAAGGACGACAGCAAGTTCTAAACTGCTGGTGTAATTTTGCAATCAAAATATAATGGATGCATTTTCTTCATTTTCCACTTTTCTTTACCTTTGGTATTCATGTTCCCTGAAAAATGGTTTCTCAATGAAATCTTTTTGTTTTCAGAATTGAAAAACTGAAAATGTGTTGACCAACTATTTTTTTCCACAGAATTGATAATTGGAAAACCGTCTTTTCAAACTTGAAAGAGAAGAAAAGAGAAACCCTATTTTAAAACATGGTTTCTGTGAAGTGCTTCATTTTTTAACTAGTTGAATCAGAGAATTTTGGCTAAGTAAAGCCTCTGATTCTGAAAATAGCACAGTTAATTGTAAAAGGTACATAAATTCAAGATATCTAGAAGATAGGAATAACGTGCACATACCCATCTTGGCAGCAGAACTGCAGATCTCTTCTGAAATACTGTCAGAAAATGAGGATCCTACAGCAGGGAGTTCCATAGCTTCATAGCGTTTCTCTTCTCTCCACCACTTCTCAATTCTCACACTGACACTTCTCAGAACAGCCAGTGCCTTGTCAGGGTATTGGCCCATGGCTGACTCACCAGATAGCATCAAAGCATCTGCCCTTTGCCTAACTGCTTCAGAAACATCAGCTACCTCTGCCCTGGTAGGTGTAGGGTATTCAATCATAGATTCAAGTAACTGGGAGGCAACAATAACTGGCTTATTTAGCTGCCTACAAATCTGAACAATCTTTTGTTGGGCTGACGGGACCTGTTCTAATGGTATCTGAGCACCTAGATCTCCTCTGGCTACCATTGCTCCATCTGATGCTTGAATGATCTCTTCCAAATTCCTCAATGAGTCAATACTCTCTATTTTTGCAATGACAGCTATGTCACTACATCAGAATTAAAAATCACTTCAGCAGATTGTTTTAAGATGAGATTCAATCATGAGAGTGGAGAGCATTACATACATCAATTCAATAGGCTTACCTGTCACGAGACCGAGCAGCTATGTAGCTTTTAAGATGATTAATCACTTCAGCAGACTTGACAAATGATATCGCAATGAAGTCAACACCCTCTGCAATCCCAAAATCAATGTCCAACCAATCCTGAAAAAAATATATACATAAAAAAAACATGGGAATTAAAACAAATGAACATTTTTATAATTTGCAGATAGAAAGGTGCAGTGGAGATGGGTGATGAGCAATGACTGGTAAATTGATGTGGTACACAAACCGCTAAAGATTTATGCAAACATAATTTTTGCTACACATGGTAGTCGCATTTGCATGCAACGGCTACAATTGAATTTTTTTACATTCAGGAGACCTGCAATTGGTTTATCAGAATGAACTCTACAGCCCCTATTTATGAGGGAGCTTTCAACTCCAATTGTGAAAAATTGACCAGACTGTAGTTCTACCAGGTGTTAAGGTCAAGATAGACTTCTGGAATGAGTTGACCTAGAAATGAATGCAACTCCCAAACCAAGGTTTTACTTAGATTATATATTAAATTTTTGTAATGCAAGTTATTTCAATAATATATGTGTAACAATTATTTTCGAAAGATGATGGTATCCTCTCCAACAAAGAAAGTGCCAATATAAAGTGGATGGTGGGGGCATGGCAGAAAAGGATATTTCAGTATGAAAGTTCATTCACTCAATGGATCATATAATGGATAGGCCAAGAAAGTTATGTATAAACCAAAAACATAAACACTGATGATTGACCATTTCCATTCAAAACCATTTGAGAAGTAATAGAATTTCTATCTTGAGAGTCCATGAAAACGGACAAGCTTTAGTTATCAAGAAATTACTTGCAGTTTGAGGAAATGAACTACCCATTTGACGGTGAGAACCAATAAGCCGGTATAGAGAGAGAGAGTACAAATGAAAGACACAAATTAATAATAGCAACAATGTTATTAATTCAAATTAATAAAAGCATATCTAGAATTCTAGTTCATAATTCAATAAGTGAGATAAGTGATTGAACATTTAAATCAATTCACTATGAAAGAAATTGAACTATTATGAAAATTCTCAGCTCCTCTTTTTTGTATCTTCTTGTTAACATTTTTATGAAATTGAGTGAATTTCACATTCAAAAGAGAAAAAAGAACACCCTTGAATCCCGAAAACTTGACCTGTATAACTAGTTAATCACCCGGACACCTTTGAATCCGAAAACTTGATCTGGATAACTAGTTAAGCACCACCCCCAAAAAAAAAAGAAAAAAAAGAAAAAAACCCGCAAAGATTTAAAGAATCTAGAACTTGGTAATCTGTCATATAGATCCAACCTTAATGGAAAGGCAAACTCTCAGAGGTAGTGAAAGGCAACTTTCGCACTTGAAAAAAAAAAGATACCAATTTCTATAACAGAGAAAAGATCGGAGGCGCCAACCTTTGAGGAAATTGTTGGGAGCATGGCATTACGTTCTCGTACTAGACTTCCATCCCTCCAGAAAGTCAAGTTAGCCCGTGGTAGCATCAATCCAGGATCAGTACACCTACACTTGACATCTGGACCAATTTTCTCTATCACCTCGAACCTCACCATTCCACCATCAACAAGAAGTTCATCCCCAACTTGCACATCTGTATCAAATCAATTGTTGGTTTGAATTAGGCTAAAGATTTATAGTTTCTTGCAAAACAAAGTAGGAGTAATATTTTCCTTCAAATAAGGATAGCATTACCCTCAGCAAAACCATCATAATTCACATTGATGGTGCGTTCTGGTCGGGGCAAATCGAACGCTCGCACGCTAAAAGTCCATATTTCACCATCCTGCACACACACATCCAACAACTCAACGAATAGCTACCAAATTTTTATCTCGGTGCACATTTAAATAAACCTAATAAGCAAATCATTTTGCAAAACATATAATAATTTAATGCATTAATGCTTCAATTGAATTCACAAAACATCCATAACAACAGCATAATGTTAGTGAGTTAGCCAAAATTGCAATGTTACCTCAGCTTTAGCAGAGGAAGCACCCCCAAGATCGCCCATATGAATCTCACTGCCTTCAGTATCCATCATAATAGCAACAGCAAAACCTTTCTCTTCATTCAATCTCCTCACTCGCTCAATTACTCTCTTATGCCACTCACGCGTCCCATGACACATGTTAATTCGTGCTACATTCATGCCTCCAACAGCCAACGCCTGCAATTCCTCAAATCCACAGGTCGCTGGTCCGATCGTGCACACCAGTTTCGTCCTCCTTGTGCTCCTGAAGCCATTCTCCTTCAACTCCACCTCCGTCACCGCATCAACATCGATCGAGCTCGAGTCGGATAGAAATGATTGCGAAGGTGGCGTGTCGTAGTCCTGTGGTGTAGAAGATAATATCTCGCCCGCTCCGGTTCCATTGTCGGAGATTAGGACTTGAGGAGGGGTCGTGGAGGAGTTGGGATCTGCTGACGCGGAGGCTTTGATTGAGATAAGTTTCGGAGAGAGGGTGGTGACCGGGAACCGGCGATTACAGGAGGGTTTAGGGAGAGATTGTTTAGAGAAAGTGAGGCTAGAGGGAGTGAAGAAGTGTAATGATTGAGACATGGTTACCGGGAAAATGTGAGGTCTGGTGATGGCAGGGAGGGAGGGTGTGTTTGGGGATTGGTTAACGAGGAAGGAAGTGTTTTTTAAAGAGATGGAAAGGGGCGGATGTAACGAAGCGAGTGAAGTGAGAAAGAGCTTTGTAGATGTCGCCGAGGCTGGATGGAGACGCTTGTGGGATCGTTGGTTGCCAAACAAGATTTGTACTGCCTTTTGTTTCCAGTGGTAGGTGTTTGATGCAACGGCTACATTAGGAGGGTAGGGAAAATGTTACGATGATTTTGGCTCGGGAATTTGGTTACGTGGCTGCATTTGATTGGCTGTGTGGATGGGGTGTTTCCTGGGACCACCTGAGATATTTTTGCGGAAAAAGAATTTTTGTTTTCATTATATAATTTCCTTTTTTATCATTAAAAACCTTCATCCATTCCAAAAATAGTTTGACGATAAAATTAATGCAAAAATAGTTTAAATAAGAACCAAGGATATCAGAATAGTTTTGGAATATATTTAAAATCTATCTAAAAAAATATTTAATGTTTTGATTATATATTGTTTCTTTTTTATGTATGTTTTTATGATATTTGGGTTTTTAAAAAAAAGTCTTAAACAATTCATCTGGTTTTGTAAAAAAAATATATTATTTAAGTTACATCTTTAATAATGATTTAAATTAATATAATTTCATTTACATTTTAATACAGTAACTCGTTATCAAATAATTTGATATGTATATTCTCACAGCAAAACATAGCAAAGCAGCACAACATATTCTCACGTGCTCTGCCTATCAACTTCCCTTCATATATTATAACAGAAGTTAAATGGTGGAGATAGATTATTATAAATCAAAAGATTTTTTTAATGTAAATTATAATAATACTTCACTTTTAATTTTTTATTTTATCTTTTCACAAAAAAAAAAATTTAGCTTTTTTTTTCTTCACCAGCTAATTAATGGTAATACCTACGCCATTAAAAAAACATGTTTATTAAACCTAACTAAACTTGAATCAGGTAATAAATGTCAGACCCATCCACTTTGTGAACATTTAAATCTATTTTTTTATATATTATTTTTAGTGATTTTTATTGTTTAATTTATTGATGGTAAAGATATTTTTTTTTAAAAAAATAATATTATTATTTTAAAGTATTTTTAAATAAAAAATACTTTAAAAAATAAAAATTACCTCGCTCTTAAACACTCTTTCATGACACGGTGCTGCTTGGGAAGTCATTAATGCCGTCTACTAACACATGTCAAGTAATGGAGATTGCTACTTTATTTACATTAATTATTTTTAACTAAATTTAAAAAAATCATCGATGATTATTTGATTTTTGAGATTTGAGATTTGTTTTTAAGTTTAGTGCTCTTCCCTTGAATTTCTATTTTGTTTTATTTTGAATTATTTTTTTAATTGATTTATTTTTATTTTTACAATTCCTCTTCCACGTATTTATTTTTATTTGATTTTTGTATGAAATTTGATTCAGCTTCTTTTAATTATAATTTTTTTAATTATTTTCTTGATGGATTTTTTTTTATAATTACATCAATGAATATTTAATTTCATTCTATTCTTATATTAAATTTAATCATAATTTTTTTAGTTGTTTTTTTTTATTGTTTTGCATTGTTTTTTTTATTGATTTTTTCCCTTAATTTCATTCCTCGATGTTTGTGTGGCAAAAAAGTTGACTTTTTTGTTTTCTCGGGTATGCTTTTAATGAGGTTATATCAGTCTCGTGACCCAGGTTACAGATCTAAAAAATTAACTCGAGTTAACTTCTATTTTTTTAATATTTTTTTACCTTTGTTTTTTAAGCTTTCATGTTTGTAGCACTATTTTAGTCTTGTGTCTCCAATCAAGTGTTTGATTTGTTAACCCTGGTTGACTATTGAGTTTGCTATAAGTTTTTTTTTTATATATTATTCTGTCCTTGACAAGTTTTTAAAATTGGCTTATGATAATTTTATTGATAGGACCAGGATCCAGGTTTTTATAAGTTGTGAGCTTTTTAAAATTTGACTGTGTTTAGAATGTTTGTTATTTACTTGATTTTTACATATATTTTTAATTTTATGCTCTGTGATTTTTTTTATCTTTAAAAATTGATTCTCATTCTTTTAATTTTTTTGTTGCCTTTGCAAGCTTTTTTATTAATATTTTTTCTAGTGACCTCATCTTTTAAAATTAAGTTGGTCGAGGATTATGCTTCTTGATTAAATTTAGATAAAAAATTTTGGTTTGCTTTCAACATCTTTTTTCTATTTCACCCCCAATAATTTTTTAATTTATAAATAATCTATCATATTACAAATAATTTTCAATTTCACTTCTATAATTTTTTAATTTTTCAAGTTTGGTCCTGATTATTTTAATTGTAATTTTTTTGGGATAATATTTTTTTTTCAAATTTCATCTTTATTTAGTTTTTTCTTGTCAAATTTTAGGCTCGTTTTTTTTGCAACTTCTTTTCCTTTGCAAGTGTTTTTTGTTAGTGGTTTTTTTTCAACAATTTCATCATTTAAAATTAAATTGAATGACATTTAAGTTTTTTAATTGAATTCAAGTTTATGATCAAACAAATTGCAGATTTTTTTAGATTATGTTTTTTCTTGAGTTTGTTTTGTTTTTTTTTTCTTTTTTAAAAAAAATCTAATTTTTTTTTCTAGTTTTTTGAAGTTTGACTATTTTTTATGGTTTTTTTTTAGTTAGGTTGACATAGGGTTGTTTAATAATTGAGATAGACACCTATATGGTTCTTTTTATCTTTTTTTCATTGTTTTTTGATTAATTTATTCATTGTTGTTTTTTTTTGTATTATTTAAATTGCTCTCTTAATGAGACTTAATTTTTTTTATCTATTACTTTTTTATATATAAAAAATTTATTATTCCACCTGCGGCTAAGAACGTACAATATATCTAAAGGTGTGTTTGAGATTATAATAATTATAACAGTTTAAAGTGTTTTTTACATAGAAATGCATCAAAATAAAATAAAAAATTATTTTTTATATTAATACATCATAATAACACACACACACACACACACACATATATATATATATATATATATATATATATATATATATAAACACAGATTGAAGTACGTTACTCCCAAACGGGGACTAGATGGTACCTGTTTAAAGTGTTTCAACACCACATACTCCTGCATGGAATACAAGTGTCATTCATGTCCAGCACTACTCGTGACGTGGGTACTTTGTAATTCTTATAACATGACACAACTCAACCATCCTGGCTAGTCCAGATTCAGTATTTTGCTGTCTTGTTTTTGCTGGACTGTGTCTCTAGGGAGAAAAATGTCCGCTTCGGTGTCTGCAATATCATCTAACCTCGTGAAGAAAGCCATCCCATTATCCACACCAAACTCGACCGTAGTAAGAACTTTAAAAAACACTCCATCTCTTTTATTTTCCTCCTCAATTCTAAATAGAAAGATTATCAAGAGCCATGTTTATGGAAAACCAGGCCTTATCTCTCCTGTATGTCGATTACTAGTCCATTACCAATCTAATATTCCGCCTGAGATTCCAGGCAAGAACCCACCAGAATTTCCGAGAAGGTCTAATAATAATGAATATCCGCCCTCAGTTCCACCAGAAGTACCAGAACTTCCAAGCAGTCCTGAGATCGAGACTAGTCCACCAGATGAAGGATACATAAGATCTCCAAGGATTCCAGAGGTGCCCAATCCCGGACCTGACTTCCCTGTTCCACCGTTACCAACGCCTCCTGACGTTCCACTACCACCCCCAGGGACACCTTGGCCTCCGCCACCGGATCGACTGCCCCCCAAGTTGCCGCCTGATATTATACCACCCCCTGCTCCCCCGCCACCTGATATTGACCCTCCACTGGAGACGCCAGATATTAAACCACCTGGGCCGTATGTAGTCTAATGAAATGATGGTCTTGGAAAATTATATCTTTGTTAGTTGATATATATATATATATATATATATATATATATATATATATGATTTCTTTTCTCTCAGTTTCCATTCTTGGAATTTTAAGTCCAAGAAGTTGTTAAAGCATAGATGCCTCTACAATCCTTGTTTTGGCTGTGCAACCGATCTTTTAACTCTCTATAAGTGATACTGTGTTTGGAACTTTCTGCTATAACAGCTGGACAGGAACGCATATGGAGTTGGGAGCAAATTATAAAATTAGTCCTTGTAGTTTATGAAAATGAATTAATTAGTCCTATTATGAGAAATTATTTGATAAAACCCACCTCCATCCACATCGCGCCAACAACAGTGCCGCCTCTAAACTTGTAGTTTATTTTATTTGTAACATAGTAATGTCATGTGCTCTTTAATCTTAGGGGTAAAGACCGTCGTGTTCCGTTCTTGGTCATTAGGATTTAATTTTCAAATTAGGGTGTGAAAACAAAATTCTCATGAATTTTATAGCATTGAATAAATAATTTTTTTTTTTTACCGGACCGTAAAAGATAGCTTGAGGTTATCCTATCCATGGAACAAAAATTTATAATTTTTTGCTTATATACCCATTTTGGTTCTTATGAGAATTTCTCTCATTCATTCTACATGCCAGTTACGTCTAACCTCGAGGAATAAAAGGTGATGGCTCGTTTCGTGTAATTGTTTGTTGGAACACACACGGGTAAGTTTCATTTTACTCGGTATTTAAAAGTATATAAGTTATGCCGAATTCTTTTTAAGAGTTTATTTTATTTATTTATTAATATAGATGTCCAGCCAGTTTGCGCATACTAATTCCATGGGTTTAGTGGTCTTGATGTTTGTAGGACTCGAACTAGTAGTTTTTAAAAAGTAAAATTAGAACATGACTAATTAAGCTATACCTTTTATAATTAAAAGTTGATTTTTTTTTTTTGTTAATTACCATTATGACGTTTCATTTACTCGTGAATCAAAAATTATTTTAATATATTTCAGTATAAAAAATATTTTAAAAAATAATTATAATTATATTTTTAAATAAATTCAAATCAAATTGACAAAGTAATTATCTAGAAAAAAACATGTTCGTTACTAATATTATGAAATTCACATAATAATAATAATAATAATAATAAGATGTAATTACTTCATGGAATCATGGAACATAGTGAATAGTCTAGAAAGTTGGAATGGTCCCACAATTTGATTGCTTTCCCAAGCACATATTCTCGTTAAAATGGTAGGAATACTATCCAAGTCTCCAACTTTAACTACCTCAATAAAAAAAGTGAGAGATGCCTTAATGTGTTTCACAAGTCGGCTGGGCTCTATTTTTGCCGAAATTTGATTTCTTTTGTTTTAAATTATTTATATTTTTAAATTGTTTTTTACATACTTATATCATAAATAAATTAAAAACAAAAAAAATTCATTTTAATTGATTTCTAAATAAAAAATACTTTTTAAAAAATAATTACTACAAAACCAAACACCACCTAAAAAAATTATTTTATAAAATTTTTACTTTTTATCTGCTTTTCAAAATTAATTTTAGTTTTAAAAAATATTAAAATAATATTTTTTTCCAATGCTTTTAAATATTTTAATATATTAATATAAAAATTTTATAAAAAGTTATTTTAACATGTTTTTTTTTTAAATTATTTTAAAAAACACCAATTGCGCTTTCGATAACCCCAGCGTGACTCTAATGGGAAAGAAAACACTTGTCATCACCTGCGATTTTTGAAACTGGCATTTCTTTACTAGCTTTATCATAAACCTGGGTCCCACCCCATTATGATACAAAATACAAATCCTTTCAAATCCGTGAATATTGAAGGGAAAACTCATTTTGAGAAGGAAACGAGCAACCTGCCACTCGCAATCTTACATTTGGAGCTTCGATTTCCGTTTACTCTGCTGTCAAGTTTCCGTAAAAAGCAGATCCCCCAAATCTATCTCCTTTCCAATCAAAGCGTCATCCTATCTTGATATTTTTCTAGCCGTTCAAAATAAATAAGTCTAAATAAACAAATTAAATAAACCTGGACCAATCATAAACCAACAAAAAGGCATCGCCCCGTTCCTCCAATCACACGTAATCACCTCTCCTTCTTATTTAACAAACTACGTCCACCTCACTCCATCACGCGCTAACTTCAAAAAATCAAATCCACCGCCACTTTGCTTTGTTTTCCTTTCTTCAGTCCTCTCCTGTCTCCCCCGTCTCAACACTCACCCCTGCAATTAAAAATGGCGGCCAATCTTGGCGCCTACACACGGGCGACCCCACGCGCCTCCCTCTTCTCCAATACCAGAACCTCCTTTATTATACAGTCCCCACCATTCCTTAACAAAACAAGAAGCATCAAAATCACTAGAATTAGGGTTTCAAATGATGGCAGTAACTCCTACCTGGACATGTGGAAAACGGCTGTTGATCGCGAGAGGAAGACCGTCGAGTTCCAACAAATCGCTGGAAATTTAGCTCAAACCGATAATGACAGTGATGATGATGATGATGTTACTGTTGATTTGGAGAAGAAGAGCGAGGACTTCAAGAAGATCCTTGAAGTCTCCAAGGAGGAGAGGGACCGCATTCAGCGTGTGCAAGTCATTGATCGTGCCGCGGCGGCCATTGCGGCAGCTCGCGATATTGTCAGGGAAAAAAGGTCCGCTGATGAGGATTTCAAGAGCAACGAAAGCATGGGTGGAGAAGTGGAAGCTCAACAAGGAGGTAAATTTTGGTCTTATGTTCATATTTTCATTCAAGTTCAGTAAGTTTAATTTAAGTTAATTTTGGGAATTAATAGGATTTAAGTTTTACGCTTTATATGTCTATCACGCGAGTTTTGTGTTTGCTAAAGAAGAAAATATTAGGTATTGTCAGCTTAAAACTTCAAGTCTTGCTTCTTGAATAGAAATAAATGAAAAAAAGGAGAAGGAAGTGTTCTGTATGATTTCGAACTTGGAGCTAAGATGGAGATATCAAAGTGATAGTGGTTTTTAAAATTGGAAAAATTTTGAGAAAAGACTTTTAACTTTAGTACTTTAAAGCTTGCGTTGTTCAGCTCTGTAAATGTTTGAACATAATCTTAGGAATTATGAATCAGAAACAGTCAGCGCACATTTCTTGCTTATGATTTTTTTTTTTTCATATTGGAAGCTGTTAGAAATAATTGATGTCCCTTTTTACTTCCCAATTTGAAGACCAGTTCAGTTCTTGCAATTAATACACCAGACGTTGCTGTTGAAATAAAACAAAATAAAGCCACTTCTCTTTTCTTATGCAGCAGGAACAGAGAGTAGGAGCATCTTGGTATCTCGATCTGAGTCTTCTGCAGATGGAGTTCCTGGTCCAGATTTTTGGTCCTGGACTCCTCCTCTCAGCAGTGATGGAAGTTCAGATGATTCCAGCGATGTGCTGAAAGTTAGGAAATCTTCAGATACTCCTTTGACCATCCCAGTGGCAATGAAAGAGCGATCTGCGGATTTTCTCTCAATTCCATTTGAGAGTAAACTTTTAGATACGAACCACAGTTCTACTATACCTCCACTGCAGTCATTAGTTGAGGTTGAAGGAGTAGAGGTCTCTGAATCCATTCTAGAAATGCCTTCAAAAAATGAGGAAGAACGTGAACTTGGAGTCCAATTTTCAGCATATGCAGCAGAAGCAGCATATGCTCTTGAGAAAGATAAGTTTGATGAGTTGTCATCCTATGGAGTGACTGCAGATGGATCAAGGTGTTGGAGGGAGACAGGAATTGAGCAAAGGCCTGATGGTGTAATTTGCAGGTGGACGATGACCAGGGGGGTCAGTGCTGACCAAGAGGTCGAGTGGCAAGAAAAGTTCTGGGAAGCTGCTGATGATTTTGGCTACAAGGAACTTGGTTCAGAGAAATCAGGGCGTGATGCAACTGGAAATGTGTGGCGCGAGTTTTGGAGGGAATCGATGCGGCAGGTCATAAGAAGTGTTTTTCTAAATTGCAATAACTAAATGTGCTTTCCTTTTGTATTTTAGGCTTTGTGATATAGATGATTCAAGTTATCTTGCCTATTGAAACCTAGAGTCTGATGCATGCAGGAATCTGGGCTTTTGCATCTTGAAAAAACTGCAGACAAGTGGGGGAAGAATGGAGAAGGTGACGAGTGGCAAGAGCAGTGGTGGGAACATTATGGTGCATCTGGTCAAGCAGAGAAATGGGCTCATAAGTGGTGCAGTATTGATCCAACCACAAACCTTGAGGCTGGTCATGCTCATGTTTGGCATGAAAGGTGATGGAAAAAATTCTGCACATCATAACAATCTTAAATTTGTCATCATTTTTTTTATTACTAAAACATCATTTTTGACATGGACTTCTAGTCAAGATGATCATGCTTGAACATGTTAAATTGTGGTGCAAATCTGTGATGACATTTGGAGATCTTAAATGTCAGTGTTGCCTTTGAAGGGACAATTTTTTATTTCCTAGACTCTAGAAATTTGGTTTGGGTTTGATTGAAATGAAGAGTAGGTATTGTACTATAATTGATTTGTTTTTTTTTTGTTTAATTAGCCTAGTAATTAAAAAATAAGATAACTCCATTTGAAAAGTTTTGGCAAAATAGCACATTTGAACTTGTTACGCTTTAGAAAAGCGATATTTAGTAAATGTTGCGCATGGGAAGCATGACATGTCATTAAATTTCCACACAGACGCCCCTATTCTCTCTTAAACCAAAGAATGCAGTCCTATTCTATTAGTTTTCCATGGCATAGGCACTTACTCACTTTTGTCCCTTCTCTTCAATCTATAACTAGCTTTTCTAAATGAGTCACTTGTTTTAGTTTCTTTCCATTTTATTGGAAAAATTCCACTCCTTCCCTTCCAGTTGCCGTCCTAAGGGAGAGTCAACTCTTCTTTTTATTAGCCTTTGGCTTCTTAGCCTGCTTTCTTAGCTCTATACCTCTTCTTCTCCCTAAGGCCTTTGGTTGTCTTGCTTTTTACCTTCAGCTTCTTTCCCGGTCTTAGAGCCTAGTTTTTTAGCCCTGCTTTGCCCATCTCCCTTTACTACTCATCCAGTTCCTCGCAGACCAGAAAAGGATGAAGATAGGAGTGAGAAGGCAGTTTCTCTTTACTAAAGATCTCCACTCCTTTGCATCGTGATTAGCTGGGCCTATGCCAGGATGAGCTCAAGCTTGGTTATGCAGGGGCTTTGTCAAGAGTTGAGGATCAAGTGAAGAGCTAGAATTTAATTATCGTGGTTGACAATTAATTGATGTCGTGGTTTTAAACTGTGACAAGAAAAAGTGTGCTATTTTGCCAAATTTTTTTGTTGCAGTGTTAATTCTCCTATTTTTTAAAATTTATATGCTAGTCGCCCAGTTTATCCAATTGATTTAGACTGGTAATTTATTTTTCATATTCATATTCAAGCAATTGCAATTTTTTCGAAGTTGGTACTAGAACTTTTACCTTCCTGAAATCGTCAACTCTAGTGATGCCTCAATGATTGCAGTTTTGTTCTTGTTGTTTGTAAAAATGTTGACATATTGCTGGTAATAGGTGGGGCGAGAAGTATGATGGACATGGAGGCAGCACAAAATATACTGATAAATGGGCTGAGCGCTGTGAGGGTGATGGTTGGGCGAAGTGGGGTGACAAGTGGGATGAAAATTTTGATCTAAATGGTCATGGTGTCAAGCAGGGGGAGGCATGGTGGGAGGGAAAACATGGAGAGCGGTGGAACCGCACTTGGGGCGAGCGTCACAATGGTTCTGGATGGGTTCACAAGTATGGGAAGAGCAGCTGTGGGGAGCACTGGGACACACATACCCAGCAAGATACATGGTACGAAAGATTCCCACACTATGGTTTCTATCACTGCTTTGAAAACTCAGTCCAGCTCCGGGAAGTTCAGAATCCATCGGAGAGAGATGAACAATGAGCTCCCAATTTTCCTTTCGATCTCTCATCTATTCCTTCGATGTTGCTTAGGAAAGTCGTGTATAATTATTGGTTGATCCTTTGCAAAAGAACAAGTTTTCCACTGAAGTCGCAATATCCTTTTTCTTGGATATGATTCGTAATGCTATCTCATGAACTGCATTTTTTTTCTCTACTTTATACCGTGAAAGACCGTGTACTTACTTGATATATTACATCAATCAAAGAGGAAAGTGGTCTAGTGTGTGTTCACCGAAATACTATTTTGCTGGGAAAGCTTTGTAATGGATGTAGATTTTCTGCATCAATTGAACTTCGCAATGCCTTGCAATATTACTATCTTTGCTGGCAAGTACTTAATTCTGTTCTGCTCACTCACTGATTATGACTTCTCCTCGTCCGCTAAAGTAGATTCCGGCAGCTTGAAACTGAAGATGGATCATTTGCATCAAAAAGCAAGCAGCCATCACGACTGATTCAAACAGCTTTCTTCTTTTATTATTATTTGTGTTGGCGTTAGCCATGATTCTTGTCATCGTTCTCAGTTTCCAAGAATACCATACGCAGGTTATCAATAGCTTGAACAACAACAAGGGTCCCATTTCTCCACAGCATATCCAAGATGATCTGAATTCGCATATGTTATCAGAAAACAATGAATCCCATCTCTCTTATGAAGAAAAATCTTACGGAGAACCACACTTTTCTGATGCCTTTTTTTAGTGGCAAAGCCAAACGAAGTTCTGTAACGAGCTTTTACTTGTAAATGCGGTCACAGAACTTGTGCCTGGTCGGGCAGAAACATTAATGGCCAGGCAGCTAAAGCCTTGCCATCATTCACGGGGAATGGACAGGCTTAGGCTATAAAAAGAAGACGATTGTTTTAGAAACAAAGATATTAACCAAAATTTGCCCTAAACTAAAGCAATGGTGCAACATGAACCGGCCATGAGAGTTTTCGAAAGCTATGCAGCTTTCTTTCTCATATTAACACTGGAAATGAGTCATTCTTGATTTAGTATTATAATCGGAGAAGGGTTTCATGTCTATAGTTTCAATGATTTAAACAAAGATATCCTCAATGTCCAATGCAAATCAAAAGGCGATGATATTGGTGGGCATGCATTGTCAAAAGAAAGTGAGCCACTCGTTAATTTTTGGATTGTGTGTGGCTCGTTTCGGTTGTGGTTTATAATTTTTTTTTTAATATTATTGAATTTATTTTGTTAAAATCTTTTAAATAATAATATAAATATTATTATTTAAGTTTCGGTGGGTGTCTAATTTGATTATTTCTTCCATTCATTTTCTTTCCTCCTTTCTCAATGAATTTTATGCTAGCCCATTTTAATTATTTGTATTGTGATATGTTACATAATCTTTATTTTTTAAGTTCTTTTATTTATCTATATTTTTTTAAATACTAATTTGGGGTGTTTTTACGTATAAGGGAGTTTCTTTCATCTTTGTAATTCTATATTATATCAGGGGTTATTGTAATCTTAATTTTTGTTTTTTTTTTCCAAATTATTAAAAATGAGTAATATATTTTGCCGTTTCATAAGCTTAAGAAAAGATAAATTTTCTTTTTTCAAAAACAAACAAAATGGTTTTCAAATAAGAAAGAAAAGAAAAGAAAATGAGAACAGTAATAAACGTTGCCGTTTCACATAATTGAGGTGGGAGTGGAGAGCTGAGAAATGAAAACAACAGCCCATCCATTAGTAGCCAGTAGTCGGCAAAGAAGTAGGATTTGTGGTGCCATATCAACACAGGCAAAGGGAACTCTAAATTCTTATGAAAAAAAAAATATTTCTTTTTTTTTCTTTTAATACTCTCTGCCTCCAATCCAACCCGATTTTCTCTCTGTGTTATAACTTTGGTAAACCATTTCCCTGTAGAATCACATTACCTTACCCTTCTATTGAACTGCCACAAACCAAAGTGATCAAACGCTGAATTTTTATGCTTCACAGTAGTTTCAAGCTCTTGAAACTTGAAAGTTTTCCACAATTTTGACATCTGGGAAATATCTTTGCTTGTTAGTTTTTCTTTCATTTACCATTTCATGGCTTCTTTATTGCTCAATGGACCTCAAAATGTGAACTTCATTGGTGGCATAACCCCATCCGGGCTAGGTTTTGTAGGTTCAAATCTTCATGTTAGTTGTTTTTCGTCGAAAACTATGGTACCATGCCATAATAGGAATCAAAATTCAAGAATCTTAGCACCCAGATGTTCTTTATCATCTGCAAGGCCTGCTTCTCAGCCTAGGTTCATTCAACACAAGAAAGAGGCATTTTGGTTCTATAGATTCCTGTCTATAGTGTATGATCATGTCATTAACCCTGGTCATTGGACTGAGGATATGAGGGATGAGGCACTTGAGCCTGCTGACCTCTATGATAGGAGGATGACTGTGGTAGATGTCGGTGGTGGTACTGGGTTCACTACTTTGGGTATTGTTAAACATGTGGATGCCAAGAATGTTACAATTCTAGACCAGTCACCTCACCAGCTTGCTAAGGCTAAGCAGAAGAAGCCCTTGAAGGAATGCAAGATAATTGAAGGGGATGCTGAGGATCTTCCCTTCCCGACTGATTATGCAGATCGTTATGTATCCGCTGGAAGGTAAGATTGCTAATACACCTAGATTTATTATTTGTTTTGTTTAATTTGAGGCTATAAATAACTATTACTGTATTCTTTCTTTGTTATTTCAAGGTATAGAAATGTTGTGTATTTTTTTCTGAATGAAAGACTCCAGTTTTGTGCATAATGGCTATTTTCAACTTAATTTTCTAAATACAATGTATATCAAATTATGCTGTGGTTGTGTATCCCAGTATTGAGTACTGGCCGGATCCCCAACGTGGCATCAAAGAAGCATACAGAGTGCTGAAAATAGGAGGGAAAGCATGTATTATAGGTCCCGTCTACCCAACCTTTTGGCTCTCTAGATTTTTTGCTGATGTGTGGATGCTCTTCCCAAAAGAGGAAGAGTACATTGAATGGTTTAAAAAGGCTGGATTTAAAGATGTTAAACTGAAAAGGATTGGTCCAAAATGGTATCGTGGTGTCCGTCGGCATGGTTTGATAATGGGTTGCTCTGTGACTGGCGTAAAGCCATTATCAGGAGACTCTCCCCTGCAGGTGACGTACTTTATCTTTTAATATAGTAATATGAACTTTTGCTGAGATCAACCCTAGTTATGGGTTCCTTGATTTGCTTTCTATGGAAACTACCTTATTTGCTGTGCAACTCACAAACTTTCAAGAGATCTGTAATTTCCTGGATGCATTTTATTTACAATTTCTCATAATGATTATCAAGTATTTTGATTGTTGTCCAAGAAATTCTTGATCTTGTTAGACTTGAAGATTAGTGTGGTGCGGGGTCTTCATGGTAAACAAGCATTGAAATTTAGCTTGTGATGTTAGCGTTTCCTAATGCAGTTCTGGCAGCTTGCATTGGTATTCCACTGTTGTGGAATGAGAGGCATGATATGTGCTGGTAGATCTGGTCATGATTCTTCAAGAACTAACTATTTTCTGAAGTGCCCATGAAATCGTTGCTGGATATTGGCTGGTTTCTACTGCTTGCAATGGGCATCACATAAAGAGCGCAAATTGATGCATCATTTAATAAGACTGATGTAACATAGCTTGCCATTTATGAACACATATTCGCTAACAGAGTCAAACAGAATTTGGACTGACTAATAAATGGATCATCCCCCCAGCAATACTCTGAAGCATCAAAATTTAAGCAGGGGAGGATATAGCAAAACCAATTGGGGAAAACAAAGTGAAATAGTAATTATCTCATGGTTTTCTTTCTTCCTTAAAGTAATTATGAGGATGATTTTCTCCTTGTCTCTTGTATTAAACTTTTCAGAAAGTATGAGATCATCTTAGGTTCTGTTACTCCGATTCTGTTGATAATTAGAAAAGGGAGGTAGTTTTATCAGAAGTTCAGATTTATGAGAAGTGCGATGCAGTAAGTCTATATGGGTTTTGCATTGAACCAAATTTCTCTACTTTCGTTGAATTTTTGTCACCCGGGAGATCTCTCTATTTCTTTGCTTGATAATGCTCTAATAGTCTAATAGATATCAATCCACGAGGATCATTCTTAGTGTGGGTGGTGCTTCACTCTTTTGACAAGACAACACTGATTAAAATGAAGTTATTGTAGACAAGGACTAATCAGCAAACATAAAGCTTTGTTCTTGATGCATTGCATTGATTATTTTCCGTTTACCATTTTGAAACTACGTTCTTTCAAGGTTTTTCCTGGATTCATCTCTCCATAATATCAATATACACTTTCAGATTTATGACTCATGAATGTGTATTTTGATACGTCCCAGCTTCTTTTTCTCTGTAAGATTTATGACCCATTAATGTGCATGTTGATACAGCTTGGTCCAAAGGCAGAGGAGATTGAGAAGCCAGTGAATCCATTGGTGTTCCTTATGCGATTCATTCTCGGGGCAATGGCAGCAACATACTTTATTCTGGTTCCAATTTACATGTGGCTCAAAGATCAAATTGTCCCAAAGGGCATGCCTATATGAAATGGTGGAGGAAAGTTGGGAAAATATTGGACACCATTTTCTGGCTGCTTGTTTATCACAGTGATTAGCCTGCTCTCTTTTGTCCTTTATATTACTGTTGAATCAAGATAGTTGAGACGTCTTATCAAATAGATCGACGAACCTGCCTCAAGCCTTGTATTGCTCTTGGTTGTAACCTTAAGGCCTTAGCGTTAGGTTTGCTATTGCAACAGTAATGTAGAACGTCAACCAACTTGATTTGTAACTGAACCGTGATTTCTTTGTTCTTTGTACAATTCAACCATGCTTGTAATAGTTGTTTGCAAAGCAAAAAGGGTGCCTGCTGGTTCGTGTCATTGTGGAAGGATGTGTTGTCGCAAAGAAACAGGAAATTATGTATCTGGAAGTCATCACTTATTTGTCTTCAAGTGCAGGAATTCATTTGGTGTGTAACATGAGTTTTGAATTTCTTTTGCTTAAAGCAGGTCGTGATATATATGTGTGTGTGTGCGTGCGTGTGTGATGTAAAGAAATAATGTAACTACACGCATTTGTTACCCATTAATCATCTTTTTCCTTAATTATGATTTGATTCCGCTAAAATCTTCCCTTTTTCACTTTTTTTTTTCCATTGTAGTACTTAGAATCTCGAAAATCACATGCTAAAACTCCCATTTAGCTTGAATGTTGCAATGAATTGTTTGGATTGTTGATAAAATTTATAATATAAATCCTCAATTTAATTATGAAAAAGTAACAATATTTTCAATTAAAAAAAACCTTAGGAAAGAGGTTCTAAGAGATTCTATTGTTATACGAAGATGGAAGGCAATGAGAAAGAGGAAAACAGAAATATTATTCAAGAAGAAAAACAATGTTAGAATCCAAGAAAAAGAAAAATAAGAAAAAAGGTTTAAGGTAGTAAGTATGTTAGAGAGTATATTGTTTGTGTCTAAGAGCACATTTAGATATGAGATAGAGGCTGCGTTTCTTTAAAAACACATTAAATAAATGTTTGGTTAAGGAAAAAAAACTATTTGCGGTGCATGGATCCCCCAATTTATTGCGTGCGAGACGCAGGGAAATGAAAAGCAGCAATTTGCTGCTTTTTGCGCGGCTAAACTGAGGCTACTGTTCAATGAACAGTGGAGCATGCCTCTACTGTTCACTAAACATTTTTTTTTTTTTGAAATAGTGGAGGCATGCATCCATTGTTAAGTGAACAGTGAAGCATGCTTCCACTGTTCGCTGAACATGTTTTTTTTTTAAAAAAAAAACTAGTGTAGTTAATTGATTTCACTGGTACTGTTTATGTAAACACGAACAACAATTTTTTTTAAAAAAAAATTAGTTTAAAGTGAATTAAATTTACTCGTACTGTAATTTTAATTTTATTCTTGATAATATTTTATCTAATTTTATAATTCTTGTCGGATGAATTTTATACGTAATGGAATTGTAGATAGTTTTTTGTTAAAGTAATTTTTTTAAGTGTGATTTATTTCATGATGTAATAGCAATAGTTAAATCCATAAAATTTAAATTAAAAACCATCAATATTAATATATATTTTTTAAAATTATTTTATAACTTCAATTTCAAAAGCATTTTTAACCAAACATATTAAAATTATTTTTTCTTCAGTCTCAATTTTTACCACAGTTTTAACCAAACACCTATTTTTTCAAATCAACCTCAACTAAAAATACTTTTTATAAAATAATTTTTTTCAAACTACAACCACAACAGCTACCGTAATACCAAACATACTCTAAGATGCATGAAAATTATTATATCAGAGAATTAAAAAAACAACTACTGTCTAAAAAAAAAGAAAATCCCAACTCCTAAGAAAACAAGGAATTAAGTGGGAAATTATTTTGATGAATCCCACAAATTACATTTTGATAGGTCCTAGCGGTCTTGGCAGGCAATTTCCTACTTCTGCATCCTAAGTTTGTATATTAATGTGTATGTTTGTTATTTTTATGATGTTTTGTTTGTCTATTAAGTTTACAAGATGTTCAAAAAACTCAAGAATTAATTGTGATGCATGTAAACTAACCAGTACATCCTGAGTTATAAAAAAAAAATTAGTATGAGTGGATTAACAGTGAACTAGGCTAGCAATTTTCCCTAATGGACATCCTTTCGATTTCCATCTATCAATGGCTTTGCAGGTGGAAGACTTGCCTTGACCCATCATCCCGATTCATCAAATTCTTGTTCAAACATGTATACTTTGAATGCCACATTTTTTCCATCTCTTTCATTTCGTGTGCAGGGAGTTGAAAGCTTTTCGTAATTGGCGAGGCCGAGTCGTCAGGAGTCGATTTCCTTCGAGTTATAATCTTTAGGTCAACGTTCTTCCCGGGGGAAAACTCTACAACTTCGAACGAAAAGTCCAACTTTTGGACCAAGATTCACGTGAATGGTGGACCCTGTACTGTTCTTTGACACGTCCTCACCGTACTGCGTTCAGCAATGTCGAAATTTCCTTTGACATTTGGGCTTAATAAAGAGAAAGCGCGTCGACAGGCAGTCGCGTTAAATATGCATCTTGCTTCATTTATGGGTCGCGGTTGGCAGTAATCACACACCATTTAAACAAATTAACCACTACGTTGTATTCTCCAGTCGAAGAGCCCATCATATTATATTATCCTCTTGATTCGGCCGAATATCCTAACCTTTTCTGACCATAAAAAAGTATATATATTCAACTGTGTTTACTGAGAGGGAATATGATATCAGTTCATGTTTGCAACAAATTTTTTTCTCGAATGATCAGCAACATATATGCATGATAAGACGAACATGTTACGAGATGGAAGGTTTTTGCTTTTTGTCGGAACCAATTGAATGTACCTTTTGCGTTATGGATGCTTGACAAAGTGAACTGTTATAATTTTAATGAACAAATACTATACAGTAGATAGATTAACCGCGTTCTGTTGGGGACATGACTATTTTTTTTTAATATAAAAAAAACTACATGTAAAACTTGAGATTTTTTTTTTAATTAAAAAGAGAAATGGGTCATTGAGTGAAGTATAAGGCCTGTTTGGGGCTGTGTTTGTACCTGTGTTTTGTAAAATTTTAATTTGTTTTTTGCTAAAATTGAGTGTAGTTTGTACTTTTTGGATCGTTTTAATGTGCTGATATCAAAAATAATTTTTTAAAAATAAAAAAACCTCATTGGCATGTATTTCGGCATGAAAAGTTATTTGAAAAGCAACCGCTACCACACTGCCAAACACACTCTTAATAACCCCAGCTAATTTAATAATGCTTAACAAAGATAATGAGAATAAATAAATCAAATTAATTAAAATAATAATAATAATAAAAATTTGAATAAATCTATTAAATTTGTAATTTGAGACAAGAGACTAGAATAATCCAATAAAAAAGTGAAAAAAATAATATAGGCTAATTCGTAATCAATCAAATATTAAAAAATAAAAATTTTAAAAATATTCCTAAAAAAAAGAGTCCACTAAAGCTAAACCTTCTAAATTCATGACCTCGGTTATGAGACCGATACCATATTATAGAAGGCAGACCTAAAAAATTCATGAAACAAAATCTTCAATAAATTAAATGCCAAACGGTGAAACCAAGAAAAAAAAAATTAATTAAAAACCATGATCAATGAAATGATGAATAAATTTTTGTTATTTTTTTTTTATCAAAACTTGTTGATTTTATTTGTTAAATCTTTATCAAAAAAATGTAATTTTAATAGCCTTGCAGAGTAAAAAAAAATTAGCCGATCCGGGTAACTCTAGTCAACTTACTCGACCTGTGGTTGAGGAGCTACTTGGGGTCAACCCTCAAATCGGGTCTAACAACCATGATTAAAAGAATAAGGATCTAATTTTTTTGTTAAATTCTTTTTAATTTTTTTAAACCTGTTTTAAAATCCATTGAATTTTTTTTTTTTTGTAAATTTTGATAAAAAAATATCATTTTTACATATTTATAAAATAAAAAATTTAATTGCTTGGGTAACCCTAGCCAACCCACTTGATTTGTAACTAGAGACTTGCCTGGGATAACCTCTACACCAGGTTTGAAAATTATAATTAAAAAAATAAGGATCAAATTTGGTATGAAAAATCAAATAATAAGGGATGAATCTAAAAAAAATCAATTAAGAAAATAAATGAAACCAAAAGAAATTATAATTGAAAGAATAAGGATTAAATTAAAACAAAATAAAACAAAAATCAGATATGAAATTGAAAAGAAAATCAATTAGAAAAAGGGTGAAAAACAAAATAAATATCAATTAAAAAAAAACCAATTCTGACATAAAAATAAAATAAAATAAAATGATGAAATTAAAAAAAAATCATAAAAAGAATTTAAAGCAAATACAGAACAATAATAAAAAAAGGACCACATGTGAAATAATATAAAAGGTTAGGACTTTTTTGAAATTTGAGTTGGTGGAGGAGAAAGAAAAGATGGTGGAGAAAGAAAAAAAAAATTAGCCACCACCTTACGACGGTGATTATTACAACACGCATCGGTTAAGAAGAAGCGTCTGAGATGCTTTACCTGAAAAGACAGTTGAGTATTTTCAGCTTGGAGAGGGTATCACACGCCATCAAAATAGCACAATCAACCTCCACATATTGGCGCGTGATCAGCACACACCAACAACTTTTTATTTTATTTTGTTTTTTTTTATAAATATAAGAACACCACTGACCCCACATGCAAATTATAAAAAAACCAGAATACAAAAGACACAAATACCCCTAATAACAAAAGCATTTATTTTAAAATTGAAAAAAAAAAACCCCTCTCCCAAAGCAAACCCAAAATCAGCTTCAAGAATATTTTAGACTATAAAGTTTAAAGTGTGAAATCAATAGGAAAAAAGGTATACATACCCCTCACGTATTCTACAAATATCCCGTGAAAAAGTTTAAAAATACCCATAAATCAGCGTACTTTTCTCTTCCAATGATAATTTGGTAAATTCATCGTGGGAACCCAAAAGTGATTTATTGAGAGTAGCTACACGAAAACACCGACCTCTTTAGCTATTTTTGTAATGTTTTTATACTAGCGAATAATTTAATAATTAGGTGTGCTTGTATACAATCTAAGCCAACGACATTTTACACTGACATTTCTAAAGCAATACACGGCACATGAGACATATTTGTAGGTCAACAAAACGCGTTGATTTCGATTTCGATTTTTGCCGGGTGGACAAGTAGGTCTTGTAAAAGATCTCATCTCTTCATCTCGAGCAAGCAAAGCACCGTGGCCTTTGGGTAGAAAATTTAACTCGGGGAACCAAATTTTCACGTCTGCTCCTTGAATGCTCTGTCTCCCGAACTTCAAACCCTTACAGCTGTACAAATTTTGAAGTCAAATATAAAATTCATATATACATCTGTAGGTAAGTACAAACGTTATGCTACCAGTCAGTATCTTATTTTAGTCTTAGTAACCTTTGCTACACGCAGATGGTTCTATAATATAGATCGGGTAAAAGAAACGAAAGGTCCACTGGTCCAAAAGAGAGACAGCAGATGGCCTTTTTTTATTCTCTTTCTTTGCCAAAGACCACAAAAACCAATCCAGACATCAGCTGATTTGACTCGTGATTTTTTAAAGAGGAAAAAAATAATAAGAAAAATCTTACCGCAGTACTTTACCGCATTGGAGCTCTACATAAACCCAGCTAAGGTTGAGCTATACTCAACATACCCTCTCTGTCTTTACCAAAAACAACGCACTCTCTCTTCCCCCCCTCACTTGTAGCCTTTTGTGCTCAACATTCTCTCTCTCTTTCTCTCTACCAAAAACAACGTCCTCTCTCTTCTCCCCCTCGTAGCCTATTGTGCTCAACTCCCCCCCCCCCCCCCCCAACCAGTAAGAAAGTTTTAATTTGTGGTGTCTTTGAAAACAAAATGGCAGAGGTACTAACCGAAGAACAGATTGTTGAGTTCAAAGAAGCCTTTTGTCTGTTCGACAAGGATGGAGATGGTTAGTTTGTGATTAGCTTACGAGTTATATCATTTGTTTGAAGTGTTTACTGGTATTCATTAATCAGATATATGCTTGCAGGTTGCATTACCATTGATGAACTGGCCACGGTCATTAGGTCACTGGATCAAAATCCAACCGAAGAAGAACTTCAGGATATGATCACCGAAGTTGATTCGGATGGAAATGGGACCATAGAGTTTGCTGAGTTTTTAACTTTGATGGCCAAAAAAACGAAGGTATATCACACACACACGTTACGCGTTAGTAACAAATATATATATATATATATATATATATATATATATATAATAAGGCTATAATTTGAAATATATTTATGAATTTACCAGGAGACTGATGCGGAGGAGGAGCTTAAAGAGGCGTTCAAAGTGTTTGACAAGGATCAGAATGGCTACATATCAGCTTATGAGGTAATACTCTAATCAATTTGGCTTCTTCTTTGCAATGGCATTAATATATATATATCAATCAGCATCTTCATTCGAGATTTTTATTGAATAGAATATACGGCAATGGTTATTGACCATAAGTATTATACGGTGAAAACTAATTCGAGATCTTAAAAAACTCCTTGCTTGTGAATTCGGTAGTATAGTTTTCACATAATTGAAAATTCAGACTTCTAAAAAAATCAGAAATTCTCAAATTTAAAATGATAGTGCTGTTCATGTTATCGAACAATCGTCATCTATGTCCCTTGCTTTTATTTTTATAGAGAGTTGACGTTGACGAGAACTGGGAATATCGTAAATCCAATAACATATATAAGTGGGTGAATGATGTTGACAAAACTGCCTTCCAAAAATAAACCATAATATATACACACACACACACACACACACACACACACCCACAATTTCTGTTTTTTTTTTTTTTTTTTATGTATTAGAAAAGTTTTTTTTTTGTTTTTACATAATTGATATTCCGGTAAAAGTAATTAAATATTGTACCATATATTTAAGGTTTAGTTTACACATCAATCCGTATGAGATAAGCTGTACGATTCAGCATGCAATGAACATTAACCATTTCTCATGGGACAGTGCATTTGGTTCATAGCATTCAACTTATTTAATTTAATTGGAAAGAGACCTTTCTAATCAAATTAAAAACTTGCTCTCCCTGTTCATGCGCAGTTGAGGCATGTTATGATCAATTTAGGTGAAAAGCTTACCGACGAGGAGGTGGATCAGATGATTAAAGAGGCTGATTTGGACGGCGACGGCCAAGTTAATTACGACGAGTTTGTTAAAATGATGATGAACGTGGGGTGAAAAAAAATCCCAGGCGATCGGATCGAAGACGCCGTGCTCAGAATTCATCGAATAATAACATCTTTAACTCCATAAGAAATTTGTATTCATTTTTAGTATTGTTGCTGCTGTTGTAATGTAGCTAGCCAACCAATGATCATGACCAAATATTAGAATGACCTGAAAAATAACTATTTGATTTTGTTCAAAGCTGAATTGTATTCCTTTTTTTTTCTACTCCAGAAGTTGTTTAAATATGTTTTTTAAATGGAAATAGATCTGGGAATATCGTGTCAATGCTGGCTTTCGAGTACGTGTTGTATGGGATCAAAGCTTCGGCGAAGGCAAGCCCCACCCCCCCAAGGTCCCTCCGGTCCTTTCCGTGAAATTGTCTCTCCTGTGATATGCTAAAAGCTACCGATAAAATAATACGACAAATCAGTCCTGATTTTCGAGATGAATTCAATTGAGCCCTTCGAGAAAATTCATCTAAGCCTTTTAGATACCGTAGTTTGCAACAATATATTATTTATTGGGTCTTACTTGATTTCTGTGTTAGAAACATAGTAAAAAAAAAACAGCAATTTTTTTTTTTATTGTTCATGTTAATTACATTGTTCAATAAACAGTATAATTAATATAAATAGTATATATTTAATACATTATTTATGTAAACAGTACAAAAGAATTGTACTGTTCACTTAAAAATAATGAACAGTGCAAGAGAATTGCACTGTTTATTTACCTGTGTAAAATTTTTTTTAGTGTGTTAATTTTTTTAAAAAACTAGTTTAGAGTGAATTTTATACTTAATAATATTTTATCTAATTTTATTACATGCTAAAAAAATTATGGAAACTATATTTTTTATCGGATGTATTTCATATGTAATGGAATTATAAATGGTTTCATAGAACAATAAAAAATATTTTATAACTTCAATTTTAAAAATATTATCAATCAAACACATTAAATTACTTTTTTTTCAACTTTAATTTCAACCACAGTTTTAACAAAACACCTATTTTTTCATACCAATCTCAACTAAAAATATTTTTTATAAAACAATTTTTTTCAAATCACAATCACAACAACTACCGCAATACCAAACACACTTTTATTAACCAAATTTTACAAGAAAATCCATAGCCATGCATTCTTCTAACTGATGTAGCACCTGCAAGTGCTAGCAACACTTAATTTCAGTAACAAAATCTAATGATAAATGAAATCAATTGGGTTTTACTTTGCTGGTGAAATTAAGTTTCTTGATTAAAAAAAAAAACAATTGCTTGAAGTCATATTTTTTTATGTTTTTGAATTTTTTTGACATGCTTGCATTAAAAATATTTTTTTTAAAATAAAAAAAATATTATTTTCATATATTTTTAAATAAAAAAATATTTTAAAACTTAACTGTTATTATATTATCAAACATTTCTCACCTGGAAAGAGCTTATTTGCGAATTACCTTATGGTATTCCTTGGAGGCAAAATATTGTGGATTTGAATTAATAGGAGAACGTTTCTTTGAGCCCCCCCTGCATGCTGAAGGGCAGACTACTGTCCATGGGCTGTCTCTCTAGCTCCCGTCTTCCAGCCATGTGCCTTGAGGACGGCTCTAGAGTCTAGAAAAACACTAATGCTAATATTATTGATCTCAGAATGCCTATCTGCTGGCCTTTTTGAGCAACACCCCTGATACGATCTGACTTCTTAACTTCCTTTTTTTTTTCAATAATGAAAAAAATGTTAATACAAGTCAAAACTCTCGAAATTTCAAGCATAAAGCTTCACTACGATTGTGTTATAAATATAATAACCAAATAATACAATCAATGGCAGCAGCAAAGCTGTCTGGTTTGCAATTTCCTTTCCAAACCTTCCAATTTCTGTCCAACACATTATCAAACAAACAAAACTTACAAAATAATTAAATCAAGAGAATCAGCTAAGAGCTTGCATCAAAATACAACGCAATGCAAGATTAGAAGAATTATAGAACGGAAAGATCACAAAAAAGTTACGGATGCAGAAGATTTAGTAATCACTCTTTCTTGGGTTAACTGAACCAACCGACAGTTTCTCCTTTCATCAAGACTCCATTTCTTGAAAAACTTGAATTAAAATGAAATTCATTCAAGAAAATCTGAAAAGTAAAACTCGAAAACTGGGAATTTCTATTTAATTAATCACTGTTGCGCAACACATGCACTGACCAAAGAGGGATGTTCTGCGCTTATGTTTCTCTTTACCTTTAGGAGAAGCCGATGCCACCTCCTTTGTAGGTGAGTTCCACAGATCCTTAGTTGTCTTCTTTGCAGCAGCATGGTTATCTTGTTTCTTTGGTGTAACAACTGCATGAGCCTCTTCATCTTCTTTCAAGAAACCAAGGAATGGTGTTCTTGACTTCTCAGAATCACTTCTATCCAGAGTAATCAAGTTCTCTTCAACTGGCAATGCTCGCAGTGTTTCTTGATTACACTGAGAAAGCAGATGTGGACTTTGAAGGCTGACATCAGACTGATCTGATAAGCTTTCAACTGTAGTCTTGTCTTGATAAAGAAGTGGAGTCTGATCTGATTCTTCACTCCTTGCTTCTATTCGGAGATCAAGATCAAAGCTTGGAGACTTTCGCATCTGTACATGAATGTTCAGGTTGTCGGGATTTGATTCAGTGCTGAGCCTCCCCACGCTTTCTTGTGCCTCATAGCCACCCTTTGGAAAGATAGTTGAATCCAGTTTCTCACATTGATCAAAAGCTAAAGATTTGGTTTCTCTCACTACCTCTCGAGCTGCTATGAAAGAGGATGAAGCTTCTTCCTGAGGCTTGTCCATTGCCAACTCAACTGCTGAAGCTGAGGTCCCTAAAATATTCATGACTTCCGCTTGGTCAGTAGAAACCTTTGCAACAAGGAACTCCTCGCAACTCTCGGGCTTCAATTCCAAGGTTAACTCATTGCTGCCTTGAGCATCGCCAGATACCGTTACCTTTTCTTGTTGCTGATCCTGAGACTGGAACAGAGAAGCCGGAGCCTGTCGGTTATATGCCTCTGCTTGTACTGCAAGTGTTTTGGACACTAACTGCTCCCCGCTTTGCTGTTCTTCTCCACCTTTTCCAAAGGCACATGGAGCTTCTGTCTTCTCCTTTATCTCTTCGACAATTTGCTTCTCTGCTGTCTTCTCTTCCTCCAGTTTACAATCTGTTTCCCCTTCATTGCTTTTCCAGTTGGACATGGATAACTCTTCTGGAACAATTCCAAGTTCAGGGACTATCATAGTGTTTCCTTTAGATTCCTTGCAGCCGTCTTCAGAAGCTTCACTCTGGATGTCGTTGAATAAGTCAATGTGGTTGCCATTCTCAGAAACCTTTGCCTCCTCAACTTGACAGCTTCCGTTGCTAGCAGGATCATGAGAAGCATCAACTGAACTCTCCTCATTATTCTTGAAACGAGGCCCGAGAAAAGAATCAGTTTGAGGTGCATGTTCCAAGTCAATATCTGATTCTCTATGTGAATCATCCATTAACTGATTCGGGCTGTAATGAAGCTTGTTAACTTCCGTTTCCGATTCTTTTCTCGTGAATTCAGTTTCTTCAGTAAGGACCATGCATTTATCTTCAAGCACAGATAGTTCCATATGACAGTTTGGTGAGTTAGCGATAAGATTAACCTCTGGCTGTGACTCTGAGCAATTGTTTCCATAACAATCCATCTCCCTCGTGAACTCTTCTTCACATTTCTCTCTGTGCTCACTTCGAGAATCTGGTCGTATCGTTGTTGACTCCATAACAATTGTTTTGCTAAAATCATTTCCAACCTCATTTCCAACTTCAACGTCAACTTTCTCTTCGCTAAGCATCTTATCTTCTTGAGATGCCATTTCTTTCTCCGACAAGTCAGCCATTTTCTTCTCCATGTTTAGAGTGGTCCCAGAAACAAGAATTCCATCCAGATTGTCAGAAGCGCAGGTCTCCACCAGGTGACCATTCTCCTTAGTGATGATATCTTCAACAACATTTGATCCTAGGATATTTTCACTTGTTTCCAGTGAATTAGTGCTATCTTTCATAGATTGTTCGGAATGATTTTCAATAAACTCCTGTTGATCAAACTTCAAGTCCATAGATTCTTGAGGTTCTGGATCATGTGATGGTGATATCGTGACAAAAGTTGAAACTGACATGATCTCCTGTTCCTCTGTTGCCATTTATAGCAAAACAACAGAAGTTTATACTAGGTTTTACTATTTTTGTAAATGTAAAATCACTTAATAAAAATACAACATGATTGGCAGGAAGTAAGGCAATCAGAATAGGGTTTCACAGAGTATCCAAGGATAAGCTAACCTTTCTTGAAGGAAGCTTGCCTCTCTAGCTGATTACTGTTTGCTCCAAGAGCAGTCTCCTCCAAATCAGACTCAGTTGACTTCTCATCACCTTCCAATTCATTCGGAAAAGAAGCTGGGTGAAATTCAGTATCTCCACCACCTACTTCATTTGGTTTCGTTTCAGCTTTAGGAGACTCCGGAGTTGGATGAGCTTCTGCATGTTCTACAAAAGAGAAGGTCTCCGGAGTCGGATGAACTTCAGCGTGTTCTACAAAAGAGAAGGTCTGATTTAGTAAACAGATACTGAGCTCTGTTTGTTTTGAACAGGATTTTTTTTTGTTGTTGTTGAAACTAGCCAACAGATTAAAATCACTCAGTTCAACTTAACAAATCCTCAGTTCCATCAACCAACAGATAAAATTCATGAGATATGTGTGCATTCCATATTGATATTAGTAAGCCACAAACCTGCCTCATCCGATGTCTGGTTATGATCATGAGTATCTCCAGAACCCTTTCGATCATCACAATCTAAACCTGTCACTTTTTCATGATAATCTTTACTCTCTCCTGCAGGAACTACATGGTTTTCTTCTTTCACAACATTGGCATTAGTAGGTGCTTGGACAGATTTTTCCTGAGCCTCATCAGTCGTGCTATCTTCTTCTGCATACATTAGCATTGCAAATCAATAAGCATCACAATTACCAAGTGAAAAGCTAAAGTAGATTTCTAGCCATACCTCGCAGTCCAGATGTGTTGTTGTTGCCCATCTCATTTCCCATGTTCAATTTCTAAATCCTGAAATATAAATGACGCAGTAAGATGAAACATTCAACAAAAGTCAATGGCGAAGGCTACTCTTTTTGTGGCGGTATATGAACTGAAGGGGATTCAAATTCCACAAGTGTAAAAAATACATACATGATGATCATTGTTTTCACATGCCTGTAGCTACAAGCATTTCACAGGACATCTTTCTGTGAGGCTGCCAGAGTGTTGATACTTGATTAAACTCGCTACTTAACTTATATTGCTTAAAGCATAAGCCTCATTTTTGGTCACCTGTCAGCTAAACCCGATCCATCACTAAAAGGAGTGGCTAATTTTATCCTTCCATTCTCTTTTCCTTTTCTCTGTGACTTTGACATTCTGTGATCTGGAATTCTATACTATCCATGGGACACTGTTAACTAATTAGAGCTCACTGTCGGCGACTAAATGTGCCTTTGTGTATCCTGTCAGTGGCCCGCCCTTATGATGACAATGTGCTGAATTCATTAGCATTATTATTCCACCTTCTAGGCAATCCTAAAGGAATATCTAGGCTAATCCAACCTACCCTTCCTAGATAGTTAACAGTTTTGTATATATGCATTGTTGCAGATGCTTGTGCAGTATCTACTTCGTGATCTACAGGTATAATATTTGGTTCGACACTCATTTAAGCATCAAGAATCATGTTGGAACCATGTAGCTTTCCCCAAGTTAAAATGGGTTGGTTGTTTATGAAAGCCTCCAAGAAATGTTAGGCATGTGTGGAAAATCATGGAAAGGTTCCCACCACGCAATTACCTCCTCCATATTGGATTTCAACATTCAGATTGAAAAAAAAAAAAATAGGGTCTCAAGGACCTACAGACCGACAAGAACCAACATATATGGTCGGTAAGGATACAAGGACATGGACAGAATCCAAGATAGAATTTTTACCACGCATAAAATTATATGCATTATTATCCGTTGATGATTTAATCCATTTTCAACTCAAAAGATTTCCCTGCCATTATCTAATCATGTGGCTTGAACTCGAGACTTTGAAACCAATGATTAGGCTTAAGCCACATGTAGGTTATAGATTGGTCAAGTTCTGTCAGTAAAGTAGCAGATTGCTTAACATATATTCTGCCATGGGTGCGGAATAATAGTTATGATGAGGCTTTGAACAGGTGGGTCTGCTATTCAAGATTTCTTGGTCTTAAAGCTTATTCTACCTGTTGGGAGGCTAAGGACAGGTATTTTTTAAGGCTAACCATATTATAGCTTTGCATTGCTTTGGAACTCTCTACCTTTGCACAAGCTCAAAAGTTGGCAAGTTGGACCCTCACTCTCCTTTTTTCTAGTTCAGAGGAATATGAAGAAGAGTTGTTAGAAATTTTTTAGCGAAAGATTAGCGGCTGAAATGATGATACCGCATTGTATACATCTGGGGAAGTGTCTTTCCCATTTTACAAGACCAACGTAGATGGTGAAATTTGAGACATGGGTTAATGCAGGCATCTTTGGAATAACTAGAAGTTGTGTGTAAAAATGTCGGTGCAAGTAGTTTAGGAGCTCGAAAGGGTTCGGATAGATTTGTTGGGTAAATAAAATCTATTGTGAGAATACAAATAAAAATCTCTTCAGGGTCTCCCCGAAAAACAAAAAAAAATGAAAGAAATTGTGGGGTAGGATGTAGGAATTAGGATCCATTAAGAAAGGTTTTGATTGATTCTGAGAAAAGAAAAAGGAAAAACTCGGATTGGGCTTCTTCTCAAGCTAAGTCTCGGGTAGATCGTACTCGGGCCATCCTAAACAGAAAGGCTCCGAGCATGTCCAGGTGTACTTGCGGGCTGCCAAGCATACGCCTCACAGTAGCCCAACCAATAGGACATAAAACATTGTGGACTGGCAAACACCTTTTCCACGCTGTCCTTAGGGCAAATTTGAACAGGATGCCTTACCATCGTACTTCGCCAGGGTGCCCTTAGATAGTAAGAGGACAACTTCAGTTATATTGTATAGATTCCTCCTCCTCCTCCTCTAGAGCAGGCTTATTTCATCTACTCTCAGTCTTATTTGCAATTTTGCATACCAAAATAACGCGTTGTATTTTTGACAGAGAATTGATTTTTGGAAGTTGAATGCATCCAAGCTTTTTCACTACTGGTAAATAAAAGAAAAAAATAAATAAAATCACACTGCCAACTTATATAGTGATTGTTTGGAGTTGCGGTTGGCCGGTTTTTCATGAAATTTTAAAAATAAAAAATTAATTTTAAATTATTTTTTCGTGTGTTTTTTTATCATTTTGGTATGATAATATCAAAAATAAATTTTAAAAAATTATTTTAATGTATTTTCAAATGAAAAATATTTTACAAAACAATATCTGTAACAGCCCGGCCCAACATGTAGTATATTATTTGTTTTGGGACTTACTGTCCTCAAAGTTTTATTATTAGTGACGCGAGTCCACTTTTAAGACTAATACCTTAAAACCTCACCCGCTAATGTGAGATATTGCAACATCAATTATATGTTCATATTGATTTGGAATCAAACAACATTTGATATCCAATCAAGCTTGAGTGTGTGTGTGTCTATATATATATATATATATATATATATATATATATATATATATATATATATATATAATTCATTAAGTTTTAGTAAATTTAAAATATTTTATTAAAAAACTAACATATTAATTACCATATTAGATGGTAGTTTTATTTATAGAAAAAAAGTAGTGTTTATAAACCCAACCTGGTGGTCGACCCGGCCCAAGACCTGAGTCACAGGTTTTGACCGGGTCACCCGAGTTAACCTTATTTTTTTTATAAATCAAAACGACGTCGTTTTGATAAATAAAAAAGTCAATGGATTGCAACTGGGTCTTACCGAGTCAACCAGGTTTTTAACTACCCCTATTTTTTTATAAACCCGTCCCGATTCTAGTCCTGGATTGATCTGCTAGGTTGGGCTGGGTTTTAAAATTATAAAAAAAAGTTTTATTTGAGTGAAAGTTGCTAGAAATGTTTCAATTCTGTCACCTCTAATAATTAGTCTTACCTTGATTCAATCTAGCATCTAATTGTCTAGAGTAAAATTAAAGAAATAGTGTTATTATACCCTCTTTTTTTTCTTATAGAATTTGTTTGATATAAATTAAGTGAGAAATAGGTAAACCATATAAGCTCTTATTTAGATTGCAATTTATCATCGACAATCATATTAAAAAGACAATTTATAATTCTTTGTGGACATATTTAAAGAATTTATATGTGTATGAGGACTAATATGAACTCTTAGAAGTCGTGGCCCCTTCCACTCGAACGTTGCCGTCTGACTGCATTTGAAATATGGAGGAGACTGATGAAGAAGAGGATAGATTCTTTCTTATTCTCTTGTAGCTCGAGAATTAAATCTACCAGCTGGAGTAAAATACAAGAGTCTTGTGGAAAGAGAAATTATATGATTGACCGAGTTAAATCGTGGACAGAGACGACGAAACCAGTGAAATGTCATCGTTGAATTTGAAGAATCTTTGCATAGCAATTCAGATGGTATTGCAGGGCTGCCGGGGCAAAGCTCATTGGTGGATCCTTTCCAAGAAATCGTCATTTTTTAAACCTTCCGCTAGCTTCGACTCATCTGCTTATGACTTTCTAGGTTTTCTTTTGCTTTACTCTGTTCTTCGTTACACTTTCACAAGCAACTTCGTTGAGAATGTGGTTTCACTGTGACGAGTGTTTGGAAACATGGCATAAATTATATTTTTAAAAATTTTAATTTTTTTAATGTTTAAATTAATTTATATTGATTTTAAAAATAATTTTAAAAAAATATTATTTTAATATATTTTAAAATAAAAAATATTTTAAAAAACAAATATAACCATGCTTCTAAACAAACTAATGTATTTACAGCAAGACATACTGTGTTATGTAACAATTATAGTTATATGGGTCGTAAGATGTTTGAAATTCAAATATCTTTAAGTAATTAATTTTGAATTATGGATTGTAAATACATAATATAAATTTAGATAAAATGATAAAATTTTACAAATAAAGTTATTTTTTAACGCTGCAACAACCATTACAGGCATTTCAATCAGATATCAGTCAAAATTCTCTAATTCATCATAAAACATAACAAAATAATGTTACAGAATGAATATTTTTTCAAAACCCATGCTTGTAATTGCCTTGCCCGTCAGTTAAATGAAAACGAGAAATTAAAATGGCATATTTTTTAAAAGTATTTTTATATTGAAATGCATTAAAATAATTTTTTTTATTTTTAAAAATTATTTTTGAGATCAACGTATCAAAATGATTCAAAATATAAAAAAATTAAAATTAATTTTTAATAAAATAAATAAATTCTTTGAAAACACAGGTTGGCCAACGTTTCCAAATACTCATTTACTACGGGAGTGTTTCAACTTTTATCTTTTAGTGTTTTTTAAAATATATATATTTTTAAGAAAATATTATTTTAGTTTTTTTCAATGTTTTTTTATGATTTTAATGAGTTAATATAAAAAATAAAAAATATATATTTTCAAGTAAGGAATATTTTTAAAAATTAATATTATATACTACAATACCGAATACGCTAAAAATTATGATTTTTAAAATTGATCTTTGTAAATTAAATTAAGCTAGAGTAATATATCAAATTTCAAAATAGTGTTTAAATTTAGCTTGTTAGTTTTTTCAATCTAGTTTGATCTTGTTTATAAGAAAATCAAATGATTATCATGAATATTTTTAGTATAAATATTTTTAAAATTTAACTTTTTTATCTTAATACTGTAAATATTAGCTTCAATTGAATGTTAATATCATTTAGTACTTTATGTTTAAGTGTGTTTGTAATTACTTTACATTAATTATATGATAAAATATTATTTTCAACAATTTTTAAAAAATTAATTATTTAAAACTATATTTGAGTTTTAAGAATATTTAATATCGAGTAGAAAATTATTATCCATAAAAATGATTTAAGTTTTAAAACTTGGTTCATCAACCTAGTGATTGAACTTAAAGGAGTATTTTAGTACCTTTCATTCCTAAAAGATATGAAATAGAATATTAAGAAAATCCTTATTAAACATACTGTTTTTTTATTATTATTATTTTACTTTAAAGTAGAACAAATGAAAGTTAGAAAAACATGAGATTAAACCGGCTTAATTAATGCAAAAAAATAAAAAAATGTGAAGTTGCGTTACAGGAAATCCAACATAAACTCCTTATTCGAAGAACTTCCCAGAAATTTCCTAGGATTTATTTCTTCTCTCTTTCTTGAGCAGGTGACCAACACAACATATATGGTTCGGTGATGGTATTGTTTTCAATCGACATGGAAGCGAACCCCGCCTCGACCTTCCCTTCCCTTTCGTTTTTTCCGCGTTTTGACCGGTCAAAATACCCCAGAACTACGATAACAATTGAACACGCTGCACCGATTATTTGTGGTCAAGAATCCACAATACAATAATATGTACTGGATAATGAACACCCGAAATCAGATTAAGTTTTAAAATAATTAATTATAACTTCAAACTTGAGAGAAGAATCCAATCCTTGCAAGCAATCTTTTCCACCCGAGGGCCACCCGTCTTTCACATCAATTTTAATTAATTGGGTCATCGCTTACGCCTACGTTGCTATAAAAAGGAACCCGTGAAACAAAGAGCACCAAAAACCTGATCATCACAGCTAGCTTGAGAATTCCTCCTCGTCTATTCTAGCACTCAAATAATACGCCACTACGCTCCTTTATTATTGGTTTCTTCCAAGTTCTTGAAGTTATCCTTTGCTTTGTGAAATATCATTTTAGTTTCTCTATCTTGTCATTTCATTTTCTGCTAGTTTTAGAGTTTCGACGTCGTTATGTCCCACCTTCTGCATGCAAACTTGGTTTGCATTGAGCGTTTACTTGACGTCCCTGCCACCCTTAGCAAACCCAACAAAAGATGGCATTTAGTTTTCGCAACTATCTATTGTTCTAGGACCATATACTCTCTGTCCAAAAAACCTGTTGTCAGGAAAAAGCCTAGCAAAGTTTCTTCCTCTCCATCTTACACTGCGCTAAACATTAATTTAGACACTGACCACTTCAAGATTCATCAATCAAGTCTTTCAGAGCTTGTTAAGAAGAAAGATCTCGACCAACTGGAGAATTTTGGTGGCATTGTCGGTATAGCTTCTGCCATTGGAACCGACATTGATGGCGGCATCTATGGTGGTCCTGAGGACATTGATCGCCGACAGCAAGCATTTGGTTCCAACACGTATAAGAAACCGCCAACAAAGGGCTTTTTCCATTTTGTAGTGGACGCTTTCAAAGATCTTACTATAGCCATTCTTTTAGGATGTGCAGCTCTTTCTCTTGGTTTCGGTATCAAAGAGCATGGTCTAAAGGAAGGTTGGTATGATGGTGGCAGCATTTTTGTTGCTGTTTTTCTTATTATTGCTGTCTCTGCTATAAGCAACTATAGACAAAATAGACAGTTTGATAAGTTGTCGAAAATCAGCAATAACATACAAATTGATGTTGTGAGAAGCGGGCGGCGGCAAGAAGTTTCGATATTTGAACTTGTTGCGGGGGATGTCGTCTGTTTAAAGATTGGAGATCAGGTTCCTGCTGATGGCTTGTTCATCGATGGACATTCCTTGCAAATAGACGAATCAAGCATGACAGGAGAGAGTGATCATGTGGAAATCAATCACAAAAAAAATCCATTTTTGGTCTCTGGCACCAAGGTGGCTGATGGCTACGGTCAAATGCTTGTTACTTCAGTTGGCATGAACACAACATGGGGAGAAATGATGAGCCATATCAGTCGTGACACAAATGAACAAACACCTTTACAAGCTAGGCTCAATAAGCTAACCTCATCAATAGGTAAGGTTGGATTGGCTGTCGCTTTTCTTGTTCTATTAGTCTTGTTGGTTCGCTACTTCACAGGGAATACGCAAGATGAGAGCGGCAAAAAGGAGTTCAATGGTGGCAAGACCAAGGCTGATGATATAGTGAACGCGGTGGTGGGGATTGTGGCTGCAGCAGTGACCATAATCGTGGTTGCAATTCCTGAAGGATTGCCATTGGCAGTCACGCTTACTCTTGCTTATTCAATGAAAAGAATGATGAAAGATCAAGCAATGGTGAGGAAGCTTCCTGCCTGTGAGACTATGGGCTCTGCCACCACCATTTGTACAGACAAAACAGGCACTCTTACAATGAACCTGATGACAGTGACAAAGTTTTGGCTTGGTCAAGAATCAATGGAGCAGAGCAATCCTTCTCCGGTTTCTCCATATGTTCTTGAATTGATAAAGCAAGGGGTTGCTTTAAATACAACTGGTAGCATTTACAGAGAAAGTCCAGAATCCAAGTTTGAGTTCTCAGGTAGTCCCACTGAAAAAGCAATTCTTTCTTGGGCTGTCCTTGAACTGAACATGGATATGGAGCAAATGAAGCAGAGTTGTACGATTCTCCAAGTCGAAGCCTTCAATTCACAGAAGAAAAGGAGTGGAGTTTTGTCCATGAAAAAAATAGACCACACCATCCACGTTCACTGGAAAGGAGCAGCAGAGATGATCCTAGCAATGTGCTCGAGTTACTATGATGCTTCTGGATTAATGAAAGAAATGGATGACAGAGAGAGGAATGCATTCAAGCAAATTATTCAAGATATGGCAGCTAGTAGTCTTCGCTGCATCGCTTTCGCACACAAACAAATACCGGAGGACCAATATGAAGATGGAAACGAAGACAAAACGCTCAAAGAAGACTGCTTGACATTATTAGGACTTGTGGGTATCAAGGATCCATGTAGACCTGGGGTGAAGAAAGCTGTTGATGATTGCCAACGAGCTGGAGTGAACATCAAAATGATCACTGGCGATAATGTTTTCACTGCAAGAGCCATAGCGATCGAGTGTGGAATACTCAAGCCTGGTGCGGAGAATATCAGTGGAGCTGTGGTTGAAGGGGAAGAATTCCGAAATTACACTCATGAGCAAAGAATGGAGAAGGTTGATAAAATCTGTGTGATGGCAAGGTCTTCTCCTTTTGATAAACTTCTCATGGTACAGTGCCTCAAACAAAAAGGTCATGTGGTGGCAGTAACTGGTGATGGCACAAATGATGCACCGGCATTGAAGGAAGCTGATATAGGACTATCTATGGGAATTCAAGGCACTGAAGTGGCTAAAGAAAGTTCAGATATTGTCATTTTGGACGATAACTTCGCTTCTGTAGCCACAGTTTTGAGGTGGGGTAGGTGTGTCTACAACAACATACAGAAATTCATTCAGTTCCAGCTCACAGTAAATGTTGCTGCTCTTGTTATAAACTTTGTAGCAGCAGTTTCGGCAGGAGAAGTGCCACTAACAGCAGTCCAGTTGCTGTGGGTGAACCTGATTATGGACACATTGGGTGCTCTGGCTCTAGCTACTGAGCAGCCCACCCAGGAGCTCATGGAAAAAACCCCTGTGGGTAGGACTGAACCTCTCATCACCAACATCATGTGGAGGAACCTCCTATCTCAAGCTTTGTATCAGATAGCAATCCTCTTGACACTTCAATTCAAGGGAGAATCCATCTTTGGAGTGACAGAAAGGGTAAATGATACTTTGATCTTCAACATTTTTGTCCTGTGCCAGGTGTTCAATGAATTCAATGCACGGAAGCTGGAGGAGAAGAATGTTTTCAAAGGGATCCATAAGAACAAGTTGTTTTTGGGAATCATTGGAATAACCATTCTCTTACAGGTGTTAATGGTAGAATTTTTGAAGAAATTTGCTGACACGGAGAGGTTGAACTGGGGCCAATGGGGTGCATGTATCGGAACCGCAGCACTATCTTGGCCAATTTGTTGGGTTGTCAAGTGCATACCTGTTCCAGAGAAACCAATTTTCAGCTATCTCACTTGGAGGAACAAACCGTAGAAGACACGTGATTCTTTAATTCTTTTTTCACCCCTAATAAAAAAAAACAGATCATGAATTATTTATTGTATTTATTTTATAGCTTCCTGGGAAGATGATATATTGTTTGTAATTAGATTTGGATGTTGGCGAATCATGGTTATATTTGTTGTATTACGTCAGACATTATGCTCTGAACATTAATAAAAGCGCATGTGTTGCTTGTTTCTTGCTTTGTTTTGCTGGTGCATGAAACTGCACAACTTGGTCGATCTTACCAAGCAGGGGATGGAAGCCAAATTATGGCAGCCCAATACTCAGCATACCCACTAAGTCCCTTGATGTAGTTCCTATTTCCAGTGTGGAAACAACTTGGTTTATATATACTAGATAACTAGAAGTGCCTTAATACATCAAATTACGTGTAGCCAATCCTAGAAAACACACCTCCATCAAATTGAAATTGTTCACAAATCACATGTAGTTGTCTTAAACCAGCTATCTAAAGTATAAACAATACCATTCTCCCCGAAAACATGTGTTGTTGATCTCGTACTTGCCAACATCAATGCAGCACAATTTGCAATCAACTTTGCTCTCCCGATTTCGAAGTGCTTTTCCAGGCATCATCGCATCATTAATCTCCCTTCTTCCTGCAAACTCTTGATGATTGGATTTTCATTCCTAGCCAATTCGTTGTCCTCGAAGGCAAGAAGTTCACAACTTTTCTCCGTCCATTTGTTCTCGAAAAGCTAAATTCTAATAAAAGCCCGTCCTCGGTGTGCTTGGCTCCTTGCAACAAGTGAACTGCACAAAGCCGTTGCTTCAGTGCTAACTCACTGTTATTTATGACGAACATGGAGTGCGGGAACATGCATTATTAATCAGGTCTGATGTGTGGCTTCCATATCCAGTGGAACGACAACAGATTCCAAATGACGTGGATGCAAAGACCTGAAGGAAAGGATCCTGCTGGAATGATAAAGGTCTACTACCACTTCAGAACACACATTAAAACAGGTGCAGGAAATTGGTAGCTCAAGCGACGAGCATCCCTTGTTAGGGCTTCTTTCAGTGCATGTGATACAATGCACCACAACTATGTCCCAAAAACATTAAACAAACACCCCAACTATGTCTTTTATAGAAAGCACAGCCGCACTATGATACAATGCATCCAGCACACATGCTAGTGTGCCAAAGCGAGATGCCAGAGTGGGCAATATAATTACAAATTGAGGCAAGTTTTTTGTCCCTGCTCCAGTGCCTCGTGATTTTATTAGAGATCTGAACAGAGAATCTATACAAAAGCTGGACCATAAGATGGAGATAAATAAGTTTCAGAGTTTCTCCCAATCAGATGGCATAACATGGCACAGCAAATCCTGATCTCCATCTAAGCTGGAACAGGTTCTGGGACTTTGCCGTTGTTTGCCAGACTCAAACTGTCATAGTATTCGACCAAAACTTTCCAGCCACCAGGGCACATGAATCCATCAGGAGGGTTCTCTTTGTTCTTTGCAAGTGTTCTCATCTGCAGGGTACAAGCAAGCGTTGTCACATGAAGCAAAAGGATAGACATAATTATATAAACCAAAAATACGAAGTTACTCCCTCTGTTTCACATAGGCCGAAACTTTTTCCTCTTATTTTGTCTAATTTCAAATATCTTTAAGACAATCAGAAAATGGAAAAATTACGTTGGGCTGCATACCTTTGTTCCAGAAATAAAGAGGAAGTCTCCGGGCCTTGAGGGATCAAAGAATGCCATTTTACCCTGAGCCTTGTCATATGCAGCAACCTGCATCCAATTGCAACAACCACGATTTTTTTCAAATTACTATCAAGGTTACATGTGCAATATCAATGATTTTGATGACAACAAAATACATACCCTGAAAGGAAGGATGTTTAACCGCTCAAGTCCAGGGGCCACACTCAACACCTTCTTCCCATGATCAGCATCATATAAATCTCTTTTCTCAACTGGATGGCTCATTCCAGCTGGATCCCTGCCGACAATGTAAAAGTTAGCTCCTGCATTAATCCGAGCTTTTGCGTGCCACTGCACCTCAGTTGGACCAGCATAGTGCATGGGAGATGGGAATATTGAGACCACAGTTGTTTCTGGATCAAGAACACCATCCTCAAGTACCTAAGAATTTATCATCATCATCAAACAAAATCAGTATTAGACTAAGCTATTGGGAAACAGGAAAGTTTCTGGGAGAAATATCTCAAACAAGAATACACTGTAAAAAGTCACGGAAAACAAACAAAATTCAGGTTCCAGCATCTCCCTGTTTAGTCTGGATAAAATACTCAACAACAATCGAATCCATGTGGAGACAACAAAAAAAAAAAAAGAGGGGGGGGGGGGGGGCACATACCTTCACATGTTGCTTCATTCTCCAGCTAAGTGGAACATCATCTGCCTTTGTGTAGCCTCCCAATGGATGAAGCAAAAGGATGGGATTCTTGTATCCCATCTCAAGAAGCCGTCTACGAGTATCTGTCATGAGTAAAGCATGCCCATTGTGCACAGGATTCCTGAGCTGGAATGCAAAGACAGCATCGGCATTGCGCCTAGTGAATTCTTCACGGAGTTCTACAGGAGACAATCGAAAATGATCGAGACCATCATGATACTTGATTGGTTCTATCACCTCCAAGTCCCCTCCAATCAGCCAGTTTCCAGATCCAGCTATGGTTTCTTCGACGTAAGGTAAACCAGGGGCAGTAGTTCCCCATGTTCTCGCAATCCGTTCTTCTTTGGGGTGCTTGTATATCTCTACACTGAAAGAAAGAAACAACTAAATAAATTAGGATACAGGTTAATCAATTAGGAGTTTCTTCAACATCAATCAAATTGGATAGCTAAAAATCTTTACACAATCTATGACTTCACATGCGTTGGTGGATGAGAAATGAGACCATCAAAGGATATGCCTATTAAAACTTGCAGAACAATCATCTAAATTGTAGGACATCAGCAACTATGAACAATACTTGACATGCTATACATTTTTTTCTATTGTACACTTGTCCTAGCATGATCGGAAAAAGAAAGAGGGTGCTTCCATCTAAAGTAGACCAACGCACAAGCACAAATCACAACATAAGAATATAAACATTAATTTAATCTAATTCATTATCACTTTCAAACACAAATATAAAAATATAAACTTCATCTATTCATCCTCCACCAACGCAACTCAAACATGCAAATAGCAACAAATTTAACAAAGAGAAAATTATTCTTACTCGCTCAAGATGGCAACAGTATTGTCATCTGAATCAACAAGAGCGACCCTCTTGGACTCGCCAATGCTCTGCTTCTGCAAATCATCAATAGCGAGCACAATAGGCACCGACATGTTAACAACCGACCCGTTTTCCAAACGGAGCGAGTTGAAATGAAGAGTTTGGAGGAACTCGGATTCTCTCATGAATCCGCGGAGAGGACTTGCCCACCCTTCACTCAAAACATGCAGCCATTGAGTATCAATCTTTGTTAACTTCACTTTAGGCAATGAAATTGCCTCTTTCTTTTTAGCATCTTTTTGCGACTTTTCAACGAATAGTTCAACAAGTTTTCCACCATCTGGGTCGATCAACCCGGATTGAATTCTGACTCGTTTCCATTGGATTTTGGGCGCAAACGATAGTTTGAGGGTAGGGCTAAAACGGGTATTGAATGATTTTGGGAGAGAGTGGGGAGGATATGAGGTTTTGGTGAAGAGGGCAGACATGGTAGCCATTGGTGGAGAGAAGCAGAGTACTGAATTTGCTCTCTCTCTCCAAGTTTGATTTCTGGGAGGGCAGTTGATTAATGAAGCAGACGAGGGTACTTTGGAAAACTACTAGTAAACTACGAGAAAGAAATGCTTGGCAAGTGCAAGCATGATGGTGCAGATTTGGCTTGGAGTAGGAGACAGCGAGAGACATTGCTTTATATAGGAATTGGAGAATTGGGAGGATGAACCTGGACACAGTTTTCAGATTCCTTTTTCTCTGCTTTGTATTTAATAATTATTAATCTGCCCAGCACCAGTCCTTCGCCTGTATTATTAAATTCAGCCCTGCACTACGTATCAATCTGATAACACATTAACCTGTAATCTAGTTGGGATCGAATTTTATTTTCATCTAGTTTAGAAATTACCCTGTTTAAAATTTAATTGATCTAATTAAATAATTATTAAATTCATGGATTTAAAAAAAAAAAAAAAAAAACAATTATCCAATTGATTCAATAAATCCATGACTCTAATATTTACAGTTTTATTATGATATTAAAAAAATTCATTAAAATTTAAATTTATTTCTTTTTTTTTAATTTTTTTAATATGTTTATATCAAAAATAAATTTTAAAAATTAAAAAAAAAATTATTTTAATATATTTTTAATAAAAATCTCTTTAAAAAATTAACTTCTACCGAATTCTACATACAAACCAAAACCCGCCCCACCCTATAAAGTGACGAGTACGATTTTTCTAGTACGAAGACCCTACATTTTATTATGTTTCCTGTGAGATTTTGAAATTTCAATTGTGTCGGGGAAAATCGACAATAAAACTAATAATCCAACCAAAAAGATGTTATCTCGCACTCTATCGAATTTGTTGCCTCCAATTTTATCCGGTCCATGATCCAGACAGGCCAGTACTACATCGGTAGAGAAGTGGGGTTAGATTTGGTCGGTCATCGTTTTTCACATGCTCATCCATCAAATTTGATGGCCGAAGGTCCGAGCATGTCTTTTAGGCTTTTAGCTATCTTTAATTGTCTTTTTGCTATCTTTAATTGCATGATTTAAATCTTTAGGATTTAATACTTCACCGAAAGCTTTCGCCGAGAAAATGAATGAGTTTGCAATTTTTTAAGACATTATTGATGGTTTTTATAAAATTTGTCCAGGAAATTATATACATGTACGGCCCGTAATAATCACGTTGGTATCGGAAAGGCATAAATGCTTGTTCCAACAGTGCGTTTCAGGGAATATTTTAGGATACACTTAGTCCATTTCTACATTTTCTCAGTCCATTTTTAGGCAAAAAAAAAAAGTGTTTAAACAATGAAAGATTAGATTGATTTTAGTCTCTCGATAATTAATGTCATTGAATTTATTGAGTTTAATAAAAAAAATTATATATAATTATATGATAAAAATATATAGTCACAAAACTAAACACCAATCTATATAAATAATCACTACATAAAGTAAAAAAAAAAATCTAATATTAAATGATAAAAATAATAAAAATAATTAAAGGGCCTAAAAACAAAAAGAATATATGGTCAGTTGGTAAACTTCTCAAACCTATGAACCCAAGCCAAGATTGATTTTTTAATAATTAAAAAAAATATCATGAAGTAAAATACAAACTCAAAAATCATTTTAAAAAATATAAAAAAATCTAAATTAAAAAATAAAAACTATTAAAAAATTACAAAAAATAATGAGATTAGGCCAACATAGTAAACATGTAATCTAGACGTTAAGGGGCGAGTTAGTCCGAACTAACCTGACAAACTCGTATTCCATGTTATAATGTTAGGATAATTTGATAAAAAAACAAATCAAAAAACTATATATATATCAAACGACAATATCAAAAAAAAATAAGATAAAAAAATATGTCAGACCTTAACTTGGCTCATCAGTTTGGAACATGTTATCCACCCTATTGTTTTTTTTAAAAAAAAGACTACACGTTGTCTGAAATCCAAGAATCCGAATATTGTGGTAGTTGAAAAACAGGATCCATGGTTTTTTCCATCAAAAAACTCAATTTCAACTTTTTTTAACTCAAAATACCTAGAAAATACCCGAGAAATCTTGTTAAATTAAATCATGGCCTAAAAAACCTGAAATTAAACCGAAATAAAAAATATTCATAAGTTCAAATATATTTTTTAGGTGTTTTCAAGGTAACAAAAAAAAAAATCTTAACTCCTCTCGTTATATAAAACATTTTTACATAAATATTGTGCATTTTAGTGGCTTAAAACTTCCCCAACAACAACTTTATCTTTCTAAACCGAAATTTATGGACCCCTTCTCTCTTCTTCATTCAAAAAATAATTTAAAAATAAAAAAATAAAATTTAATATCAAAATGTATTTTTAAAAATTATAAAAACCAGATAACCTAATTGCTTAAAAGAATCGGGAATGAAAATGAAATTTCCAAACAAATTATACATATGCCATCAATTTAATCCTTTTTTATCATTTTAGTTTTTTATTTTTTAATTCAACCCTCACCCCTGAAAAACATGCAATTAGGATTGAATTTAAGCTAAAAAGATTTAATTGTGTAAAAAAAAAATTCAAGGTTCAAATTAATTTTTTTAAAAAATTATTATTATTATAATTTACAATAAAATATGAGAAGATGAAAAATAATTAAGCTCTTGTAAAAACACCATTTCAATTAGCTTTTCTTGTAATAATATTTACTGATGTTTTGGGTTGATATTTAAAAATATAATGTTTTCAAAATTGTTCGATAAATAAATTTAACTTTAATTGATGTACAATTTGATTTGATCATAACCTTCATCGTAAAGAAAGAAAGTAAAAAAGGACGGCGCGCGAAGAACGGGATTCAAGGAACTTTCCTCGTTGGAAATTTAGAATTCAAAGATTCAACACAGCAAGTAGTCTACAAGGAAAAAGCCATCTCTTTCAGTTTCAATCCGTCGACTTGATGTTTTTTTTTTTAAAAAAAAAAAAGTATTTTTTTTTTTTACAGTGATGACGGCTTCTATACTGAATTCTGCCTATATTACAGCCAGATTCAGAGGCAGGAATGGAAGCAAAGTTTTCCTGGGAGTCCCATCATTATTTTCGAAAAGCTAATGGCATACGTCAAAACCACAATTGTCATTTATTGTTTGGAAATTTTTGAAAGGGCATTAATGTTTTTTTTTTTTCCCCTTTCCTTGATGAAATAGACGCGTCTAAATCTAATTCATATTCATCACGAAAGCACAAGAAGATATGTATTATTATAAAATCTATAATTATATATATTGAATATATATTTTAGAAATTTTTAAATTTTATGATTTTTTGGTTTAGTTTTTTTATTTTTTATGACACTTGGAGTTTTTTAATGTTCTTATTTTTTCCTGCTATAAATAAACTATTTATCTTATATTCTAATTATTGGGAACAATACATAAAAAAATGTATGAATCTCTTTAAGGTTTTATTCTAAATATATTTGTGTTTACTTGTTTTTTTATTTTATTAACACGTTATCTACATAATCACTCCATTTAATTTGAAATATTGGCACACATAAACTATTATGTTACATAACTTGTATTAATTTCAATATTTTTTCTGTTTAGTATTGTTCATACTTTACAAAATATATTTGGCTCTACAACTTATTTTCATAAATTTTCTTTTTTTTTTATTTATCAAAATTTAAAGTTCTTGAAGAACTAGTATTGTAAGTTTACGAAGAATTAAATAAATTAAATACAGCTCTTAAATAAATAGTATTTCTAAAGAACTGAATAGCAGTATTAAAAGACTAATTTTTTCTTCTTTTATATTCATGATTTTATTTAATAAGTTATTTCTTTTTTATAGATAATGTCAAATTTGACAAAACTTAAATTTATCGCGCTTGATATATCTAGGAATAACTTTTTTTCATGGGTCCTTACGCTAAAATTCATTTGGAAGCTATGAATCTTGGAGAGACCATCAAAAAAAAAAATGCATCCTTGCATGATTGCGCAAAAGTAATGATTTTTATTCACCACCATCTCAATGAATGATTAAAAGTTGAATACCTCACAATAAAATATCATCTTGTTTTGTGGCAAAATCTAAAAGAAATATATAACCATCAAAAATTTATCACTTTCTCAAACTCGTTATAATTAGTTGCATCTAAGGTTATAAGATTTTAAATCGGTTAGTGAATATAATTCTGTTATTTTTAAAATTACTTCGCAACTGAAATTATATGGTAAAAATATCATAGAATACCAAATGTTAGAGAAGAAATTCTCTACTTTTCATATCTCAAATATTATCCTGCAACAATAATATAAAATATGTAATTTCAATAGATATTCGGAACTAATTTCATATCTTCTTATGACTGAAAAAAATCATGAGTTTTTAATGAAAAATCATCAATTCCATCTCACATGTTCTAAATCATTCCCTATGTGAATGAACATTTGCCCAAAAGACAAGAAAGAAGTAGGGTATACATGTGGAAGAAATAAATGAAAATGAAGAAGAGATAATCATTCAAAGGATAACCCACCATACCATGAAGTGGAGACATAATATATCCCAAACAAAAATTAAAAAAAAATAAAGAAAATGTAACGAAATTGAAGCTAAAGTATCAATAATAGCCACTAAATTGTATTTATAAACAATACTTAAAATACTAGTAAATAAAGTTATCCAAAACAATCAACTTTATGAAAAAATACTAAAGAAATTTTAGAAACAATAACAATAGCCAAGATACTAAAAAAAAATAAATTAAAAATGTAATGATAATCCTTCTAGTTTGGAAAAGAAAACTATACTATGTTTAATACGAGGCGGAGTTAGAAATTTTAGTTTGGGAGTGTCAAATTAAAGGAAAAAAATTCAGGAGGGAAAAAATTTAAGAATTTTTATTTTTAAGTTTAAAAATCTAATTTGTTAGAGGAGGCGACCGAAAAACAAATTTTCCTAAGAATTATCGGGGCCCTTGCCATCCTCCTAATTTCGCCCCGTGTTTGCAAAAGTCCGGAGTTGAGAGACTTGTGATCCTCTTTTTATGATTATTTATGCTACTTGTGACGGAAGCCGTGAATTAGTTTCGCAGCTTTGTGGAGATCCAGGGTTGCCTACTGTCACTGAAATTATTCGGACTGCATCTTCAGGTAATATTTTGATTGTTCTGCACAATCATGCTAGCCTTTAAGTACTTTTTTTTTATGTGGATATCTGGATCAGCTTGTATGTATTAAAACTAATTTCATAACCTACTGAACATCCTACCAACCTTATTTTTATTTATATTATATTTATGATTATTTTAGATTGTTGTTTTACCGGTTGGTTTTGGAAAAAATTGGCTGGAGTTGCTTGTCTCAAGGATTTGTTTAGAGGATGTTCACCTCCCTCGACTCTTGTCAAGATTACATGGTGTGGGTAGTAATTGTGATAATAAAGAGAAATTTAGGCTATGTTTGCTTTTTTAAAAAATAATTTTTGAAAAATAATTTTTTAAATTTTTTTGTATTTATTTCTCATTAATAAAGTTGGTTAATAGAAAATACTTTTCAGTCAAAGAAAAATTTAATTTGGTTTCCAGAAAAGTTTTCTATAAAATTTGAGCAGAAAATATTTTCTGGAAGTTGTGAAAAAATTAGAAATGTCATATTATTTGCTGATTATATCAAATTTGGTCCTCAAACTTTTGATTGCTATATTTATTTTGTTTTGAATATTTATTTTTCAATTTCATCTCTTAAAATTTAATTTTTATATTAACTTTGTCTTTATTTTTATAATTGTTATTTGTTTTTCTTTTATTATTTTTTTTAAAAAAAATTTTATCTATCAAATTTGATCCTTATTCTTTTGATTGTTACTTATTTTATTTGAAATAATTTATGAAATGTTAATTATTATTATTTTAATTTATTTATATTTTATTTTTTTATTTTTTAGATTTGATTTCTATTATTTTAATTATTATTTATTTTATTTGAGATAATTTATGAAATTATATATATTTTTTTAATTTTATTCTCATTCAACTTTTAAATTTGTAAGATTTGTTCCTTATTATTTTACTAAATTTTAAAAAAATAAAATATTAATAAGTTATTTTTCAGCTTATTTTTCATTACATAACCAAACATTAGAAACTATTTTTTTATTTACTTTTTATTATATTATCAAACATATAAAAATAATTTATTTTTTAAAATTTTATTTTAAAAAAAAATATTTTTTAACAAACAAATAGTGTCTTAGTTTAGGTGTAAGAAGCGTATCTTCGAATGTTGTGTCAGAGATTTTGAATGAGCGACTGAAGGAGATTACCATCCTCAACCATTAATTTGCTTGGTGCATTTTTGGAATATTCAAGAAATCAGTTGAAGCCATTGAGTTTGATTCAAGAGGGAATCTGGGCTTCCGACAGGATCTGCTGTGATTGATGTCCTTGGTTACTCACTCGCCATGTTAAGAGATATATGTGCTACCAATGGTTGAGGTGGCATAGACGAGGATTTGGTTGATGTTGTTGAATGTTGATACACTTTTTTCATCTGGACTTCTTGATTTGCTCTTATACCTGCTTCAATTTTTTTACCGCTTAATGTAACTTCGATCATATATATATATATATAAAGAAACAAGTTCACTCTGTCCTCAAATAAGATTTTTTTTTACAAAGCCAAAACTCATCGAAGCCCTATTTACAAGTCGAATGCAGCACAATTAGAGGACTGGATCCATCTCGGCCAGCTCTTTCTTTTAGAAACCGTTTGGTAACGTGGTGACTTCCATGTTTCTTGTGATTTCAAGCAACAAGCCATTTAATAATTAATAAATGCGTGTTATTATTCACTAGGTCCCACATGCAGCTGCGTTTAAAACGCGAGAAAAGAAAAAGCAGCTTCTGCCTGCTTTTTGCGTGTCCAAACTAATACTACTGTTGTGAACAGTGAATCATGCTCCACTGTTCACTAAATAATTTTTTTTATTATTATTATTATTACAGTGAAGGCATGCATCCACTATTCAGTGAACAGTGGAGCATGCCTCCACTGTTCGCAGAATACTTTTTTTTTTTTACTTGTGTATGTAACTAATTTCACTCGTATTGTTGACGTGAACAATAATTTTTTTTGTTTTTTTAATTAGTTTAAGATGAATTAAATTTATTTATAATGTAATTTTAATTTTATTCTTGATAATATTTTATCTAATTTTGTAGTTCTTGTCGGATGAATTTTATACGTAATGAAATTGTAGATAGTTTTTTGTTAAAATAATTTTTTTATATATATAAAATGTCATTTATTTCATGATGTAATAGCAATAGTTAAATCCATAATATTTAAATTAAAAACTATCAATATTAATATATATTTTTTAAAATTATTTTATAACCTCAATTTCCAAAGTATTTTTAACCAAACACATTAAAATTACTTTTTTAAAACCTCAATTTCAACCACAGTTTTAACCAAACACCTATTTTTTTAAACCAATCTCAACTAAAAATACTTTTTATAAAACAACTTTTTTTAAATTACAATCACAATCATTACAGTAATATTAAACACATTTTTAATCCGAAATCTTTTTAACTCGAGCATTGATAGACTGACATTATTGATGGCAACTGGCAAGTCCTTGATTCCAGTGGGCGTGCCTCCTCCTCGATTGGTAACTCTATCATACCTTCCTCTCTATACTCGAAACGTGTTTTGCATTCCCCACCCAACAGCTATTACCAGCCAAATACGCATAGAGCAACAATATAATAATTCCAGGTTCCTATTTATTGTCAATTCAAGATCTCTATGGGATCATTTAGTGTCGAATCAATTATTAACTTATAAATTATAATAATCGGAGAGCGTCAGCTCCAAACACACTTTCATTGCACGTGATATTGCTGGGCTTGTTTTGAGCAGGCCAGGACCTCAAGAAATCAGGGGACAATCCCTTTAAACCATGGGCTCGGAAGAACCCATCTGTCATATTATGTGGAGCATTAAAAAAAATCCACGTTATGGCAAAAGGCTATACAAAATAGTGCCAATGGAAATAGACTGGACTTGACAGGTATCAGATTGAGCTGCATAACATATGTTCTTGACTTGTCTTGTATTTGACACATAGTTTAAAATTAAAAGAAGCCAGTACAAAGCTCCACCAAACACTTTTAAATATGAAAAAGTAACTCTCGGAGCCCGAAAAATCCAACACATTCAGAACCCGCAGAGTCTTCTCTCTGTTCCTTCCACTCCCACAGGCCAACGCAAAACACAGTCTACTCCGGGTTGATGGATGAGAAGGAGATGTTAAAGAATCCAACTCCTTGAAAGCCAATTCTTTTGCCAACGTTTGGCACAGAATCTCATATGAATTAACGCCTGCTGCTCCAAATTCCTGATTCCTGATTGTTTCAGTATTATAACTTATTGCTTGATGTTTTCAACCAAGAAGATAGATAAAAAATAAATCAATAAACAAATGCCAAAGGGTATGAGAACCCGAATATGTTCCAAATTGAGCTTTTCTTTTCGCACGAGACACCGACGACCTAACCCTCGTGTGAAAAGTTTGGTGGTGCGTGCCTGGAATCTCAATAATGGCAAAAAGGTGACCTGGATAAGTAATTGTCAGTACTGTTTCTTATCAGTTTGAAAGTGTCTTGAACATTCGTTTGATTGGTGACGAATATGGTCTGTTAACTCTTAATCTATATGTGTGCGTGTTCAAATATGGCGCCTAGATTGAACTGAAGGAGAAAAAAAAGAAAAACAGGGTAGGAAATGGAGAAGAAGTTTCAAATGTTTGTGATAATGTGCACATGTACGCGTATTTGGACTCGAGAGATGCATAAAAATAAACAAAACGGATCCATTGAAAGATAAAGTTTAAGGTATGGCACACACAGGAAAAGCAGAATGGATGATGGTTTGCTCTCGATGTCCCAGCAAGTAAGCTCACCTTTTGTAATCTCCAATAAAATCAAAAAGCGAAAGTGAAACCCTTTCCTTTCAAGCTTCATTCATGCAGCGGGCAAAGCAAAGCCATCGCCTTAGGAAAATCATGTGATCATTTTCTTTCTAACCTTCATGATTGGATTAACCGATGTGAAAAAGCATTTCTCACTGGCATTATCTGCTGAGTATCGCTTTCAAGAGGACCAAGATGCCATCAAAGCTGTTTTTGGATCTTAAAATATCAGTCGGTCAAAGTTCAAAAGCAAGTACTTAGCCCATATCACTGTACGGAATAATGTTCGGAGGTGGAGGGTTACATGGGCCCATCCACTAGAATTTGGGAGGTTTTGTGGGGCCCAACAAGACAACAACAGGACAAGGGAATGGATATTTAAAGAGAAATAAAGTAAATATTCTTAAGAAATCCGTCTTTTTCATCGGACGGAAGTGCCCTTCTATTTCAAAATCCATTGGTTATTCCGTCTAGTCAGACCAAGGAGTCGAGAAAATTTAAAGATTATTTTAATCGGAGATGAACCGAGCCCTACCCCTACAAGCTACGCTTGAAAAGTGTGATGGCAGCCAGGTAAAATTCTCAACGAAAAAAAACACCGACGTGTGAAAATTTTAAATTTGATTACAACGGATAGCTGGATGCAGATCCATGTTTACTAGTGCTTGTGTCGTGAGGATTTTCTCTCCCAAAATCCAAAACGCTTGCGATTGATAAATCAGAATCACCGGCACACCACAGGTAGCGGTGGGTTGATATAAAAAAAAAATCGAAGTGCTCTTATTGTTCCAAAAAGACATGTATACATGAAATTGTTTGGAGAAGGATCGTAATTCGGGACGGTTTGTTCTCATTATGCTCCCTGTTCACTGAGCTTTTTTTCTAACTTTATAGCTCTGACATGAAGGGGGAGAATCTAAAAGAATCCTGGTGTTTCACGGCTTTAAGATTAAGTTGAATAGTAAATGTAAATGTGAAGTAACATTTCAATCTAGAAATTTAACTAATTAGATGAATTTTTAAGATTTGATATATATTATTTAATGTTAATTATAAGTTTTTTAAATTTAAAATTTATAAATAATTATATAATCTAGTATTCTTGATTAATTTTAATTACAAATAAATACTAAATGTTTTGTTTCGAGTTTATAATTGTTTAATTATAAAAACTTTAATATTATATTAAAAAACTATATGAACTAAATTTGTAAGGTATTAAATGAATTTTGATAATTTATACTAGTCATTTAACCCCATGGCAAAGCATGGGTTGTAAAAATTTTTATCAAAAAGATTACAGGTATGGAGGTTTTTAAAATGTGTTTTTTTACATAAAAAAATTCAAAGTGTAAATTAAAAAGTCTATGCAATCATCCAATTAAATAAATCGATAATTATTTATTTAAATAAAAAAAATTCTTTAACAATAACCAAGAAAAAATTGTAAAAATAAAACATTCACTCGATTGTGTTTTCTAAACTGATTTATTTAAAAACATAAAAGATAAATCAACTTTAAAAGGCTAATGACTTAAATAATAAATACAAATAAAACTAATTGAGTAAACTCACATTACAAAAAATATCACACAATGTCAAACACGTCCATAAAATATAATGAATGGACATTTGCAAATATGATGGAAAGATGTATAAAAAAAAGGTGGTGTGTGCGACGCCGTCAATTGCCCAAATTTGGTCTTTCATCGTATCCTTAGAAGCGCCATCACATCTCTTTTCTCCTGGTGTGGCGCCAAACGACAGTTGATAGGTGATTTATCTCCAGTCAGCATTTCTTTTTTTTTCTTCCTCCCTCCCTATCTCTTCTAGCGTAACTACTATTAAAGAATAATATAAATTATATCTTAAAATATTACTTAACAGTGTAAGCTTTTGAATTGAATTGGTTCTTTAATATAATATCAAAACTTTAATAACCAAGCAATCATGAGTTCAAATCTCATTATTTTCATTTATTGGATAAAAATTAAGCACAATATAGTGTAATCATATGTAAGTTTCAATATCAAAAGACTTTTCACTTGATAGGGTATGTTAGAGAAAAATATTAATCATATCTTGAGACATTATCTAACAGCTTAAATTATTGAATTGAACTGGTTCTCTAACAACTACATGTTTATCCTCTATTCCTTTTGTTTTTCAATTTCAGTCCTTGTGTTTTGGATGGCTTTATTTTCATCACTGCCCCTTTTACAAAAGTTTTTTTTATGTTTACAATTCAATCCTTCAACTATATTTGTCATATATTATTATTTTCAATTTGATCATTATTCTTTTGAAATTTTATTTTGATCTTTGGCTTTTTTATTGGAGTTTTAACTGTTTTTAGTTTTGTCATTCAATTAAAGTTTATGTTTTTTTTTTTTCATTTTAGCACTCATTTTTTTTTATTATTTTTTTTAGAATTTCCTCCTTTTTTTTTTAATTTAACTATCCAACTTGAAATAAAAATTCTTTTAAAAAAATGAAAGTCAACTCGAACTATTCTCTTAAATCTATGACCCAAGTCATAAGACTGAGATGATTTTAAATCCAAAAAAACAAAAAAAATAAGATTCATTATCAAACAAATATCGAGGGGTGAAAGTGAGAAGAAAAAAAAAGTCAATGAAAAAAACAATGCAAAACAAAACAAATAATAATTAAAAGAATTATGGCTAAATTCGACAAAAAAATCAAATGAAATTAAATGTTTAGGGAAAAAATAAATGAAATTAAATATTTAGGGATAGAATTGCAAAAACAAATCAATAAAGAAAATGATTTAAAAATAGCAATTAAAAGAATTGAGACCAAATTTAGCATAAAAATTAAATGAAAATAAATGTCGAGGGATAAAATTGAAAAAAAAAACAATTCAATCAAGAAAATGATTCAAAACAAAAAAAAATAGCAATTATAAGAATGAAGACCAAATTTAATAAAAAAAAAATTAACAAAATCAAATCACTAGGGATTAAATAAAAAATAAAATCCATTTATAGATAATCAATGTAAATAAAACAATTGCAATTAAGAGAAAAATGACTGAAGCAAAAGAAAAAAGAAATTGAATGGTTGATATAATTTTTTGCATAATCAGCACGCAATACGAGGAAGAAAGAGAAGAAAAAAAAAAGCGAATTGGATTTGAACCAATCATAACCACCATACATGCATCACCCAAGAAGGTAAAGGATATCGAGACGAATCAAATGACGCGACACAATAATAATTGCCACCATCAAAATCATCCACACACACCGTTCAAAAATAACAAAGCGACTTATATGTGTAAGGCATGTGTCATCGATGTGTAAGGCATGTGTCATCGATTTTATTTTTTATTTTAACTTTGACAACACCAAAAATACCTTTAAGACTAAACAATAATAAAAAAAACTATTAAAAAATTACAATCAAACCCCTAAATCCAAGACTAAAAAATTTGAATAATAAAGATAATTGAGTAATTACATTGTTTATTAATTTGTAAAAAATCAAAAAATATCTTAAGGACTAAAAAAAAACATGAGAAAATGATAATTAAGCCCTGAAATCAAGGCTAGCAAATTTAAATGATAAGAATAATATAATAATATACAGTACTTGTATGGTTAAAATCAATGTAAAATTATTAACCACCGCCTAGAGTCTAAAATATCTCTAAATGCATACATGATATTTTGTCCATAGACAATGTTTCTAAGGATGCGTTTAAAATTGTTGTAATAATTATAGTTTAAAGTGATTTTTATTTAAAAATATATTAAAATAAAAAAAATATTTTTTATATCAAAACATCAAAATAATATAAAAATATATAAAAATTATATTTTAATAAAAAAAAATCAAAATTCAAGGGATACACTTACAGTGCATACACAGTAGAAACGCCGTAGAGAATTTGTTAATTATTATTTAACAGTCTACACATTGTGTGCAAGCATTTAGATCTCCTCGTCGTATGAGCGACAAACTAAACAGATTTGAATAAAACAACACATTTTCATCGTACCCATCGGCTATGTAACGTGACTTCATCCACCATCTTTTAGCTCTAGCTTTGACCCGGAGGAAAAGAGAGAGAAACGAATTGAATTATTGACTCGAAACAAAATCAACGCCTTGGGAAGATATGTATGCAACATGGTAGACCCGCATTAAACTTGTATTAAAATAACATATAAAGATGCAAGAAAATCTTAAAGGATCGAAAACTATGATTGATGTTTGGCATGTGTCCTTGTTATGACAGTGATGTATCCTGAAAAACAAAACAAAAAAAACCCTCCCAAAATTAACAAATAAAATTTCCTTAAAATAGGCACAACAAAAATATCAAATTGAACTGGATTTGGTATTTCAAATTCAAGAGCTGAAGGAAATGGGCTCGGAATTCCAAACTCAGAGTATAATTGGGGTTTAAGAGAGTCGAGTGTGGCTGTCCAAATCTAATTCTGTATTATTTTAAGTAAAATATAATTTAAAATATTATGATGGTAAAATTTTATTTTAATTTTTTTCATAAAAAAATAATTCATAAGTTCTAAATAAATTATAAATCTTTTAAGTTAAAAGTTTATATTTTTTTATTCTTTAATATTTTTAGTATATATATATTTTTAGAATTTATCTCTCTAAAATATTAATTTATTTTTTTTATAAAATTATTAATTTTATTATTTAGGAATTTCAATATTTATCAAAATAAATCTTTTATAAATACCGACTATCAATCATTTAACTTGCTAAGTATAGTCTATTATTATTTATCAATTCTTTGAATTTTTTATGAAGATATCAGCTATTTTAATTATTAAAAAATAAATTATATTACTTGATCTAAAAAAATATTCAATCATATAATATATCAATCTTCGTATTACTAAATATCTTAGATTTTAATACTGATTAGATAGCTCAATGTTTAGTGGCGGGGAGAATTGTATAAATTTCATCATCCTCCTTGAAGGATGACTTCCACTTGCTGTGCCACCGAACCAACCTCATATAAAGAAATGGGCTTTTTTAAAGCCTTAACTTTGCAGGGGAAAAGGAGAGGACGAAAACACTATTTACGGCTTGCATAAAGAAAGTGCGTATTCGATACAAAGTATCTAGAAGTAACTTGTGCTATTCGGTGACTTGCAATCATGAACTTTGTTTTCTTGTTAACTATCTTGGTTTAGGTTTCGTTTAGTAAAATCTTTACAAGTTTATTTAAATTATTTTTAAAATTATTTACCTCAAAGAAAATCATAAATATATTTAATTAGATTTAAATTAAGTTGACAATGTGATTGCGGATACTTTTCAAATAATTTTTTGTACCAAAATATATGTTAATGATATTTTTTTATTTTTAAAAAATTATTTTTAACATCAGCACATTAAAATAATTTGAAAATATTAAAAATATATTAATTTGAAGTTGATAAAAAATAAAAATAAAAAAATATTTTTAAAACGCAAAAATAAACAGGTATATATTATAAAATTAAGTTAAGTTTTTTATTTTATTAAATATTAGATTTTTTAACTTGTAGAATCTACTTATACTGCATTTCTTCTTTGAAAAGGTCATTTTTAATCATTTTTACTGGAGACACCTCTAATTTAAAGTCATTTTCAACTTATTTTTATCATAAATTACTTGTGAAAAAATAACCTTTGGATCATGATTCAAGATCTAAAACTCAATTTTTCACAGATCATCTCAGACGGACTCTTTGACTGTGTCTTACATAACTTATAGAATTGACTTTTGACTTCGAGTCATAATTCAAAAATTAATTTTCATAAATAAATTATGATAAAAACAAGTTAAAATGACTTTAAGTTGTATTCAAAAATTAATTTTCATAAATAAATTATGATAAAAACAAGTTAAAATGACTTTAAGTTGTGTGTGTGTGTGTGTGTGTGTGTGTGTGTGTGTGTGTGTGTGTGTGTGTGTGTGTGTGTGTGTGTGTGAGAGAGAGAGAGAGAGAGAGAGAGAGAGAGAGAGAGAGAGAGAGAATGGCTAGAGGTGGTTTTTTTTTTTTTTGAAGAAGAGATGCAGTGTAAGTTAGAATTTATTAGTGAAATGTTTTTTTTTTAAATAATTAAATCAAAAGGATATAAGAGTATACATCTGGGCTGATTAATGAAAAATGACCTTTGACTTTAAGTCATCTTATAGGTTGCTCCTCGTAAATAACTTATAATACAATAACATCTAAATAATTTTGAATTGGAGACATTGTTTGATAAAAATGACTAAAAAAATAGGTTTGCTTAAAGAAAACATGCAATATAAATATATAATTCATAAATTATAAGTTTAGAATTTTAACTTTTGATTAAATAAAAAAATTGACGTAATTAATTATATAACAAATATTTAATTTAAGCTGAAAGTTATTTATAGTCAAACTTTTTTTAAAAAAAAACAATAATAGTAAACAATCTAAAATATCATTTAAATCACTAAACACAACCTTCAAATCTATAAATTGATTAAATTAATGTGATGGTAGTGATAATGATGAATTAATTATATATATATAGATTTTAATTTTCACATTTTACTATCTTTGATTTTTTAAATTATCTAGTCAAATACACACTCGATACATGTGAAAACCCTCGATCCCATGCCATGAACAAATCACTAGAAAGAATCATACTTACACTCATCAAGTTCCTTTCTCCATCGAATGTTAAAACATGATATTACAAAGAACTCCACCTCGTATCGTGCCTGACCGTAGGTAGGCTGGATTTATTTATTTTTTCAACACATGGTGGGTGGGGGCATCCAGAGATGATTAATCACAACTCACAAGCCAATATAATGCCATACTGTCCACCAACGCGCAAGCCAGAATATCTTCGAACCATTTTACTTTCTTTCAATTCAGACCAATTTTACATAACCATCCAATATTCTAAATGATGGAAAGGGGATAAAGATAAAAGTGCTCAAGAGATCATGATGAATCTCGACGAGGTTACCACTCATTACTGTGGATGGGGCTCACATGACATGATAGGAACTTGTCCTATTAATGATTGGTCGTGTTCCAAACCCACTTCAACTTCAAGGGCATGCACGCGGGGGCATGCATCATTCTCGACACCCAAATAAAATGTGGACAACCATTTTTAATGGTGATTGATTTATTTGATCTGTTCACCTCATAAAATTGTTTTTATTATTATTAATTATGATATATAAGTTTATTTATATATATTTCAAATAATTTTATAAATTCTGAAGTTAATAATTATATAAATTTTTAATAATTATTATATTACCAATCACATATCTCAAACTTTATATCATAAAAAAAAATTAATTCTAATTTTTTAATCATTGTAACACCTGTTATCTGCTATATGTTTCACCTCAAACAATTTTTTACATGTGTGAGTTACTGTCCGGAACATTGTCCCTCGAACCACACTATATCTTCCTTTTATCATGATTCCTAATACCGAGAGTTGGAACTATCAATGGAGGCGATCGAGCAAGTCCAGGAAGATGCAAATATAGCTAGCTATGTGCGATGATGGGTCCCGCCACACGCTCTCTCTCTTCTCGTTCAGGAGACGACATTTACTCGGGAAACTCCACCCAACTGTCATCTCCATTCTCAGATATGCCTCTAATCTGTCCACAGATACCCTAACTTGGTGAGCAGCCGAGCACACATACCTTTCAGGCTCTCACTATTTTATTTGGTGACAAAAACAAATCCCAATCTCGAAAACAATACAAGCCCGTACCAGAGTCACAGTCCCCTATGGCTACTTTAATATGTAAGCTCTCTCTCTCTCTCTCTCTCTCTCTCTCCCCCCCTCACATCTCCTGGGGGTAATGATTTGGTGCATTTATGTTACCGTGGAGAGCATGGGCACCAAAACCATCCAACGATCGCAACTTTCTCGTTTATTTGGGTCACGTGGACAATCCTGTGCTCACATTTTCTCAAGATCTTGTAATGATATATACTCCAGTCCCCAACTTGCCCTTGCCCCTCAATTAAAAAATAATAATTAGAGGGCTTAAAATTTCATCATGAATATACTCACACTTCACGCAATAAAATTATTATTTTATTTTGAGGATGAAAATTTATTTAACTTGTATTTAGAGGAAGAAATGTTTTTTTTCCACGAGGCCCATTAATTATTACAAAAATGAACATAGTTAATCTATCTTTGTGCATCTTTGTTGCATGATATAATTACAAAATCACCTTTAAAAGAAAAAAAAAAGTTCTGCTTCAGTCAAGAGGCAATTTTAACTTTACAATTTTTTTTCCCTTAAATATCCTTTAAAATTAAACTTTTTTTTCTTTATATGCAAGGGCACTTTTAAACATTTTGTTATGTTTTTTTTTATTATTATTTTCACAAGGAATTAGGGGTAATTTTATACTTTAATATATAAAAAATATAATTTTTTTTAAAATGGTTGGGGCATGCCTTGCGAGCCTCGGCAAGAGGGCATTGTCTGTCCCTTCGGGTGATGTGTGTAGCGCTGTAAAAATTTATAACACTGCTTTTTAGGGCGGTGTTCAATGCGCCTCGACTCTCCAAACATGGTGGTGAGGCATCCACCAATAGATCAACGATTGAGCTTTGATCATGTGTTTTCTCCCCTCCTGAAAAAACATGGTGGCCATTGTAAATAAACATAGAGAAGTTTGATTATTTGTATATTAAATCAAACAAGATTATTGTTCTTTTTATTGCAATATATTTAGTTTTTTATCCTTTATTAAAATGTTTTTCAATTTTATCCATCGACGTTTGGTTTTTATATCAAATATGGTCCTTATTCTTTTTACTGTTATTTTTATTTTTCTTATTTTTTCTCAATCAAAGTTGTTTTTCAATTTCACCTCTTATGATTTGATTTGACTTTTTGTATTATATTTGGTCTTCATTCTTTTCAAATCTATTTTTTTTTCCTTTTGATCCCTTTTTTTGTTGGGTCTGTTTTAAAATTTTATCCCTGGGTATTTAGTTTATTTGACATTATTATTTTTTAGGTTTTCCTTTCATGTTATAATTCAGTCTCATGATTTGGTTACAAGTTTTGAAGATTATATTGAATTGGTTTCAATTATTTTTAATTTCATCCCTCGTTATAAGATTCATTAGAAATTGGCATTTTTTATTTTATATAGCTATTCCAACATTATGTTCTAGGTCATGGATTCAATGAGTTCACTAGAATTGACTCTTGCCTTTTTTTCATCGCTTTTTTTTTTTCAATTGCCAAAAGAAGATATTTTTTTTTAAGAATTCACTTTTGTGGTCTGATAATTTTTTTATTCTTGTCTTAATACAATTATTATGTTCTCATTTTATTTTTATTTTATTAACAAATAAGATAATTGAGACGTTTTAAGAGTATTATTAAAATATATTTCTATAATATTAGCAAGCATTTATTTTTTGCATTGAATCATTGTTGGTATCTTATTTTTTTTAATTATATTATGAAATTAATTGAGCTTAATAAAACCATTTTGAGTTGATTATTAAAATCTCAATTTTTTTTACAAGAAAGTTTATATCGTATTGATATATTTTTTTCATTAAATAAATCAGCTTGAAACACAACATGGACCACTTATTTAGTAGAGTTCTATATTAAAAAAAATGTGTCTAAGAGTATGATTGGTGCTGCTTTTTAAAATATTTTTTTATTTTTAAAAATTTATTTTTGATATTAATACATTAAAATGATATAAAATTACTAAAAAAAATATTTTTTAAAAACAACTTAATTTTTAATAAAAAAACAGGGTTAATCTATAAGTGGCTTGCTGTTTATTTCAAGCTCATTGGCATCATTCCTATATGATCTTTGCTTGTTATGGTGTCGTCGGAAACATACGACGTTGATGGTTTGGTATAAGTGACTATCGGTTGGATGTATTCATGGCATTCTTCAGCTTTTCATTTAAAAATGGTGTGCAGTGAAGGGCTGGACATGCTTTTTTATTTACTTTTTATTTTTTTTACCTGTTCTTGCTCATAATTAAATTCGTCTAGATAATTGGCTTGTATTGAACTTAAGTTGGATTAATTTTTTTTATATAAAAAAATATTCAAGTGCTACTAATATTTTTTACATTAAAAAAAATATTAAATTACATATAAATTAATTTGATAGGATTTGATAGCTATGATGGATTAAATAAAAACTTGGATGATTAGTAAAAATATAGTTTGATTTGAAATAAATATTTAAGATGTGATTTTTTAATAAATATCAAAACAACAACCTATTGAATATATTCGGATCAACCCGAGTTAACTTGCCAGTTCGTATATCAAGTTATAAGACCATAATAACCTTGCAGAAAAAAATCAAAACAAATTACAAAGTTTAATTTTCAATAAACTCAATATTAAAGAATAAAATTTAAATAAAATCAATTAAAAACAACTAAAAAAATAACCAAAGTCAACTGATGTTAACATGTCAAACTTACGATCTTAATCATGAGACCAGAATACCCGATAAAAAACAAACCAAAATAAATTATGAATCTTAATTTTTAATATTTATTTTTTAATTATTTTAATGTATTAACATAAAAAATAAAAAAAAATAATGAAAAAATTATTTTAATATATATATATTAAATACTAAACCCAGAGATAGAATGCACTCCCAGGCATTTTAATTTATTTTCTTTTGCTGGTAAGGATTGACGTTACTCCTAAATTGCCGACCAGTGCTCGTTGCACAAGAGCGACATGCACGCCACAAGCATTTCAAAGCTGGTCAACATAGCAATTATCCCACACCAGACCACCCAATCACAACCATCCAAAATATAATGAATGGGCTTGCATCATACTTTAGTTTTATTTCCACCAAGAACATGTCTTTGGTGGGACCGTTGCCCCTCCCCCAGTCTAGGATCTCATGATAGACGATGACTACTCTCCCTTATTACCATTTCTCTCCCTTTGTTTTTTATTTTTCCTGTCTTTTTATCAAAAAAATCCAAGGCCACATCAAGTACTTGCCAACCCATGAATCCCATAATCAGGACCATTCCCTCCGAACAGATGATCCTTTTGAAATCCTTTCACTGTTAACCCAGCAACACAAGAAAGCAACAAAAACCAAGCACTGCGCTTTCCTGCTCGTCAAAGCCCTCAAAATGGCGTGGGCCAAGGCAGTGAATCGAAGGAAGCGCATGATGCCCGCTAGATCATCAATACAAAAGGCCAGTGGGAACCACACCAAGGTCGTGATGATGGATGGGGGCGTTGTTTGTTTATTGGGCACATAGAAAAGAGTTTTGCAAGGGCATTACATAGGGACTAGAGAATAAGAGAAATTAAAAAAAACAAGAGAGAATTAAAAAAAGAGAGAGAGAGGGAGAGAGGAAGAGTGAACATTGTATAACATATGTAGAAATCTGCAGGAATGAGGACTGCAAGTTCGAATTATTCTTCTTCTGTGGATGATTGCTTTTATATTTACTCAGTAGCTCTTTTGGACTATACGCACAACAACAATAATATTAATGTTCCCTTTTCTCTCTAGCTAGCGACCACATTTCTCCTCTTTGTTTATGTGTCTCGAATACATTTTTGCTTGTTTTTGGGTTTCTTTTTTAAGAAATATTACCATGTTCAGACAATGGTACGTCCTCGAGGCTGCGCGCAATTCAGTCATCACGAACTGAAACGAGAAGACAGAGAGGGGCTAAAAGCTGGGGTAGTCGTAATATATAAAGCAGCAAAGAGAGGGGAGGGAGCATGGCGGGGGGCCTCACTCACAAAGCCTTTTACACGTGATAAAGAAAACACCAAAAGCATACTTGCATGCGTGTATAAAAGATTCACCATCATCTCTCTAAACGCTCTCTCTCTTGCTTGCCCTCTTTTATATCTAAAGCCAGAAGAACTTGAGCATCCATAAAAACCCATCTTTATTTCCTCTTTCCTTTCTCCTTTAACCCATCATTTCACGTTCTTTGTCTCCCTTTTTCTCTAAATTCTCTCTCTCCTAGTAACCTAAACTCTTGCGTTTTGGTTTGTTTCTTCTTGGCTACTGCGTGTCTGATTGAGTAGGTGCGTGTTGTATATACTGGTTTTTTTTTTTTTTGGAGTCGTTGTTGGTATTTATTGCTGAGACATCTTTGTCAAAGCAATAAATTTTTATTGGTACGATAGTGATTTCACTGCTCTTTTCAAAGTTTATTCCTTCTCTTTGTATATACCTCACCTTACCTCCTCCTTGTTCTTTTTGTTTCCTTCCATGTGTACTCTCGTGGGTTTCAAATCTCTATTAAAAATGAAATATAATTTTTTTTTAACGCTCTTGTTGAGTTTTTATCTGTTTGGTCTTCTGCCTGCTATTTTATTTATAAACTTTCAGTTTTGTGCAAGGAACATGCTTAAGTTTGTGATTTTGTCTACTGGGTATATCTAATCTATTTTGCTGAGCTCCTTGTACCAGTATACTTAACTTTTCTTTTGCACTACTCCTTTGTTTGCTTGTCCTTGTCCTCTTGATTCAAGCTCACAGGGGTTGCTAATTAGAACCATCTATAACAAGATTTTGGTTATTGGTTTGGTGATGGCCAGTTTTGTCTTTGCATCTTGTATCATTTTTCGAGCTGCAGAGCTAATTTCTAGCTTCTGGTCTTATTTGGGGTTTCGTGTTTTCATTCACGCCCTTCCTTTCCTTTACACTTTAAGCATAGATTTTAAGGGAAAAACAATTTATTTTGAGTTTCAACAAACAATCTTTACCGTAGGTATGCCTGTGATATTAATGCAATGTGCACTCTCAAGTCTCATGTTTTGCCTTCTCCACTTCAACGATTCACAAGTCAGAGACAAACTGTAAAACTTGTTTTTGGGTTTTCAATTTTTTTCTACTTTTTATTTGTTTATGGGTTTATATGCTGAATCGGAGGACTGAATGGTTTGGTTTCAAGATTTGGGAAGGAATAGTAATGCTTATGACGTGCAAAAAAGTCGCGGACTTTTATCCATACCCTCTTACTTTGCGTATACAACTATGTTGAACTGCACCGTCATCATTATTATTCCTATTTCTTTACTGTATCTGCAATGTTTTTGTTCGCTTGGCTGACATGCATTCTCTCTTATTATTTTGTACCTTTTTTGGTTGCAGAGGATAAGTGGGGCTTAAATCCAAGCCTGCAAGACATACAAGCGAAAGGCTAAAGATACATAAAGTATATTTGTGCCATTTGGTGAATCTTTACTGTTTTGAATACAGAGTATCCTGGTGCTATCATATAAAGTTTCAGTGAGTGAAGGGAAGAAAGTATAAGAAAAGACCAGCAATGCCTGTAAGGCAAATGAAAGAGAGCTCGGAGCAGCACTTACTGATAAAATCCCACATGCAGAACTCCATGAACCAACTACAAAAACACCACAAAACTGCTCAAAATGGAAAAGGACCACCACAACCACTCCAAGAAAGTTCCAACACTAAACCCCAAAACCAGGCCTCACCTCCTGCAAAGAACAGAGGGAGGAGGAGAGGCAGAGGTGGTAGAAAGTCTGATCAAGGAGATGTATGCACGAGGCCTAGTTCAAGGCCTTGTACAGTGGCACATAAACCTGTTCTGAACCGAACTGGTGATCTCCTGGCAAATGCTTCTAATGGGCATATTGAGAATAGTAAAATTGTTTGTGAAATGGAGATGGGTTTGGGGTTCCCTACCTCAAGCAAGTCTTTGAGTTTAGCTCCCAGGCCTGGTTATGGTCAAGTTGGGACTAAGTGTATTGTTAAAGCCAACCATTTCCTTGCAGAGTTACCAGACAAGGACTTGAACCAGTATGATGTAAGCTCCATTCTTTGAATGCAATGAAGGAAAGATGTTGTCTTTTGTTTCTTTTCTTTTTTCCTCCCAAATTTTTTCTTTTGAATTTGTGATATTCACCATCTGGGCCCTTAATCTGACACTGAGCCTACAGATAATACCCCCCCCCCCACCGTTTCCGTCTCCTGGATGGGTTCCTACAGTATTGAACATGGCTGTTAACATACGCTGCTGTAGAATATTTAAGTTTATAATTTCTTTGCTGAAGAAAATTTGTGGCCCTAAATCTGACAGCGGAAGTGTTTATACTTTTGTTTTTTCTTATCTTTGGCTGCTGCATTGCAGATGAAATTGAATAGGTTATGTTTTTACTTCTGTTGTGTTAAATTTGGCCGTTAACTTATTCTTTTTGCTTGTTGCCTCTTTTCATCATCTGTTCCTTCTGATGCTTGCAGGTTACCATAACTCCTGAAGTGGCATCAAGAACTATGAACAGAGATATTATGGCAGAGCTCGTGAGGCTTTACAAAGATTCTGACTTGGGAATGAGACTGCCTGCTTATGATGGCAGAAAGAGCTTGTACACGGCCGGTGAGCTTCCTTTTACTTGGAAGGAGTTCATAATTAAGCTTATTGATGAAGAGGATGGTATCAATGGTCCCAAGTAAGTATTTGTTATCTCTGCTTTGTTTTTTCATTTCTATTTTACTTTGTTTTTCTCCACTGACTCAATTTAAGAACATGGAAAATTGAGGGTGAGAGATAAAAATTTAATTTTGAGAAAAAGGAAAAAAAAACACTTTCCTGTTTATCACATTTAAAATGTAATCTAGATGTTCCTTCTCTTTATTTGTGGATATGAAGTAATTATTTGACCCTTATAAAAATTCTTCAGGAGAGGGAGGGAATACAAGGTGGTGATCAAGTTTGTCGCGAGGGCCAATATGTATCATTTAGGTCAATTCTTAGCTGGGAAACGTGCTGATGCCCCGCAGGAAGCTCTACAGATTCTTGACATTGTACTGAGAGAGCTATCTTCAAAGAGGTGCAATTTCTCATGGAGTCCACATTTCATTTTAAATTTTGTCGCCTGTATTTTTGTAATTCTTGAATCGAGCTTCATTATTTCACGATGTCTTTTTTCTGTCAAGGTATTGCCCTGTGGGAAGATCCTTCTTTTCACCTGATATAAGAGCACCACAACGACTTGGTGATGGCTTAGAGTCCTGGTGTGGATTTTACCAGAGTATAAGGCCTACTCAAATGGGACTGTCCTTAAATATTGGTAAATTGATTACAAGAAATTGAAGTTTGTTGAATAGAAATTTTTAGCAGTTTGCATGAAGTTTTCTCAGTCCCATTTTTATATTCATTGTGTGTGTTTATATATATATTTATTTATTCTACTTTTTAACGTGTTGTGATGTAGATATGGCCTCAGCTGCTTTCATCGAGCCTCTTCCTGTGATAGAGTTCGTTGCCCAGCTTCTAGGCAAAGATATATTATCAAGGCCATTGTCTGATTCTGATCGAGTTAAGGTACTTAACAGCTAGGGGTGAAGTAGGCAATTTTTATTGATGATCTTTTGGAATTTAGTTTGACTTTAGCTGCCGTTTAAAAACATTTTAACAGATTAAGAAGGGCCTCAGAGGAGTGAAAGTTGAAGTAACTCACAGAGGGAGTGTACGAAGAAAGTATCGTGTCTCAGGATTGACATCTCAGCCTACAAGAGAACTTGTGTAAGTTTTAGTTCTCTCTAGGCCATTAAGATTTTCAATTATGAGAAAAAGGTATAGCAATTTATTAGTGATTTGAGGTGATTCAGCTAACAAATAGATAAAAAAAAAAAAAACTGAAGATTGTTATTGTGCTTTATTCTAAGAAGATGTGAATTTCTTTATGTGTATTCTAACTTTCAAAGGTCTTCTGGTTTAGGTTTCCTGTTGATGATAACTCGACCATGAAGTCAGTTGTTGAATACTTCCAGGAGATGTATGGCTTTACCATTCAACACACACATCTACCTTGCCTTCAGGTTGGAAACCAGAAGAAAGCAAACTACCTACCTTTGGAGGTGAGCTGAGGTCATTTTTTCTGCTCAATTCTTTGCGTTCAGTTGTCTTTCTTTAACTCTTGTTGACTTGTTGGGATTCCAAATAGGCTTGCAAAATTGTGGAGGGGCAGCGGTATACAAAAAGGTTGAATGAGAGGCAAATTACTGCCCTCTTAAGAGTTACATGTCAAAGACCCAGGGATCGAGAAAATGACATTTTACAGGTATTTATGATGTTTTGGTCTCCCTTCTCTTACTTGTACACTGTTTGCGTCCTTCACTAGAGAGCATAGAAACGGTGCAATCTTAAAGCTTACAAGTAATATCCCATGTTATGCCATAACTGCAGTGTCACCTAATGCTCTAAGCTTTTGAATTAGATATGATGTCTTTGAGAGAAACATAAAGTACTCTCATTTTAGTTGAATAGGCACTGACATTGATGGAATAGCTGCTGTCATTTCCATGCTAAAATAATTGCGCAAAGTATAAGTTCTACTCCTGTTCACAAAGAAGCATATGAATGCGCTAGAAATTAAAATGTGGTCTAGTGTCCTGTGCAATTGCATTAATGTTTTGCATGGTGTTCTCGTTTTCCTATATTAATCCTTTTAAATTCCATACTCTGAGCATTTTGAAATACAAGCAGACAGTTCAGCATAATGCTTATGATCAAGATCCTTATGCAAAGGAATTTGGTATCAAAATCAGTGAAAAGCTAGCTTCTGTTGAGGCTCGTATTCTCCCTGCCCCTTGGGTAATATAAATTCTTTAGTTTCTTAGTTCTTGTTTATTTATAGAAAGGTGGCATTGTTACTTGTTCATCATCTGACACGACACATGAACCTCCAGCTGAAATATCATGAAACTGGAAAAGAAAAGGATTGCTTGCCTCAAGTTGGGCAATGGAATATGATGAACAAGGTATTGCACTACGACCTTAAATGTATGCTCTTCTTCTTCTTCATCCTTTTCTTTTTCTGTTTTATCATTTGTTTCTTTTTGTTTGATATGATGTTATACTCTAAGCTGAAAATGGACTTTGAATATTGTAATGCATTATGAAATTGGAGAAGTTCTGGTTTAGAGAAGATATAATTTAGAAAGGAGAGAATATTTTATCCTGTTGTGAATTAAAGTATGTTTTTTTTCCCGGAAGAATTAAGAGTTTCAGCAAATCTATCATTTTTATTTTAGTCGACTCTTATTCATTTGATGCCTTCTAACAATGATCTCATGGTATGCTGATTCCCATATGAATAGAAAATGATTAATGGAATGACTGTAAGCCGGTGGGCATGTATTAACTTCTCTAGGAGTGTGCAAGAGAGTGTTGCTCGTGGCTTCTGCAATGAACTTGCCCAAATGTGTCAAGTTTCTGGAATGGTAGTTTTTCTATAGCCCAAACTGCTTTTTTGCACTTGTTCTTCCTTTTCCTGAACAGTTATTAACTGGATAATTTGTTTGTTTTTAGGAGTTCAATTCAGAGCCTGTGATCCCTATTTACAATGCCAGGCCTGAGCATGTAGAGAAAGCTTTGAAGCATGTGTGTCATGCATCCACGAACAGAACCAAAGGAAAAGAGCTAGAGCTTCTCTTAGCTATTCTACCTGACAACAATGGGTCCCTCTATGGTATGCCACTTGTGCTGAGGATTTAGTGGTTGTGATCTATCCAAGTCATCTTATGATTGTTTTTTTTTTTTTTCTCAAAGAACAATGAAGATATGAGTCGGTACTAGAATTTTGTAACATGACTTCGTTTTTAGGTGATCTGAAGCGAATATGTGAAACTGATCTTGGTTTAATAACTCAATGTTGTCTCTCAAAACACGTTTTCAAGATCAGTAAGCAGTACTTGGCAAACCTGTCGCTCAAGATCAATGTAAAGGTTAGAACTTTTCTGGTTTATGAAAATAGCAATATTCTACAAATGTCTGGAGCATTCTTAAAGTCATGAAGTGACTCTTATCAATTGAATATGTATAAAACTACCGCCAAGTACTTGGTGAAGTTATCGAATTACTAGGGAAAGATGGAACACGTTAAGATTTTTCTCATATATTTATAATTTTACTCTTATACTTTGCTCATTTAATTTCCGTATCGATGTCTGAAGTTTGTCCTGAACATTTAACTAAATCATTCATGGTCCCGATATTGATTTTTCTCCATGTTCTTGGTGCAGATGGGTGGTAGGAATACCGTCCTTTTAGATGCTTTAAGCTGCAGAATACCATTAGTTAGCGACATACCGACAATTATTTTCGGAGCAGATGTGACTCACCCAGAGAATGGAGAGGACTCAAGCCCCTCGATTGCAGCTGTGGAATTTCTTTACCAAATTCCTTTTGCTTGAACTTGTTCTTCAAAATTATTAAGATCTGGTTGCTGATAGATGTGAGCCCTCCTGCAGGTGGTAGCTTCTCAGGACTGGCCTGAAGTAACGAAATATGCTGGATTGGTATGTGCTCAAGCTCACAGACAGGAACTCATACAGGACTTGTACAAAACATGGCAAGATCCTGTTCGTGGTACTGTAAGTGGTGGCATGATCAGGTAAAGAAATTTCGCATGCATATTTTTTACCTGAATTCTTAATTTTGTTATCTATTTGTTAGAAATGTTGCAATTTGACTTGTTACATTCTCCTGTGCAGAGATCTCCTAATTTCTTTCAGGAAAGCAACGGGGCAAAAGCCGCTAAGGATCATATTTTATAGGTGAGTATTGTCATCATATGCAAAAAATTTGTAATAAAATGTATGGACCATTGCATGACACTGCATGTTCCATCAGCACTTAGATTCAAACCAAGGTTGTATCCAACCTATTTGGTGCAAGCACCCTACTACCACTATAATCAGTCATTCTAAAACCATGGTAGCCGAGACGATTGCACATGGTTACATGCGCGCCTGCGCTTATTGTCAACTTATTTGTTTTTCAAATGCCTGAAATGCTTGCTTGTGAGCTTGCAAATCTGCCTGCGGGATCTGCTATATGAATAAATGAAAGATAAATGCATTATATTTAGACCTTCATACTTCTGATTCATAAAGTGATGGCATGTAACTTGTGCAGGGATGGTGTTAGTGAAGGGCAATTTTATCAAGTTCTGCTTTATGAGTTGGATGCAATTCGGAAGGTTAGAATTTAAATTTCAGGGTCATGTTTCTTATTCAACAAAAGTGGAAACATTTCTAATTGAATAATTTCTTTACAGGCCTGCGCTTCTTTGGAGCCAAATTATCAGCCACCGGTGACTTTCATTGTTGTACAAAAACGTCACCACACAAGATTGTTTGCTAACAACCATAGGGACAGGAATAGCACAGACAAAAGTGGAAACATATTACCTGGTAAAGTTCAGAATATCCTGTTGGCTATATATTTGCTCAAAGGCGCTCTTATCTACTTTTTATCTTTTCTAATAGTTTATGTTATTCAAATTCATTTCTTGATTTTTTTGTTTTTCAGGCACTGTGGTTGATTCTAAAATCTGTCATCCAACGGAATTTGACTTTTATCTCTGTAGCCATGCTGGTATTCAGGTAGAATCTCTATTTCTTAAATGTAAATCTCCTTAAGAAACTCGAATTTTTGGTTCATAAATCATAGCATATATATGTTTAGCCTATCTGCCTCCCTGTTTTATGATGATCTTGTAAACGATGAGGGAAGTTATAATAGATGAATTCTTTCAAAGAGAGGGGAAAAGGAATACAGGGCCAGTTGTATTTCTTTTCCAATCCAGGTGATTAGAAAAGCTATGTTGGGCAGGCTGTCATGGTCAGATGGTTCTTATTCCTAGGGATGTCTATACCTCTTCTGTTGCTCATGTGCTCTGCGAAAATGGCCAAGGTAGCAATTGGGTGATTACTCTGCTATCCTGGACCACTCAGTTTGATTGGGACTCTGAACCACGTTAGTTGGGCTTGGAATAAGATTGGTTCATTGCCACTTGCCAATGGGTTACCTGTGTGCCAATGGACTACAGGCTGGATCACAGAGTGTTGATCTTTCTCATACCACCAGCTCAGTCGAATGGAGTCATGAGATTTTTTTTTTGTTGAGCTAGATAGAAGCTTGATACCACTCAATGGAAATGGATGGAATATTAGGTTGGATTAAACTAAAATCAGATTGGTTGACAGATCAAAGACTTGTGTCAGGTATAATTTCCAAGCAGAAGTGGATGCTGCCAAATTCTATTTGTCAAATTCGAGATTTAGAGCAGTGATTTGTTGATTGCTTTTTATCTGGTTCTGTTAATTCCCTACGTGGTTGTGTTCTTTGCTGAGGATATCTTGCAAATGCTGACAGTGTGAAATAAGGATGATTTATTTCTTCCATATGTTGAATATCAGTATGTTTACAAGCATGTATGCACTGGCATGCTGTCCTCGTGATTGAAATGAACTCGTTTCTATCTGATGTGACAGGGAACAAGTAGACCAGCACACTATCATGTTTTGTGGGATGAGAACAATTTCACAGCTGATGGAATCCAGTCCTTGACAAACAATCTCTGTTACACATATGCAAGGTGTACGCGCTCTGTTTCAGTGGGTAAGTCCTGTGGACAATATATTGGTACATTGTCCATTGAGTTTAACCTCTCAAAAGTCTTTTGCAAGAACGAAGAAAATCTCCGGAGACTCCTTTTTTTAGTGATGTGTTGAATTGTTAAATGTGGCATAAATACTTCAGAATTTTGGCTAATTGGATGCTTTTATGAACTTCTCTCTTTTGGAGACGCAACAAAAAGAACACTATGAATTTAACCCCTTGTTATTGAGGTTCCTGGATAGTGAGTAGAACGTAAGAACGACCATGGAAATTTGTTTCATGACCCCCCCCCACCACAAACCCATAGATGAATATTTCGTGTAATATGGAAATGTGTTGAATGCCTTGTTCTAAGTTTTCGATGTTGCCAGCTGTATTTCAGCTCATTGTCTTACAACTTGCTACTGGTTTTTGTGCAGTTCCTCCTGCATACTATGCCCATTTAGCTGCTTTTCGTGCTCGGTTTTACACGGAGCCAGTAATGCAGGAGAATGGATCAGCAGGCAGTGGTGCTTGCCATGGTGCTAAGGGAACACGGACAGGAGAATCTGGTGTCCGGCCACTTCCAGCCTTGAAAGAGAATGTAAAGAGAGTAATGTTTTATTGTTAGGAGGGAATGGAAGTTGGATTCAGGAATAGGTAAGTTCGAGATGCTAGAATCGAGAATTCTCATGTACATGCAACAACAAAGAAACATGATAGCAGGATGTTTCATTCTAGCTCAGTGATTAGAACCCCCCAAAAGCCTATGGTCGGTGGTTCTCTTTAAACTCGTCGAGCGTGAGAAACACCCCAAAACACAGGTGATAGCACTAGTCCTCCAAGTAGCCATAGATGATGGGAAGAATGTCAAAGTAGGCCTTGTAAAGGAATGTTCATTTATGAATTAATCACGATGTAGGAAATTTTGCCACTTTGAAGAGTGCATATTTGCTGACCTGCGAGGTTTCATCCCAAGTGTGTGCTTTCACAAGTTCTTGGTGAAGTTTTAAGAGGCGATTATGATTGCATATGCAAATATCAGCTCTTTATCTTTCATTTCTCCAGACTGCAATGCAGACGAAAATGACAATTAGTTTTGCAGAAGGCTAAAAGATATAAAGTTGGCTGGTGAGAAATTGAAGCCACGCCTCGGTTTCTGGGTGCTGCTGGGTCGCAATGCAAGAGTGCTGCATGGAGCACCGGAATGAGACCCCGCCAATAGCCCTCGTACCCAATAATTTCACGACATGTAATCCAAGTAGAGAATTTGCAGCAAAAATTGACTTGCAGCAAACTCTGCTTGCTCTACTGTTTACTTGGTCTGGGTCCAACGTGTCAATTTCTCTAATGATATGTGATGATGATTTTTGTACGAACACAAGCTCAAAACACGTAGATTTGTATGTGCATGAATAGAGCAACTCTAGCTATTTATAGTCCCCTTTTCCTTTTCCCTTTTTTTTTGGGATTTTGTAAGCAAGTCTTTTTAGTTTTGAAAAATCATGCACGTTATTTCCTTAATAAAAGCTGACCATTAACGTTTTTTTTTAATCTCCAAACTGTATTTTGTATTTTGGTTTGTGGCTGGTGAAACTGAAAATTTTGACTAGAAAAAAAGGGTAATTCGGATAAAAAGACAATTAAATTATAACAAAAACTAATCGAAACATCAAGGGATAAACATGTAAAAATATAGGAATTCAATATGAAGTTTTTTATTTAAAAAAACCAAAAGGATTAACTACTAAATGATGGCTGTCCCTATAGAATAATCTTACCGATAGATTTTTTCAAGGAATCACTTGAGAATTTAATTTTAACCATCAAATTTATGTAAAATTAGCATTATATTTCATGTATGTTTTGTATGCGCTTGTGTGTGTGTGTGTGTGTATATATATATATATATATAGTACCTTGCAAATTTAATCTCAATTCAATTCCATCCACCATATTCCCTGAACGAAGTATCGAATTATATTAGACAAAAACATAGTTTAATAGCATTAGTAGCAGTAGTAGGAATAGTTTTTATAGCAATAATTATTAATGTTGTTGATACCATCACTAATATTATATTTACCTTCAGTTTATATACAACCAATGCACGATATTGTTTTTCTTCAAAAGAGACGCTGGCAAGTTATGTTAACTTGGTACAATTAGGTCACGATTCAATAAAATATGAGCATATATTTTCTTATAAATTGTATTAAGAATTTATAGTTTGATTTTATTTTTTGTATTTTTATCAACATTCCCCATACAATATATTAGGAGTTTATAAATTCACATATATAATACAGAGTTGAAAAAATAAGGAAAAAAACTTATCCTAATTTATAATAAAAGGATCATTAAAGAAGTTAAAAATCATTTAAAAATCATTGAGGAAGTATTTAATCAATTAAATATTTTAAGAATTTGGTTTTTCGTACAATGGTTGTGTTAATTTCTAGATTTGTATATGATGCAAAATAATATTTATATTATTAAAGAATAATCTTAACGTGAAAGCTTAAATTTGTAGATGACGTCTTAATATATGATTTATATTATTCTTCAATACACCATCTCAAGTGAAAACTCTTTGAACAACTACTCACACTATCTTGTGCATATTTTTTATTAAATAGAATAAGGGTGGTTATATTTGAACTCATTACCACTTGGTTAAAAAGGCTCTGATACTATGTCAAAGAACCATTTCAATTTAAAAACTTAAACTGTTAGATGAGATCCTAAGATATGATTTATATTATTTTCTAACATACTCCCTCAAGTGAAAGTCCTTTTAGTTTAAAATTTACACATGCACATACTATCTTGTGTATAATTTTTATTAATTAAAATGACAATAATAAGATTCAAATTCATGACCGCTTGGTTAACAAAATTCTAATACTGTATTAAGAAAACATTTTCAGCCCAAAAAGCTTAAGTTGTTATGGCTTGCCTAATAGATAGAACCTTTCTTATTAAATTTCGGGAATGATGCTTGTTTGAGATTATTTTTTTTAACTTTAAGAGATCAGTTGAGCAAATTAAAGAATGCCATACCATCAATTCCTCTAACCCATAAACGGAGATGTAGAGAAGGAGAATTGAAAAATTGTTCAAACTTGAAAGGGGTGATTGAGATAAAACAAAGTTTTGGGGCTATAACGAGACAGATTTAAGACTGACAGAAATAAAATTAACAGGAGAAAGGCCAAAGCATTTCAAGTTTAGAACATTTGTTCGCATGATGTTTAAGCTCGAGCCCAGCCCTGAAATTATATTTTAAAGGGAGGAGCAAGGAATGCGGGTTGGAATTAATCGGATTGCCTTGCTCTAAGCCTAAACCCAATTATTTTAGATTCGGGCCACCTAACCATGGAATGTTCCTCCACCGAAGAAATGCTGACATTCCACAAAACCGACCCGGTAGGAAAAATGGACCCGGGTCGAGGGTATTTGATTTTCTCCTCGGCATGTCCTACTATTCTCTCGCACACCAGTCTGGAGGAGGATTCTTCTAGCAAGCTATAACCAATTTAAAACCAACAGAACCACAGTCTCCACCTTGCTTTAAATATTAGTCTTGTTCTTCTCCTTCTTCATCCTCACATTACACTTTTTGTTTCGACCTGGGGTTCAAAAACCATCAATTGGCTCGACAACAGCATTTTATTTAGCATTTTTTCTTGAATAGTGCTAAATAAGCTTTTGAAGAACTAGAATATATATTTTTTAAGTTTTATTTTTAGCTCTTCATTCAGCATCTCCACAGGAGATGCTTTTATGTTGAATTTTTTTGATAAGTTGTAGGGTGTCAACAACGGTGTAATAAAAGTTTCAGCTATACTTGATCATAGCACAAATGATTTTGTATAATGGTATATATTTTAATAATTAATAGGTCAATAAATTAGATAAAAATATGGATATGGATGTCCTCAAACTTTACTTGAATTAATATAAATATTAATTTTGTAATTAAGTATGGGTGTGGGTAGTACAGAAATTCGAAATTTGGTTCTTCATTATCATCTCTAGCTGTGACTACTGCATTATGCTACAAGATTAAACATATCAAATTGCTTGATATAAAATACTGTATCATGCGGTAAGTAAAATCACTTTACTATTTATTAATCTATTATTGTGCTGTTTGAATTAAATTACGATTAAGGACAGTACTTCAATTCAAGACTTTTTTCTGAAAATAAAATTACTTGAAAAATGAATGCTTCAAAATTCTTTTAAATAATATATGAAAAAAAGAAATCAGAATAAAAACATTCCACAGTTTTTATCTAAGTAAATTTAATTAAGACCAATGTAAGCATTATTCATATTTTTGTAATTAAAGAATTTTTTAAGATTTTAAATAAAAATAACAAGCTTTAAATCTCAAAAGGTCTCTTAATTTCCAATTTTTAAAGTTGAACCCAATAAGTCTTTTTGTCGAATCACCTCAGTCTTTTTTTAAAATTGTTTTTTAAATTAAAATAATATTATTTTGTGAGTTATTAACTTATTGATTTAACTAGAATATCATTTTTTAATATAATTAAATATAAAATTCAGCTGGACTCAATAAATATAGATTTAATAATTACTGTTTATACATAATTTGATGAACATAAGAAAGAGAGTAACATCATGTTCTACGTTTTATGAGGGAAACTTGGCATTTTTTTTATCGTTGTTTCCGGATTACTTAGTATTTATTGACAGCCCGCAAAAAGAAAAGGGGACGGAAGGGATTTTCCTCCTAAAACACAATTTACATCTTTGTTATTTAATTTATATATTTCTTTCTTTTTTTCTCAATTTCGAATTTTGATTTTCTTTTTTATTTAAATTTTATGATTAGCGGGTTCCATGATAAGGATGCAGGTGGCGTCTGTTTAATTAACTCATCACCAGCAAGTTTACGCATTTAAGGAGAAACACTTAATTGAAAAAATAGAAATGATTAGAAAATATTACAGCTAGTAGCTAAATCTTTCATTACCTCTGAGTAGACGAAGAACAATCCACTGCCTAATCACTAATCTCCATAGAAATGATTCTCCACAACATAATTTTTTATCTTATATAAAAAAAATACAAATAATATTTACATAGTCTGCTGGTTTTCTTATCTTTTCTGTTTTCAAATCCATGTTTAACAGGAACCAAGCTTTCATTTGCATTTCTTGCTTGCTTTTCTTTTCTTGTTGTTCGGCCATTTACATTTCATTAACTTGGGTTTAGGTGACCGACGCCCACCTTTCTTAATTTCTGCTTTCACTTCGTGTTGCACCAAAGCTAGCACAGTTACATTTCTGAGAGAAAGTATCATTAGCCCGCTATTACAGCAGAAACACAGTCGAGTAGGCAAAATAAAGACTTAAAAATGGAACTCATATAATCAACAACTAAATCAAATCACCTTTTAAATGCATTAATTTCTATTGAAGAGATGAAAGAAACCACCATCCCCGCATATGATTTGTGAACCAGAATACATACAAGCTTCATATATCCATTTAAAACACAATCCCATCACAGGTTCATACGTACACTTCACTAACATTTTCAACTGGTCTCTCTCTTTCACTAATTGAACGCGAGCCATTCCCGGGTCCCTTTAAGAATACGTACAAGTCACTTGTATTGTCGTTGTCTAGCTAGCATTACGGTCTCCCAAGACCATCCTTAAGATGGCATGTAACAGGGCCTTATCAGCAGATCCTCCACCCAATGTCCTTGATGAAAATGACAACTGCAACCTCCGGTAATAGTTGGGAGAATCAAACTAGTGACGCTTTTGCTTATTTGGGTACTCTTTGGAAAAAGGAAAGCCATATGGAATCCTGTCCACATGGAGATTCCTACCGAAAGAAGAGAGACGCGACATATACTAGGAAAGATAGAGATAACTCGAGGGCCAGAACCATCATCCTTCATATATATATATTAGCATCTTTAATTTTCTGTTCTCTTGTATGCACATGGCTGTTTCATAATGCAGCAATGTGTAAATTTGAAGGACTCGAATTAGTTTAAGGGGTTCACATTCAAGCTAAAGTGAAATGTGAGTTTAATGAAATACAAAGCACCAATCACAAACTAAAATAAGTCAAACGAAGCCCAGACGTAGAAATAAATGTGAGAAAACTAACATTTCCACATCTAAACTTCATTGACAGATTTCTCTATCGAAATTCAAAGGCTAAGTTACCGTGACCTGGGATTTAACTAGATATGTGGTCTTGCAGCTAGCACTCTGAATATAGGATGATAAAATTAAAATAAAATAAAATTGTAGTATGAAATCTTATATCAGGTTTGGGGTTGCGCGCGGTCCTCTCAATGACAGCATAAATCGTCCCGTCGATCGCTACAGCATCACCATTAATGCTCATTTAGCCAGTCCACACGATCTGCGTTGTCGTGGTCCGCGAATATAGAGCCCAAGTCTCGAGGAGACTGGTGCATACGACCACACCATATATAGTCCTCACAATGCTTTGGTTAGCAGGCTTCTCCAGAATGCATCCAAATATCAAACAACCAAACAGGCATTCAGAGGCCAAAAGGTCACACCAACTCAGAAGTTCAGCTAAATTTGCTTTTCACGTTTAAATAAGAAACTAGGCAAATACTTGGTTCATTTGATCTGAAGGTTATTTATTTCGCTTTATGTTCATAATTTACAACTGGATCTCCTAAAATTAAAAAATACAATGTTTTCAAGTTAATAATCTCTCTTGTCGTCGTTTTCAGTACCATCCTTTTCTTCTTCATCATCATCAAACATGGAAGAAATATACAGGAAAGTGATCTAACATCAGAACAGGATAGGAACTTCAAAGAATATTATGTATGCCGTAAAAGTCATGCTTTCGTCATATTGAAACTATAAGCTAGAAAGACAGAAGAGACCCACAAGAGGATCTATAAATGTTAAAGAAACAACTTTTCAAATAGGACAATCTTGCTATTCTATTACTGTACCACATATATTCTCCAGATCTCAAGTAGTCTCTCCACCTTACTATTTCCATGAAATCTTACGCTACTCAAAGTTGCAAAATCACACACACACAAAAACACACAAAGGTTCTTGAACAGTCTCAAATTAACGATGATATCTTACGATCTCAACTCCTTTCGACAAAACATAAGACAGCTATTAACTTTGGGTGGTGTGTGGTGTGGGTGTGTAACTAAGATTTAAGGCAGAAAATGACCAAGATCCAACTCACAAAGTGAGAAGATTGAACAAACCAACCTCATGAGAACCTGGAATAGGGAAGCAAGAGAGGAAAAAAGAGCAATTTTTTCAAAACATAAGAATAAAATTTAGTTTCTGTTTCATGAATCTATAACTGGATCAATTGGCCCACTACACCATATACTGAGTGCAAATCGAGAGGAGAAATGCTAGTTTTAAAAATGCAAAATATTTAAAGAAAACATTGGCTCCTCTCTTTTTCTCTGATATCACACACACTTTAATTTGTAAGCAGTTAAACTAGCAAGGAACGCACTTCACAGAAACCCTAGCCACGCTCTTAATTAAGGTGAGCTTTAATTCCAAATCAACTAAAAATGAAGGTGATATGAGAGGTTTTTTGAAACCCTAAATGAATGCTATTATTTTGAAATTTGTTGCCGCTGATCTAATCAAGCCAGAATTAATTCATATAACCGTACTATAAAACCCTAACAGAAGAATAAGAGAATACATAATTATAAGTAATCTACAGGAAATAGAGGAGGCATACCAAATTAATTAACAAGTGCCGTACAACTGGCTAATTATAGGACTCTCAGGGCTCAATCACCAAAGCATCAGGAGGGATCTTGAAATCATGGAACTGTACCGAGACGCAAAAATCCTGTAACCCAAAACCCTAACAAACCTTAGCACTGGAAATTCTCCGCACAAGTCTCACATAATAAAAGAGCAGAAACACAACAAAGAATACAGTACTAAACACACACACACAAAAAAAAAACATTTTTTTAGTGCAAAGACAAGAGAAAGAAGCAAACCCCAAGAACTACAGATGAGCCTAAATGATATATCTTCATAAAGAAGATCACTTGCCTTTCTAGGGATTGGACAAGGAAAACCTAATATTAGCTAGCCATCTAAGAAAGTATAATAAGAGGAAATTAATTAGGGTTTATTTAGAATTAGAAATTAGGGTTTCTCGTGATACCAACTTCAGGTGAAACTGCCACACGATCTGTTCTTTCCTCGACAAAGGAGGGAGGTTAAGATCATGCTGGCAGCTTCAACTGATAGTGGTGCACGATAAGAAGATGCACAGTCTCATCAGAAGAGCTAGCTAGCGCATGATATAGAATAAAAATACCAGGAGCTGCCAGTTTTATGTACAAGCACAAGAGTTTCTCTGGTGGTGCTTTGATGTGAAGAGAGGAGAGGATAAGGAGGTATAAATAGAAGGATGAGGAGAGGATTGAAAGGGAATTTTGAATTATCAGGTTTATTTATTGGTAGATGGAATATATAAATAGGAGGACCGTGAAAAAGCTATAGCTATAGTGAAGATTAATATTATAAATATTAAAAACAGGATTTATAGATGGAAAATGCGAGAGGTGGTCCCTAAGGATGCAAATTGAATATTGTCACGCCAAGAATAGCACCATGCAGTTTTGCAGACAGGTTAGTGAGTATTTCTATATATATTGTAAGAGCATTAATAGCTTTTCAGGCCGGGGCCTGAGAGAGTGGGGGACTAGCCCTCTGAGAAGTAAAGCATCAACCCATGAGCCAAAAGGGACGCTAGTTAGTATCCGAGGGGACCATATCTCTAATCATCTAATATATATTTGCATGGTTAGGCAAATATTGCATAAGGTTCACACATAATTAAAGAAGAAAGGAAATGGAGTAGCATCTCCACCGAGGAAAATTCAGTGAATCTATCTTTGCTGCCCTCTCTCTCCGGCCGACGATAATTTGATGTGCATTTAACCCAATTCCATATAAGCATCTCTTCTTGGTTCACTGGTAATAACCTTTTTCTTTGCAAACTTGCCATATCTTGGACATTTGCCAATCCTGCATCTGATTAATTGGTGCCAGCTACACATCATTACCAGTTGTTAACGTATCTGATCTAGACAGTCAGGAAAATCTTGCTTGTTTAAGTGTTTCTTTTTATTTAGAAATTAAGCAGCTCTTTTGGATGCGCTTGGTGTGATGATGGAACCAGGTGCAGACGCAGCGTCATAGCTAGTGAATGGAGTTATGATGCAGTTCAATTATAATGGAGTTTAATTAGTGTTCCCAAGCCCTGATTCGATTTGCCTAACCTTTCGGGATATCATATACCGATTTCAAAATCCCAACTAAATACCTTTTTCTGATCTCAACATCTGTTTTATCGCGTTGATGATTTCTTTAAGAATTTCTCTCTCTCTCTCTCTCTCTCTCTCTCTCTCTCTCGGAATAGATTCCTTTTCGTTGTTATATTCCTCATCATACGAATATTGATGCGTGCTATCGTTAGAAGTTCACTGCATCTGCTCTGCAGTGGACCAATGAACACTCAATATTGTTGCAATTCTGAAGACCTAGGTTAATATCTACCTTCGTCTAGGGTTTATAGCTAACACACACACACACACACTGACACACACACACATATATTCTGCGCATATGATCTACATAATATCTTAGATGCGTGGTGTCCAAAGATTTCATTAGTTAATTACTCAAATATGGTGTCGAACTTAAATTATGAAGCTTACAAAAAAACTCCATGCCTTTTCTTTTCTTTTTTATGATAAGAAAGCAATCTTAGGGTGTGCGTAGTTTACTGAAAGGTTTGGTTATCCATTCATATAAACAATTTGCAATAGAGGGCTGCGTATGCCTTTCGGTATCTATGCAGGATATCTCATATATATATATATCTGTGTGTGTGTGTGTGGTTGTAAATATTCCAGATAATATATATACAGGCATGCACAGCCATACTTGTAACCGTGATTTAATTTATTTTTATTTTTGTGCAGTCGCTCTCTGCTTTCTTTGTATATCTGACAGTGCCTCGTGTCAATAATTGATCAGCCTGATTGCAGAATTCTTTCTAAAATCAATGAATTGTCAGTAACCTATATAACTAGAAATATTATTTCCCCCTAAAATAGTCTTTGAACTAGTATATTATATAATACGAATTGAATTAATTACAGAATAAGATAGTTAATTTAAAAATCCAGGGTAGCATCTATTCCATAATAAATGGTTGCCACGCAAGACCACAACATGCATATCAAGCATGTATTCAAAAAGTTTCTTGAATCATGATTTGATGCAAAAACCATATTCCCTTGACAAAATCTCAAAGATTCCCACTTGAGATTTAAATTACCTTAGTATCAATTTCTAGAAACTTTTTAATAATATGGTTTTTAATAAGCATGGATTCAAAAAGTCACATCTCTTTACCCAACTTAACAACAACAACAACAACAATAATGTTATTTTGCTGATAGAGATATAATTCAAGGTCACGCTTTGAATGTATATATATAATTAATGCGTTAGTCTCGCATATAATTAATGTAGTGGACTGCATATAGTCACCTAACATAGATATATAAGTATATGAGGGGGGAAATTTAATTCCAAGAGTATAGAACATTTTTTTTCTTTTTATTTATTTAACTATTCGAATCTGACTTCACCAAACTAAGGATATGCATGGTTCAAGTGGGGTCGGTTTATGTTTTTTTTTGTTTAACATGACCTGCTTACTCAATATATTCCATATCACAACCCGACCTTAATTGTGAAAACACAAATAAAATTTATTTTTATAATTTTATTTTGAATCTAAAATGTGCTCTATAATTCAATTAAAAGAGAAGCATCCCATAAATACTTTATAATTCAAAACATAGAGGATGAAAATAGAGAAGGATGCAAAGAGAAATTAGATTAGAATAAAAAACATGAGATTTGTGTGTGTGGGTGATGACACTTGGCCACTTGGTATTTTGTAAACTAAATCATTTTTTATTTTTAAAATTAATTAATTATGCATGACATCTCATGTTAAGTTATTCAGTTAATTTGTTTGAAGGGTTGCTTTTTAGATTCTATAAACATATTGATTTAAATATGTGTGCTTTTAAATTTTACAGACACGTTGATCTAAAAATATGTTATTTTATTTTTATAAATATTAGTTTGATATTGACATAAATCAATTAGAAAACAATCTTTTTCTCACTCTAGTATTTCTTTACAAACTCTTTATTAACATTTATTATAAATTCTTAAGAAACTTATAGAGTTATTGTTTATAAGTTTCAAGAATTTGTTGTATCTTGAAGGTATATTATTTTAATTATAAAGCAAATATAATAAAGACAATTATTACCTTAAAGATCGATCTTCACGTTTCAAAACTATTTTTTATACATATTGACTTAACAAGTTTAAGGTATTCATCTGCAATGAAGTCCAAGAAATGCCAAGTTCTGTACTGGTTTGTGGGGGGAAAACTTTACTCACTGTTTGTCATATATATAATAGAATTTCTTTTAGAAATTAAAATTTTCTCCATACAAATTAGAAATTAAAGCTTTAAAGGATAATTTTGTTGGTTATGCTGAAAATTCAAAAGCATATCAAAAATTGAATTCAAGTTCTAATATAATTGTGGATCTAGAGATGTTGAGTTTATTAAAAATAAATTTTAAATTTATTCCAATTCAATTAATAAATGAATCAATGATTCTAAAATTAAAATAAAGTTAACAAATAAAGCAGATTTTGATCAAGTTATAGAAATAAAAGAATTTAAGTGGATTATCCTGTTGAAATTAAAAGAATTTAGTGAAATAAAAAGAATTAAACGTACTCTACATCTATTATTAAAAAAAAAGTTGGTTTTAGTAAATATATTTTCAATTTATATATTTTTTTTAAAAAACTTTTAAATTATGATTCAAAGTAAAAAATCACTTTTCGTAATTTATTTTTGTTCTAATTAAATTGAATCAAAATACCATCTGATTATGGAACGTCTAAATTTCTACTTATTGTTTACTCACATTCTAAGTAATCCGTTCTTCCGAGCTAATTTGCTAATATAATTGGTCTAAATTATTGAATCATCACGTTGACGGGAGGCCCTTGCAAGGCCACAAAGACTTTAATGGGCGGGTCGTACTTTGTGGAGACCTGGCTGAGGTCCGGTTGCTGAACACTGGCGTACATGATTTTGTCCTCTAGTTAAGTGTAACTATTCCTCCTCGGCAGTTCTGCATGTCAATATCTCTAGAAAACACATGATTCACCGATTGAACCACCGTGGTCCGTGTAAGACCCTCCAGTCGGAGGGTTGCAATCTTGCAGAGCATCCAGCCAAAAAAAAAAAGAAGCCTTTTTTTATCAAGAACCTTGCTTGTACAGATTCATGGTCTTACGTTATCAAAGCATCGCTTGTAATTTTTGGGTCAACATTCGTGAATATATGGATCGTGAAAGTCACTTAAGAAGTTAAATATTGATAGTAAAGAAGAAACAAAGGGGAGGTACGCTTGCGTTGTATAATTATATACGAAACCAGGACCTAATCTAGGGGGTCCATGGAGTATAGATACCACGAGATACGTCAAAACATGCGTGTAAACCCAACAAGTATCTTCACTGAGGACCGAGGTTCTCTGCCCCCCGCTGTCCTCCTGGTAGTTTTTATTTTATTTTATTTTTTCATATTTTTTAACTACAACTTTAATTTACACAAAACACATGACACAGAGAGAGAGACAAGGGTGTTTTTTATGTGTGTTTTCAAATAACCCCGATAAAGCCAAGATTATTGAAAACTCTTGTATCTTCCTATCTGGTCCTTCCTGGCATGCAGAAGTAAGGGCACAATGCGCGCGGCGAGGTATAGAGCTACAATGGTCCCCGGAGGCCTGGCCTTATAGTATTGTACTATGACCGTAATTATGTGCAGTAACGAGAAACACCCACTCCCTTCCTCTGCTAGCGAACTTGCAGGGTTTTTTAACCATAAAGGGTCAGGTAGAATTAGATAACTCCATAACACGGTCGAGCTGCAAGATGGAAATGGTATCCTGTCATTGCAGCGCGCTGATACACGGTGAAGCTGGCTGCACTCTGATTGGCCTTCCAAAATATATTGCGTTATCTCATTCTCGATCGCAGAAAACAAAACTGAAGATATAAAGGAGAAAAAATGGTATGCTAGGAGACGAATGGAACGACTGATGATCTTTTCCAATTAAATCTCATTTTCCTTGCTTAATTTTGAGTCTCTAGATCCGCACAGCATGGCATCGTTCTCTCTCCAACAAAAACAGTTGCAGAAGTGGAAAATGGTTGCATGATTACACGTCCCTGGTTGCAGCAAGTCAAAAACACAAGCCGTAATCTATCCATATGGTTCATCCTCTATTCGGAACATACTAAGCATGTATAATTGTCACTTCCTAGGAGATTGCTCTAGTTAACTACACGCCCACTCCTCTAATTCGTCATATTGAAGGAAGGAAAACCACGTCTACGAGTAGGTTTTGCTGTGTTGTTGTGATCATAAAATTGAGCGTTTTTTTATTCAACATGTGAGAAGCCTCCCCTCTCCTCGCGGTGTAATCACTAGCCAGGAGCCGCTTCCAACAACATGCGCTGCGGATTGGAAATTATTCTGGTGGGGACGTATAAAACAACATTGTAGGGTAAAAAAGAACATTGTAGGGTAAAAAGGAACAAGGATTCCTTATATTACATTACCTTCCATGATGTTTTACCAAGCACAATCCAAGGGTAAAACGTTCTTCAGCCCTCACATTCATTAAGGAAGAGTTCATTAAACACAACCTGACTACCCTGTTCACAACGGAGCCCCAGCCCAGACTCCCAACTCACCCTGCTCAGTTGACTGCATAATGCTTCAAGATACAAAGAATTTCAGCACAAGTTCGAAATGTGCGATGATGCAGAAATAGAATATTCGAGTAGCCCGCAGGCTTGCCATTGAAAGTCCAGCAACCTTCTAGCAACTCCGAAGTCGGAACAACTAAAATTATCCTTCCAAAAATGGACAAAATCAAAACCATGATTATAGCATATTCCTCTTCCAAAGAAGTTAATCCAGGTTTGAAATCCTTTGTTTCCTTTTTTGAGAATGTCAATTTATTTGAATGTTGAAATCCTTCGTTTCCTTTTTTGAGAATGTCAATTTATTTGAATGTCTGCTTGCACTGAAAAATACATCAAAGCCTAAACATCTCAGCCACCTAATCTCCTGAACATTACTCATGAAGAAAGTTGAACGCGCTGCTAATTCTAGTTCTCCAACTACAATGATGGTACATAACTCTAGAAAAAGCCCAAAGATTTGATCCCGGAAAATTTTAAAACATAATAACACCACATCCCAGGGCTAGAAAAAACCCAAAGATATGATCTAGAACCGATAAATATTAAATATATTAAGACAACATCCTAGGGCTACAAAAATTTGGGCTGGGAATACAAATCATTACCCAAAGATTAATCTAATACTGTTCCTTCAACTAGTCAATGCTTGTGCGTGCAAGCAACAGTTTGTAAATATCTGAAGCTGTGGGACGGTCGGCTGGATTTTCCTTGGTGCATCGACAGAATAAATCAACAAGGAATCTCAATGTTTCAGATTGAGCCTCAGGTCCCTGCGGATTTGAGCCAGAATGAGTAACCAAATGCTCGTCCATGGACCCCAATGCCTCCAGCTCATCAGTTAGTGGTGGTCGTTTACCTGACTGCTTATGTCAAGACCAAACAAAAAAAGAAAACGGAACAGTTCAAGACAAGAGGTGGCAAAATCAAGCAGATTAAAACGCTAATAGCACCGTGGGAAAATAAAGATGTTACTGATTCACCATGCAACAGTGAAATGGTAACACTAGAAACTTTTGCATCTAACTGTTATTTACCCTCTATTATCCATTGGAAAGTTTCAGTGTATAGAGTGATGTACCTGTAGAAGCTCATGTATGCGCGATTCAGCTAAGCCAGCATACGGGACCTGTAAAGTCAACAATTCCAGAAGTAGGCATCCATATGACCAAATGTCCACTTCCTACAACAAAAAGAGAAATCCCATCACAATTCATACTATTAACTTGCACAAACTAAAGCATATGCAACACAGTATGGGGCCATAGCCCAACACAAATTCACTGAAAAGATTGTACAAAATTGACAAAGTCCATCTTGTAAGTTCTAGCCAATGCTGATACATTTGTTATATTGATATCAACATTTGAATCAGAGATTGCAATTATAGAACTCAGTGGCAATTTGGGAAATCAGAAATTTGAATCCTGCATCAGATGTTAAGCAAAACCCAGTTCCTCAAAAGCTGGTATTTGCTGATGATAAGTCTGTTAGAATGTATAGCCAGTCCAAACTCAGAGATAAACCCTCAATTTCTTGAATCCAGCACATTCTACATTTCATGTAAACAAGTACAGAACAGCATAAGTAACGACTAACTTCATGCTTCACTGCAGTTGATAAACAACATTTGAAAGGCTACGCAGTTGTTAATATACAGCTGTTGCATCCCTTTAGCCTTCAAAGGCACTTTCTCATATCTATCCACCATGTTGCTAACAATCGCAGAAGATCCTCTCCATTCTCAATTCAAGGTAATGATAGCTAGATATGCATGGCTTTTTATTTTACAGGCATGTGTTTTTAATTTTATTTTTACATAATGATTGCTAAAAATTGCTCTCATTCCAAACATAGAACTTTTACAGAACCCACACAACTGTTACAAAATTATACTCAAATGTTAATGATTACATGAGAAGAAATATAAAGTCAAGCACTATGAATTATTGATGTTAAAAATCTTTTTCAAACTGACAGGAGAAGCACCATACCAGACCATAAGTGTTGCGTTTATCCATTGTCCACAAAACCTCAGGTGCCATCCAGCGTGGCGTTCCTACACAAACATCAGGAGGTGCAATCCCTCTATGAGCAATACAACATGTATGCAAGAAAGACTTGTGTGGCACGGCTCTGTCAAAATCACAGAGCTTCACTACAGGCATGCCATCAGCTCTCTTATTATCTAAATCAATCAAAATGTTTTCACTTTTTATGTCACGATGAATTATGTCTTTGGAGTGAATCTCTGCCAATGCACATGCAACATCTCGTGCTATACACAATGCCATTTCCACCGGTATATGCTTCTCGCCTGTTTTAGATACCTCTTCTAAATAATTCTGTTGCATCAAGAGAACAATAATCAGCAAGAAATATGTGGAAAGCGATCAAATAACTACATAAGAAATACAATTAAGCTCAACCATGTCTCGGCCATAAACTAGTTAGCAAGCTATGTGGATCCTATTTCTCATTGGCATACTACCAAGGCCAAACCTTTCTGTGATATTATTATACTATTATATGAATTTTCGAGTGTTGAGGAATGAATGACATGTGGCACAAAGTTGAGGAATATGAGGGTTTAAATGTGTCGGTAAACAGTTGGTTTTTAAGAGCAATCTTGAAATGGTATGACTTTTTTTTTCAGATTAGGCAAGTCTATAATATAGTTCATGTAGTCTTTTAAAAACTAATCCCACTTCCCATACCATTTAAACATTTTATTTCAGTCCCTATATTTAAAAATTTACTTAATTACTTGCATATTTCTGAAATATAGATGATGAATGATCATAAGATCATAATTTAGTTGTGGCTAATTATCAAAACCATGCATGAATATTATAAGTTAATTTTACTAACATGACATGTTTGATTAAGCCTGTTTTATATTATACTATTAAGGTTATTGATTGGATAATGAAAAACATCTAAACCAGGTTCGAAAGGTGAGCAAATTGAAAAGAATAAGAGGCAGGAAAACAAAATAGATTTGATTGGATAAGGAAAAAATAAGTCTAACATGCAAAGAAAAAAAATTAAAGAAAAAAGATCAGACATATTTTGTTGATTGCCTTTTTAAAGATGGCGTGAGACTACATAGTTTTTACAGAATTATTTAGTTGCTTCATAAAAAAAAAAAAAATTGTAATGACTAGACGTAATGAATGATTCGTAACTATGGTTTGATTCTTCGTGGCAGCCCCAGGCAAAACTAGGGCATGTAACTAGTTCTGATACTATCATGTTTTCACCTACTGACTAAAAATAATAGAATAAAAATTACCTTTAAAGACCCCCCATCAACATACTCCATAAGAATTACAGACTGTAATATGCGGCGTTCTGGATTTCCATCTTCTGATGGAACCCACTTTGAAGATAGCTGGTGTCCATACATTTCAACTATGCAAGAGTGTTGCAGAGCACCTAAAATTCTTACTTCTCCGAGACAAATATACTCAAAATTCCTAATTTCATCTGCTGACGCCTCACATGCCTCTAAAGTACGCACCTGCAGCATCAGAAAAGTTCATTAATTAGTGCCCGCAATCACTGGATGTTGTTAACAGGAATCTTTCTGCTTAAGGCAATACAAGCCACTAAAGGCTGTGCGTACCTTTGCTGCAGCTTCAACCGATCCAAATTTGCACCGAATAAGAGTACTGGAACCCACCTTTTCTATCTTGTCAGAAGTTGAAATGGTAGGAAATGAACAACCAGGACCAGGAACACTCTCGGTTGAAAGGGGAACTTTAGTCCGACTAAGAGGAATGTACCTGTAGGAAGGCAAAATTCATGAGAACATAAAATAAAATGCACAAAGTAGACAAGGAGTAGACATGGACCAAGAAGACAATCTTATTCTTGGAGGTTGTTTGGAGAACAATTACTTAGTTTGTTCCAGTAATTGAATATGCATTGAACACTGAACTTTCATACAGTGTATGCTTTGCTCTTTCATTTCTTTCAGAATCCCTCGAAATCTCTGTTTATTTTATTAGATGAAAAAAACAGAAGATACCATTATGCAGTGGCTGTACAAAAGATAACTTGAAAATAAGTCATACTCCAAAACAGTAAAATAAGACAAAACACAAATCAAAATAAAGGGCGTTCCAATCTTTTAACAATGATATTTCAGCTGGAGTGCCCTTAAAAGCACCTGCCACATGATAGATAGGACACGGCAACACTAGATCAAAATATAACGAATCTTTAAATAGCACTAGAACAAAGCTACTAATTAATTATGCAAAAGGTTTCTGCTCATACTCCATAAATTCTAAATTGTTTAGTTTGTGTTGGGAATGGGGTGAAAACAGTGGTGGTGAGTTATTAGGAGAGTTAGTTTCAGGGTGTAAATTTTAAGGGGGGAATTTTATGAGGGTGTAAAAATTTATTTTGTTTGGTAACTTTCTCAAATCACTTGCATATATTAATAATTAACACCCATTCTGTCTCTTCCAATTTCGTTTGTGCTCTTCAAAACACTTGTCTTTTTCTTGTGTGAGTGGCAGATTTGTCATATAGGACGCTGGAGACAGGTTGGATGAGATTACAACATACCAGGTGAAGATGACAGTTTTTTATAGATGGAGGAGATTGGGCTAGGATAAGGCATTAAGCAATAGGGAAGTTGTGTCAAACAAATCCAAGAATTATGTGCTGGATCTCTGTTTGAGAGATCATAAAATATCGCTAGGGCTGGATGGGAGACAGAGGAGAGAGAATGCAGAGAGAGAAAGGAGCATCAAGTTAGAGGAAAGAGAGTCCAGTGAGAGATAAGAGGGTCAATTTCAAAAAAAAAAGAAAAAAAAGCAAGAGTAAATCTTATAGCTGATGGCCAGGGAGTAATGTTTCACCCCATTTTTGGAGGTAAAAGTTTAACCTGCAACAGTTTGTTTTACCAAACAATGCTAAAGGAGGTGAAAGTTTATAGGGATAGGTTTTCACCTCCCACCAAACATAACTTTACATAAAAATATTCACGCCAGGGGCAAAATCAATGTTGTGTGGTATTATAGACTTGAGCATATGAATTAAACTATAGCATCCACACGCACAGCATATTGGATGAAACAACATTACCATAACCACTTTGAATAGCAGGACTAACCTGCAAAAATATTCTGGATCTGTCTCTTCTCTGATATCATGTGGATGGCATGCATCCACCACCATCCGGATCAATGAATCACCCCTCCTCCTGAGAATGACATTCCAGGCATGTGGCATGAAGTCCAAGTAACCCCTGACAAGTTCACAAGGTATTGGAGGATCCATGCGGTCACATAGATACTGGAGTAATATCAGTTTTATTAGATCAAAATAACCGAAAATGTAGCGCAAGGAACATAAACATTCAATAGGTACTATAGAAAAGAGATGCATGACAAGAAATACCTTCATTAGCAAGGCTCTGTGTCTGCAAACACCAAACTGCAAGCTCCCTAAAGGAATCACAATGGAGCCTCGTCTTGCTTTAATAGATCGCAAAGATCTCTCACAGAGATCAGAGAAAATAATATCTTCTACAGTTTCCAAAGCTTGTTTACCAGCTGAACTAATACTTTCATTGTTTCCAGTTGGGCATGTGCAAACAAAAGGCTTCCTGTAGTTTGAACCAGACACTGCTTTTCGAGTCCTTTCAACAGCACCACTTCTATCACTGCCCCCAAAATGATCAGAAACAAAAAGTGCAAGCAATGACGCAATCTGCAAGTTATCAACAGCAACCTTATTTCTCTCCTTGGTAGAACCATTTAATCTCTTAAAACGAAGCACCAGTGCTTGAGCAGAGAGAGCTACTGCATCCAACTGTTCATCCTTCTCCCTAAAAGAAACAATAAGTAATTAAGGTCATTCACACTAAATAAACATTATCCAAGCACAAAACAATAGAGCAATTGTGAATCATATGAAAATGAGGTCATGAATAAGAGTTGACCTGTCCAAAAGAATGACCTCACGTGAGTCAAGAGGCAAAATTTGCTCAAATCTCCTCAGTGGCATGAAAGGTCGGTCACGTCCTGCATCATAAAAGCCATCTGGTAGTCGGTCCTCAAAGCTGCAAAATGAATGTTCGCTATATTTACAGGACAAATTTGAGCTATCTTCTGTTGGTCTCCGACATTTGCATGGCTTTGGATTATCAATATCCCTATCATAATGCCTTTTTGACTTGTAAGTGATTTTGGATTTTTCTGAAGATGAACTTTCATCCTGACTAGCAGCTTCATCCTGTGTAGAGGCTAAAGGTTCATCTTGCACGCAACATGCTTCTTCCTCACTTTTATTTATAGACCCAAGATCACATGAGCAGCTTTCCACAGAAAAACCATTTTTTGAGCTGATTTTATCATCTTCAACACTGGTATGCAGATTTTCTCCTTCAGCTTCAACAGAAAGTTCAACTTTTTCATTGTCTTCATCCACACCTACAACGTCTGATGTGGCCCCTTCATGCACCTCAGGGGTAAGGACATCTAGATTGTTTGATTTGAAACTTTCACTTTCCTTTAGAGCCAAAGCTTCAGCACACCCCTCACCTTTCCACTTCCTACTGTTGTTTAATCGTTCTTGACGAGCTTTTTGCTGCAAATAATGGCGTCTTTTCCAACGCTTACTAGACCTCCGAGATGCAAATGACCTGTTTGATGAAGGTCCAGTCACTATGCTTGACATAGAATGATTGGAACCTGCATCACATTCTTGATCATCAAAAAGTTCATTTGAGACTAAAGTAGAGACGAAGCATTAAAAAACCCTAGATATCTATAACAAAAACACTTTTGAAGTGCATAAAGAGAGAATAACTCATAAGTCCTCACCATTACAAGAAAACTTTCTGTCATCCTCCTGAAAGGAGGTTTCGTATACATCCATTTCGACTGATGAGCTAATGAACTCATCATTTGACAAGTCCTTGCCATTTCCTTCCAAATTGCAGCATATCCATGAAGGTATTTGACAACAACTAAGAAGCTTATTGTACTAAAAAATAATAAGCAGTAAGAAGATCAATAAACATGTTAGGTTTTGGACATGCAATCTTTGCACCCATGAAAGCATAAAAATTTAATGAGCTTAAGCAATTGATTATCCTTCCATTACAAAGTTTGCTGACATATCAAAATGATTATAAAAAGAAATAAATGCATGGACATCATGTTCTTGATATCAAGAATGAACTATTGCGGCCACCATTTGACATGGCTATGAGTACAACAGCCTAGGAGACGTGATGGATAAAAGATCTAATCACACCAAAAAGCCAAAGCCATTGAATGCTTTAAGGGTATTATAACTTTATTGAAGAGCACTAAACTAGAAAAGGAATGGAAAAAAAAGAAGCAGAAGTTAGCATCACAAAAGAAAGAAAGATAAACCAACATAAACCTGATTAAAAAAAATAGAAGTGTGTGAATTATAGATGTTCTGATGGAGAAACAGAATAAACATGAATGAGAGGTACTGTGATAGGAAAGTGGATATTTAACATTTTGACAAGAGATATGACCCCTGAACAAAGAACAGCACTTTACCGATAGCCAACCAGAGGTCTAGGGGTTAAGATTAGTTATGAAATGGTTAAAGTTGCTTGATGTAAAAGGTTTGGATAACATGTTCAGTAAAGTAGCGAAAGCATTTGTTTTGAGCCATATTAAGTAATATTCTGGAGAGCAAATTACTACATCTCAGAGCAATCAAATTACTACATCTCAGAGCAATCAAATTACTACATCTCAGAGCAATCAATGAACTGAATGTTGGGAACCATAAATGCTTGGAAACTGAAAGTAAATCACAACCCACCCTAAAAGTTCTGTGAAAGAAATGGACCTTTGTTTGCTCATAGAAAAATACCTGAAGATTTAGATACTGGAGGTTGTGCATTGAAGTAAGTTCAATAGATCCCAATGATGTCAGCCTGTTATTTGAGAGGTCCAAGCTCTCTAGTAATTGCAACGAGGACAAACTTGAGGGTAGTTCGACTAACTTATTATTAGATACTTTTAAAGATATCAAGGCATTTAAATAGGTTATTTCATTTGGCAGACTCTTAATCTTGTTGAATGAAAGATCCAAGAACTCCAAATTACTCAAGCAGCCGATTTCAGGAGGAAGATATCTGCATGAAAAAATACATAATCAAATCTCTCTTTCCATATTTCAACAATCTGATAAACAATAAGTAGCTAACTAAAGTTGTGAATTTATATTGAAGAACTTCATCTTTACAGTTTAACACAGTTTAACATACAACATCTCAGAAATGCTGAAGACCAAAACTGGATTTCATTTTTTATTTACTTGGAGGTGTTACACACAGAACTACAATATTTGGCCAAAAGTTTAGATAGGTTCCAAAATTTGAGTAAGGGTAACATTAAAGATTATGTGCTGTGTACCTTTCCAAAAAACATAATCCATACCAACTGTGTTGTTTAACCTATCACTTTAATGCAATTCTGCTCCCAATTTTTTTTGCTCTCACTCCTACCTTGATACTTTCTACCCATTAACCTTCAACTATTTCTTCAACACTTCAAGCATTAGCTACTCTATCTTGTTTCATTGGATTTGGCAAAGCCCTTTTAACATGTCTCAAAATGTCCAGCCATTATTTTGAACATGATAATTCTATAACTTAATATATAGAAACAGAAGCAGCTGGACATAGATCAAAAATTCTTAAGGTATTGAAAAGGAAAAGGAAGGAGGAGTGAGGCACCTAGCAAGCTACTTTGACTGACTTAACAAGTTCCTCGTTTTTCATTTGAGCTAAACTACTAAGGTTTGGATGAAAAAGAACTTTGTAAGCTTATTGAATGCATATCAAGCAGACAATTTCCATCCTTCATTCTTGCATTTTTTTATTTGAGACAATACAGTAGCCTAGAACATTTAGCTATTAAACCTATCCTTGATTGTAAAGTTGTACCATAAAAGAAGTGATCATTCAACTACACATTGTTTTATTACAGCCAATATCTTTATTGTCTAACTTTTAGTGTGAAAAAATCTACATCGTATAATTTGAAGAAAAAAAATTGTTCAATTACTCAAGCTGACAATACCAATGAGCAAATAAAAGAATCACATTGTTAGATACAAACACAATCTCTCTTTGGCCAACAGCCCCCCCTTACTGCCACTCTTACAAGAACTCAATAATCATCGTCATTTAAAATCAACATCTCCAGCATAAATGATAACTTTCACTCAAAATGAAGATAGTATTTTCTTTTTTACTATGCCAGCCAAACAATAAACAAACACATAAAATTTCATATTTTATCAAAAATTCATAACTTCATACAATTCAATTTTTTTTTTGCTAACCTGCCAATAACCTTTTACCAGATCAAAAGCAAGCAAAATCAAATGAAAACTGTTAATTTAACTCGAATCCGTAACAACATAGTTACACAATTTAGTGTCCTTTTCTTTTTCTTGACAGAACAAGATTCAGTTTCTTTCACTGAAGTTTTCACAGCCCTCCATTACTGAATCCTCTGAACATAGAAAAACATTACATAATTCAAAACCCACATGCACAACACTTACCTTACAGAGAAGTGACAAACAGAGAGCTTTGTCAAGCACTTAATCCCAGAAATCTCACTCAAAATCGTCAAAACCGAAGGTCTTGGAGGCACTCTCGAAAGCTCAAGCTCTTTCAAACCTTCCAATTTATTAAAACTCAGCCCATTCAAACCCGGCGACGATACTTTGACTTGCAGGCACTCCAATCCCACCAAGTTCCCAAACTCCGCTGGAAACAAATTCACTTCATTCCCGAAAAACTTGAGCGTCCTCAGTTTCTTTAAACCCCCCACGGACTTGGGCACCAAAGTGAACGCATTTTTATACAAATACAAACCCTCCACTGAATCGTCAGCCTTTTCTAATAAATCAAATTCCAGGCTTTTTCCTATAACATCAAGAACTACTTCATCATCCACATTTTCACTGTTTTTTTCAAAACTGCTGTCACTGGTGGCGGTAACGGTCGTGGCGGTAGCATTGAATTCGGTGGAGGGGGATTTGGGGGATTTAGGGTTTTCGGGGTTATCGGTGGACTTAGAATTGGATTCGGTGGAATTGGAAGGCTGCATTGGATGGAATTGAGGGAAAATCAGAGGGGAATTGAATTCTTGGGGGATTAATTTTTGTTAGCAAAAGGGGGGTTTAGAGTAAGTTGTGATTGTGAAAATAAAGAGGAGATCTTTGGGGGATATTTGAGAGTGAGAGAGGGGGGGGGTTTGGGGGAGAGAGAGTTAGAATAAAAAATCACGAAAAGAGAGTGGAACGTGAGAAATTAGAGGAGCGGGAAAGAGAGAGAGGGAGAGATGAGGAGCGCTCCCCTTTGCAGTGTATTTTTGTTTGAGCAAGAAAAGAAACCCTAGAATCTAGAGGAAGGTACCGTGATTTAAACAAGTCACTATTTGAGGAAAGAATGGTCGGTAGGGGCTTTTCATAAGGAAAAAGAAAAAGAAAAAACAAACAATCTGCCCAGTTTTTGATCAGAGTCTCTGTATTTACGCTGTGCCAAACCGAAGGGTGCCCTCTCGCATTGCGAAAAAGTCGACAGGTGATGAACATTATTTTGTTTTTTACCATAGTTTTCTCACATAACAACAATTTTCTATTAACAAAAAGTTATCAAAATAATATTGATAAAACGATTAACCATAAATAATCATAATTAAAAAAGTCATTAAGGTCGAGGGCTGGAGGAGTAACTCCACAAGAGAGTCAGCATTTATAAGGCACATGCTGGGTGCATGTCTGCGAAGAACCAGGTTTCGGTGGTGGTTAGAATTGCCATAGTGAATGATTTTTAAAATATATTTTGTTTTAAAATATATTAGATAAATATTTTTTATTTATTTTTAAAATTGTATTTTTAACATAATGTATTGATATAAAATTAAAAATAATAATTTAAATAAAATAAATTAAAAATATTTATATATATAAAAAAAAAAAAAAAACAAACAAGCAAACTCAATCTTCCTCTACTGAAACTTGTGATGGTCTATCTGATTCCGTCATCACTGCATGGCTAGCAGGCTTCACAAGCTATTATTGTAAAATTCACACGTAACAAGACAGCTCTTGTTATCCACGACCAGCTTAACCTCTTTTTATATATTTGAATCTTAAATCCAGTATTTAAAATCATACGAAAATGATAATGTTGGTTAAAGCACAGACTGCTTTAAAGATACTTTTTACTGTGTAATTAAAAAACAAGGTGATTTGAATTTGTAATGTTGTTTCTGTATTTTAAAATATATTTTTGAAAAAAATTTTAAAAAATTATTTTGTTCTTTATTTTAAATAATTACTTTTTTTAATATTTTCATGTTATTTTAATATATTAATGTTAAAAATAATTTTTTAAAAAAATATAAAAATATTATTTTAATCTATTTTAAAATATAAAAATATTTTTAAAAATAATTACAACTACACTTTTAAATATTATAAAAATATATATTCTGAAAAGACTCTTGTCAACTGTAGCATCGCTGGCTTGAAAAGGGATGACATGACATGAAATTCGGATGAATTCTTGCTGACACTTGGATTTATTTAGAGGATGTCATGGCAAATGTTCCTAAAGGCTAAAAGTGATGGTAGAAGGATGACACAAATGCAGAGATGGTATCTCATGACTCAAGATTTTACGGGAATATCTTTATATAAAAACACCTGGATTAAAAAAAATCATGAGTATAATTTTTTTAAATACAAATAAATCATAGTAGAAACGTGTTGCCGTCTAATACTATCCTGATTTAATTATGGCTAGGCTTGATAATATATGTAGCATTGAGCATGCTGAATCCAACACTAATCAAACCCACGGTTGGACTCAGTAATGTATCAAACCTTAAATATACTAAATTTAGAGCTAACCAGACCCAGTTACAGTTAAGTTAAATGATATATTTACATTTTTAATTGAAATAAACTCTACAATTTTCATCCCTATTTTAGACAAAACAAATTTAATTACAAATTTAATTCAATTGAATCTACTCAGAGAAATGAAATCAATTTTACTAAGAAACTATATTTATTATTATTATGGTAGTTGTTACTTTTCTAAGTATTTTTCATTTAAAAATATATTGGAATATTTTTTTTATTTTTTTATATTAGCACATCAAAACGATATAAAAATATACATAAATTAATTTTAAAAAATAAAATTTAAATTTTTTTAAAAAAGCTGTTTGTTTTTGCAGTTCAGAAGTATTTTTTAAAAAATAATTGTTTTTATTTTTTTATTTGATTCAAATTATTGTTTTATGTTTTCATATTATTTTAAAGCATTGATGTTAAAAAATAAATTTTAAAAAATAAAAAATATTATTTTAATGCAGTTGTAAATAAAAAATATTTTAAAAAATAACTTCTGCTATAATATTAAATTTTATGTTTCAAAAGTGTTTTTAAAAAATTATTGTTTTTTACTTTAAATTATTTATTTTTAAATAATTTTAAATAGTTTTAATATACTAATGTTAAAAATAAATTTTAAAAATTAAAAAATATTATTTTAATATATATATATATATATATATTTTTTTTTTTTAAATTCACACTTTTAACAAAGAACGATCATCGCAATACCAAATGGGTTGTTAATGGAAGTGGTTCCAAACGGAACAGCATAACCGCTCTTCTATACTAGTGATGATAAATAGAAAAAAAACGAAGAGCCAAACGGACGGGAACGGATTGAAATAATAACGGATCTCAACCGTCAGTGTGAAATAAAAATTAAAAAAACCTCCCTGAATTCATATTCCCGCCCCCTTAAATCCATGTCGATCTCTCACACATTTCGCATTTCACATCCGAAACTCTCTCTCTCTCATCTCGCTCTTTCTCTATAACAAATTAACAAACACTAAAGTTGAAGTTTCTTCTACTGCATACCAGCGAAGATGACCGCTACTCTTAAGTAAGTCTAGTCGAATAAGCTAATAGTACTTTATCCCTCCTCTGATCTTCAATTGCAGTATCATTGGATTGATTGATTGGCCGATCAGATACATAATCAGTAGTAGTAATTATTACTAGTTCCTAAATTTGTCTGTGCACGTGATGGTTGTTTTTAGAGCTAAAGAGCAAAATCAGCTACAGCTGGTGGAGCGAGAAGAAATGGATGACGAAGATGATTTGTTCGAAGCCATCGACAAGTGTAAGCTACAAATTATGAGCTCTCTTTCTCTCTCTGCGTCACCGATTGTTTTTTTTTCTTTCGATTCTCGACTTTCTTCGCCTTTTCTGCTTGCTTGTGTTGATTCATGTGCAAACGATGATCTGCCTTCTGTGCTTTTGTTGATTTCTTAAATAGCAACTCCAATTTCACTCATATATCATTGTTTTCTGTTCATGAACTTCGACTCTCGATTTCGCTGCGCCTTCATATTCAGTGCAATGTTGTCGATGAATTTCACTTGATTTACTTTGAAGATTTAACTTAATTATATTTTATTGCTCAATGCCCAGTCTCCTTGTTTGTAAATTGTGATATATGCAGTGATCAATCAAGGTATTAATGCTGGAGATGTCAAGAAGCTTCAAGATGCAGGCATTTACACTTGCAATGGATTGATGATGTTCACGAAGAAGGTATACAAGTTCCGATACTGATCATTTAAATTTTAGGTGTTTTAGCACCATCTGATTGCGATTACCTTGGTTCTATTCAGAACTTGACAGGAATCAAAGGATTGTCTGAGGCTAAAGTTGACAAGATTTGTGAAGCTGCTGAAAAGATAGTGGTCTGTGCTCAGTTTATAGGATATTAATCATCATCTTTTTTTAAGCTTTATTTTATTGCGCTGTTGAATTCATTTTTTTTTGTCAGAATTATGGTTATATAACTGGAAGTGATGCTCTGCTCAAAGTAAGTTTAAGTTCCTCTTGCTTTTATGAATTGAGGAGATGCTCAAATCACTTTTGATTGCCTTGTTCGAATCATGTAGTTTTAGCTTCTGATTTGTATCACCTTTCTTAGTTTAAATCTCATTATTGTTTTATCCTGCAGAGGAAGTCCGTGATTCACATAACAACTGGAAGCCAAGCCCTGGATGAACTCTTAGGAGGTAGTCTTATCACTTTTAGATTCACTAGAACTGTCTGTGTTGGTAGCGTATATGCTTTCTGATAATGTACTGCAATTTTATTTTTTTCTGTAATTGTAATTGGTATGATCATCTTGATTGATTTGAAAAGGTGGGGTTGAGACTTCGGCTATCACAGAAGCTTTTGGGGAATTCCGGTAAGAACAAACCATCGTACTTTTTTCCAATAAATCACAACATTTTCTGTTGGCATCTTCTCACACATCCTAAAATCTGTCTACTTCTGCATTGACCATTGCAATATTATTTTTAGGTCCGGGAAGACACAGCTTGCTCATACCCTTTGTGTCTCTACACAGATTCCTCTCTCATTTTGCTCCCAGGGTGTTGGTGGAATGTCTGTGGCTGTGGTGTCTATGATAAATGAGAATATTAGTTCTTACTTATCAGTGCTGTTAAAATATTATAATAGATAATGCTGTTTCAAGGAAAATTGGAATTGTCTTCAATTAAAAAAAGTACTATTCAGTTTTACAAAATCTGATTTGTAGAAATAGACAACATTGATTCACCCATCTCCGAATTGTTTCTGACCAAATTGTGGGCATAACACAATTTTCTTGACAATTATTTTCTAATAAAAGAATTCGAAATCATGTGCCAGTATCAATTGTTTTTCTGATGAAGAAGTCGTTCAATGAGATTGCAAGTTACGATGTAATGATATTGTTGGTAGCACTGGCTTTGATTTATGCAGACGCCTCATTATCTGGATTTCAGATTTGGAAATGACTATGTGCTCTAAGCTTTGCAAAATATGCATTCCTATTGCCTTTGCAGCTTCCTACAAACATGCATGGTGGGAACGGAAAGGTTGCTTACATTGATACCGAAGGAACTTTGTATCCTTTCTGCTCGCACTTCCCTCTTAACATCTTGCAACATGTACAGTTCCTTATTAGCGAAAAATTTATGGAGAATTTTAACCATATGATGCCTTGTCAGCATCAGTGTTTCCTTAACTCTATGCTCTTACAGTCGACCTGATAGAATTGTTCCAATAGCTGAAAGATTTGGAATGTACCCAGGAGCTGTCCTTGACAATGTAAGTATGGATTTCTATTGTATTATTAGTAGATTCATGGAAGATCTCCTAGGTCACCCGTTTTCTCTGTGAATGTGGAAGATCATTTATGCCCGTGCATCTACTTACGAGCATCAATACAACTTGCTTCTTGGTCTGGCTGCAAAAATGTCTGAAGAGCCATACAGACTTCTGGCGAGTCTTTCCCCCTATTCTTTTAAGATTGATTTGCCTGTGATGCTTGCACTATGAGGCCTGGTGTGATGAAGTATTTGTGCGTGCCTATGAAATCAGATTGTCGATTCAGTTATTGCTCTCTTTCGGGTGGATTTTACTGGAAGGGGAGAACTTGCAGAGCGTCAGGTGAATTCCAAAGTTTCTCTAGAGTTCCTGTAATATCATATCTGTATCATGTCTTTTCAAAGACATTAACAGCTACCCTTTTCAGCAAAAATTGGCTCAGATGCTTTCTCGGTTGATAAAAATATCCGAGGAATTTAATGTTGCAGTCTACATGACCAATCAAGGTATCTTGACTTGCACATTATCATTCATGGAAGTTAAAGATAACAATCCACGCAGCTTTGGCTCCGTTGTTATAAAGTCTTCTTCTGTGTAGCTACTTGATTTTTGTTTCCACAGATCTGGCACCCATGACCTGCAGCTCTCTGAAAATCATGTTGGTGTGTTACTCACCTAGTTATCTAGTTAATCTGCCAATTTGTTGGTTGCAGTCATAGCTGACCCAGGTGGCGGAGTTTTCATATCAGATCCGAAAAAACCAGCCGGAGGGCATGTGCTTGCTCATGCAGCCACTATCAGGTTGATGTTCAGGAAAGGCAAAGGCGAACATCGGGTCTGTAAGGTGTTTGATGCCCCAAATTTGCCCGAGGCTGAAGCAATATCCTTAACCTTGATACCATTGGTTTGGCTTTACCTATTGATTTCGGTTTTAATTAATCATGTTTCCATGAAAAAATGATACGAGGTGGTTCTACTTCGACAAAATGACAAAAAGGTGGCTGAAGTAAAATCCAAACTATAACAAGGCATCAGCGTATTCTCTGATCGTAATTTCCAACCAAGTGTTAATATTGAGATAGTTACTGAGAAGCTATTCTTAACAGAAGCACGTATTTCAGATAACAGCACGGGGCATTGCAGATGCAAAGGACTAACAAAAAAGGTCACTGCTAGAGGTGCTTCTGCGTATCTATAGGAGTTAGTAGTAGAATGTCGCCTTTCCTGCTATCTTCTCGTAGATAGAAGGAGGGGATGCAAAAGATGGTATATTAAGCTCCCTTCTCTGCGCTCTAAATTTATCCGGACTCCGTAGACCATGTTTAACAAGAGATTTACCAGCCTTTACAAGTTAAAAAAGTGCCAAAGATAATATCCCGCCTATCTGGATGTTGTTTTAAATGTTTTTCACACGGCTGTTCTTGTTTATGCTTTGAGTTTCTTTACCTCTACTGCAAGTTTGAGCTAGACGAAGAGTGTAGCAGCATTCCTAGATTAGTGTTTGAGGTCAAACCAAACAACACGGGGGCCTTGGGTTACTTGCTATAATTCAAGCTTTTCTCATGAAACTAGTGTAAAGAGCGGACCACAAAATAAACTAATGCCTTGCAGAAGTAATGGCCATGTAGGTTAACGTCTGACGGGTTGTTCATAGAGGTCACAGGGACAAAATGTCTGTGCCCAACAGAAAACTCTGCAAGCCTTTGCTTCCAAGCGTGCATCAGTTTTCTTTTTCTTTTTCTTTAAATCTTGGCCATCTGAGAAACAAATTATTGCAATAGGGACCTTGAAATTTGATTCATATGTTATCTAATTATCTGTTTCATCTCCTATTCATATTTGGCTCCCAAAATATTTTATCTTCATTTGGTCACCAATACAGTGCAGCATAGGAGCACATCCAGGACTTTCTGCACCTATCCAGTCTCTTCCTTTGTTGATCATTTAGGCCAGGATTTGCCAAACTTTTGTGGGCATATACAGTATGCATAAGAAATGACATCCATTGGAAGAAGCAAATCAAAGAACAAAGAAACACTCATCCAAGTTTCCATGAAATGAGAATTAATTATCAATCAGGAAACTAACACCTTGGAAATCTTTTATGTAATGTGTAAATTTTATGTTATTTCCATGAAGGTTTGTGATTCGTGTGAGAGTAGCAACACATACAGCTGCATCAATTGTCTTGTTCATTGAAAGACTAATAACAGTATGGAATTCGGGACACATTAGTGCAGCAGTGTCCAGAAAGATAAGAGATTACGTGGAGGATGTAGGAAAAAGATATGATCCAATAGAAGGCCATCTAATAAGAAAAGCCTTACCATACACGGAGACTTGGGAGCTCAGTAGTTTGAAGACCAGTTGTAAGAACTATCAACTCTTGGCATGCCAACTGATTCCTTCTTAGTCTCCGCATCAACCTTGAAAGTTGCTCCGCAGACCTGGCCAGAGCTGTCCACTCTTGGCACCGGCTTCAACTCATTCAGTGGGTGCTCAAAGCTCCTCAAACCTCCAGAAGTTGTAAAGAAGCATCCTAAGAAATAAAACAGATTATGAAATGGGTAGGTAGAGATTACCAAAGGGCATGAGACAAATCAAAGGAACTCAGAAAAATAGCCTTGTAACTTCGGGAGAAGGGTGCCTCCGTCTATCCTTGTGCTCATATATCATAAAGGATCCCATCAACGCCAAGGGAGTTTGAATGGGCCATCCGAAAGTTCAAGGGATTAGAAAACAATAAAGAAAGAATACGAAAATCATCTTAGAACTTTCCTACATAAAGCTGTATAGCCAGAAGGGTATTTTGACCCTAATTTTCAGCCCATCATGCAACATGGAAAGTGAACAGAACATCTACAACCAGACAAAAACACGAAGAAAGTGGAGGGAAAGAGCATCATGAATATATACTCTTCAAAATTTTAATGCACCAACATTTCCCACATTGCTGGGTTCTCCAATGTACATAAATACTTGTCTCCAAATACACTTGAAGTACATTCCAGTGCCTATCGATGTGTTGTCCTTGAGATTTTTTTGTATATGTCTTCGCCACTCTAAGGACAGTTTAACCATGCAAAACGAGGCAGAGATAGATTGCTATAGACCACAAGCATGATGATTAAACCAGAATCAAAAGTTTACCTTTAGGGAATGGTGCAAAAGATTTCCCACAGCCTTTCTGCACAATCTGAACATCATCTGAAAGAACGAGATTGCCTTCAGAATCAGTTCCCCAGAAAAAGGGTACACTTCCATCAGCATCCTACAAAAAGGTAAATGTAGCATGATTTAAGCTGCTGGTAACAGATAGACGAAGAGATCAGAAATAAAAATTAGAAGGAAAACCAACAATACAGGAGAGCATTCCAAGCAGAAAGGATCACTTACAGCAGCAAAAAATGTGGCTTTTGAAGTGCTGTCATATAAAATAAAAGCAAATTTCCCTTGGATGTCTTTCACAACCTGATCGGCAGGATACGGGCCTCGATCTCTGAGAGTTCTGTAAGCTTCAATGACAACGATCACCTCATTTGCAGTTTTATTTAAACCATACTGCTGCTTGAGAACAGCAACATTATCTATGTGGCCTTGGAACAAGCAGAAAATGTCATCCACAACCGCAAACAACCTAGCCAGAGAAAAGAGGCATTACCAATGTTATGCACAGATAACACTAGCCAGAGATTTACAGAAATACACCTTTCTAAATCCTACATAACTCTCAACAAACACATAGCTAAGAAAATCAGACTTGGCCCTTTCTTTCCTGCAAAAAAATGGATTGCAGACTACATTACGCAAGCCCTTAATTTACATTCGTAAAGGAGTCAAAACTATCAATCCAAGTAACAGATCTAAGTTGCATGATTAAAACAACACACAGAGAAAAAGTTTTCGAACAATAAATAAATGAATAACAAGATCTACTAAAAAGTCGATAAAAGTTTAAAATTTCTCGAAGCAAATTACCACAAACCATAACACAAACGCGCAGAAAAACTAGTACCAAATTTCTTCAACCTAAAATCCCATAAGCTAAAACTCAAACATGAACAAACCTCAAGCGAACAAGACCAGATCAATCCCAAAAATCAACCAAGGAAACCAAAACAAAAACAAAAACATGGGTCACAATTTTAAAGGGAAAAAAAAACCTTGGAAGAAAAGGGTTTTGCTTTTCAACAGAGTGAGAAATGAGACCAGAAGTGCCAAGATTGACAGTGACGGAGCCAGGGTGCAGCGAGGCAAAGTGGTTAGCCAAGAAGCCGTCTTTCAATGCAGAGGATGCTGGGGCAGAGTGCGGACTCTGTAAAGCATCAGGGCATTTTGCAACCGTATTGTCAAAAACCGCCAACATTTTTTTTTCGTTCTTGTCTTTGATTGGTGAAAGGGGAGAAAATGACTGATTTGTGTAGTAGGATTTGGTGAAGGCAAAGAGAGTGAAAGAGAAAGGAGAATGTTCGTGATTGTTATGTTGTCGTTTGCAAGTATTTTTTTTATTGACGAAATTGTCCTTGTACTGTGAAAATTGTACCGAATCAATTCAGTTTCAGTGAAATGATCATTAGTCCTGAAAAATAAATAAATTTATTTGATTGTATATAGTCTATTTGTTAATTCAAATCAGTGATAACTAATTATTAAGTAAAACGTGTCATGATTTGACGTGTATTATTTTTAAAATAGGGTTATATATACACGTGTCATGTGACAATTAATTACCAGCAATTTAGGTTAATAGATGAGTTTTAAATTAAATAAAAAATGTTCAAAGATAGGGTCACATGCCTTCGGCTATAACGATGGATCCTTGCATCTGAGCATATTTAGCTCTGCGTATGTTAATTGGCTTGCCCTCGGTAATTTTTTATGTTTAAAAAATTATTCTTGAAAAAATTATATTTTTTTATTTTAAATTAAATTTTTTTAGATTATTTAAAAGAATTAATATAAAAAATAATTTTTTTAAAATAAAAAATATTATTTTAATATATTTTTAAATAAGAAACTATCCTAGTAAACGACGCTCACAAAAACTGAAAATATTAAAGAGCAATTCCATTACAGGTCCATGGTTTTGCATTTTCCAGGGCCCAAAGAAAGCCGCCTCCTAAATGGTGGCCATTGCAGATACACGATCCGTCAACATGTCAAGATTTCAGTGTATAATAGATAGAACCAAAGATGAGAAGAGTTGAAATAAACATGGGCTCTAAACCAAACCTGTAGCATAGCTGAAATGCTAAGAACCGAACGCCATGATCCAGCAGACCATACATTTGTGCAAAAGTTGTCTAAACTCATCTATTATCTTATCAAACTCAGCCTCTTGTAGCTCAGCTGTCAATATAACTCAATCAGGGCTCAAACCCTGCTATATGCCACTGACTTGCTGAAGAGACGGCGGATATATACAGCTTGGAGTGTGCTGCCACCGGCCAGTGAGAGGTACTCTCCAAGACTGTGGAGGCCACGACACGCCTTCTTGTGCTCTCATTGAAAAAACTCATTTCGACGTGATTATTAAACTTAAAATTATTAAATTATTTTATATAAAAAATATTATACTTTAATTATATTAAATGTTATCTTAATCAGGATAATTAATGAATAGATAGATATCAAGTATAATATAAATTATATGAAGGTATTTGTGTAATCAAAAGAAAATTCATTATCTTTGATGAATTAAAGAAAATATTCTATCTATTCTTAAATGGTATTGACTAAGAAATCACTAGCTTAAGTAGAATGAGATTTAAAAAGAATTTCAAAACTTATTTAAATAATCAATAATTATTATGTAGAAAACAAACATAATTTAGCTTGGAAGATATACTCCTTACTTTAATGTTAAATCATAACATTATTAATGAAATGATATTAATTACAATAAGAAACCAATCATTGAAAAGTTAAGTCAAACCACTAATAATTTTTCTAATATTTAGGGGATTATGATACGTTGATAGACGATGCATCTAATCCTCAAATGCAAATTAATTAATTGTTGAATTAATAATAAATTAATTTATTTAATTTTATTTAATTAGAATTAAGATTTATATTTGAGCCAACATATTAGAAACCGGATGGGTCACACACATTAAGAATAATTTATCATAAATTAAATTGAGATGATTTAATTATGTATGACTTGATTAAAAATATTTTAGAAATTAAGGACTGGAATATAATTAATACATGTATTATATTTCTAGACTTAAAAAAATCAAGTAAGGACTTAATTGAGTTAATTTCTAAAATTATCTTGAATTAATATACAGATATTATTCAGGGAAAAAATTGATATTTTACCATTTTATAGGATTTTTCAGATTTCTCTATAAATAATGAACTATACCTCTTATTTTTTGATGGATGTTTGTTAAAAAAAATACATGTAAGTCACATAATAAAAAGCTATCACTTTAAGTATAACAATCTTTCTATGAAAATTTAAAATATTTATCACTAAAGATTTATGTGGATTGTCATTAAAAACTAAGTAATTGAATAGCAAATATAATTTGCAATAACATAACATTTAAAGAACTATTTAAAATAAGAAAGAATTAAATTTTTAAATAATAAATCTTTAAATAAAATTTATTTAATTAATAAACTATTTGAATAATTTTATTTTATTATTTTTATGTTGTGATGAACTAACGAACCAAGAGACCAATTATGATATAACATGAGAAGCTTTGACCAAGGTTATTTGCACGCGAAATATAATCATTACTTGAGTATATTTATCTGTGTCAATCAAATAAAAAAAAATCATAGAAGGCGACTCATAAAAGGTTGCAAATCATAATCAAGGTTGTTTGCCGTGAAAAAAAAATGTAATAGTTGTTTGCCGGTCTTAATCCTAAGACGGCATCCATTCAAAGTCTGAAGTATAAAATTTATTTTTCACGAGTTAAGTTCATACCAAACTAATAATAATAAATTAATAATAATAATGAAAGCTGGACAAAAGAGAACATAGCTACATCAAATGTCTGATTGTGCAAGGAACTTTTGCTTTTCAACATTGTCTGTCATCGTTTTGTTGAAGCATATTTGTTTAAGCTCTGTCTTCTTTTACCATGGAGGAAAAGCCCCATATTCAAATCCCAAGAGTGAAACTGGGCAGTCAAGGATTAGAGGTAAGCTTCTCATTTTACAAGTAATTTATTTTGGTCGATAGAAGTGTCAAAGTAGATCTGAGTGCAAAAGTTTTGCTGATTTCTCTGTGTTCAGTACCTGTTGTGGGTTCTTTGTCCCCAGACTTAGATAAGAGGATAAATCTTGGCACCAACAGTAGCTGTAGCTCAGAAGCCTGTATCAATAAAACATAACCATAAACTTGCAGATTTATGTTAATTTGGATTTCCAGTAACCGGATACATATATGATGCATCACTGGATCTGTCCAAGAAGCGGGTTTGCACAATCACTTCCTCGCATGTTGCTTCCACGACTCAAAATCTTCTTCTATTTTACGTTTTTTAACCAATTTTCCTGACTAATTTCTTCACCAGTTTTATAATTTATGGAGATAGGTGAGAAATTTTCTTCAGTAAACAATAGGCGATGAAGGCTGTCACATGACCTCAAAATGAAAAACTTAGCCCCTCCTTTTCTTTTCTGCTGAATTGCAATGCTTTTTTTTTTTTTTTTTGTGCGCTAAAGAATCCAGATGTTTGTTGAATAATAAGCCGAACTTGCTCTAACAAAACTGGAGAGAAATAGAAATAAAAAATGAAAGAAGGCTGAATAATGAAGAAAGACTGTCGCTTTCTTGCTGGTGAAAGGAGTGCGTCTATGGCATATGACAAGGATGTAGTAGTCTGAAGGACCCAAGAATCCTTGCAAACTTACAGGAATCAAACAGCATACATCACATTTTTCAGATTATAGTTTCTTGGATCTTGTTGGTTATATGTAATTGTAAACATGATACTGGATTAATCCTGGGGAGAGATACGAGGTGAGTTGCAAAAACATTGCTAGTCGGTCAAATGGTCATTATTTCTTGATAACTTACTGGCTTTTTGATTCATAATTAAACCAGTGGTTTCCTACTAATGGCGGCCATTGCAGGTTTCCAGATTGGGTTTTGGATGTGGGGGACTCTCTGGAATGTACAATGCACCTCTCTCCCACGAAGATGGATGCTTAATTTTAAAGGAAGTTTATTCTAGGGGTATCACTTTCTTTGACACGTCGGATTTATATGGAGATCATCATGACAATGAGTTCATGATTGGAAAGGTATTTTTGCCCCCTTATAACGCAAGATCCTTCCTGAAATTTTAAATTAATTAGCAAGATTCCCAGGCGATTGAGAAGAAACCATATATCATATCATATGATCATATATAATAGTAAAATAGATGCAATTCAAAATGATATATGATTATGAAACATGAATTGTTTATATGCTAACATATATTTAAATATATAAAATATATAGTGAGTCTCTCTTACCACATTAAAGAAAAAACATTGATACCAAGTTGACAAAGAGAACCTTTTCCATTAAATACTTTGAATTACAATTCTTTTTAATATAAATAAATAAATTATTTTTACTTCAATTAATTGAAAGCTCGTATCAAAAGCTTTAACTTAAGATACATATCATATATTTTTTTATGCAAGACGTAAAGGCAGAAGAAAAAACATCTCCTATGCTAGTTTTCGAGTTGTTTCAAATTTTAAGACACTGTCAGAGATGAATTGTGTATTATTTGAACCCTTATTATTTTTCAATTGAGCTCTTTTTTGTAATAAAATAACAAAATTAAGTTATATATAATAGTATTTTTTAAGAAATCGAGAATGATAAAAAATTTAAAGTTGATATACATCGAGAAAATAAAAGGTATTTTATATTTTTTAAATTTCTATTACTTTTTTTTTTATACATAGTTTCAGGATATAAATTTCCTAAATTGAATTTCAATCACTATAAAGAAAGAACTAATATAAAGTTGGAAAAAACATAAAATACTATAAAAAAATATACAAAATTTGAGTTAAAGAATCTTGAATGGGTATGGGATTTATTACTAATTTTATTCAAACACCATTAAAAACACACAAATGAAATTACAATAATATAATCAAATCATTATATATATGAATAATCGAAAGAACTAAAATTCTGTCATTCCAAAACATGAGGGGATATAACTAGTTTTTAAGGAAAAGGGCACCAACTCACTATATTGAAAAGAAAAAAAAAGAAAACAAAAAAGCGATCTAATTCTTGTTCAAGTTCACATGGGCTTAATTTGACTCTGGTAGTCTACAAGTTGAAGAAAAATTGTCCTTTTTGAGGATGTAAAGTACAAAGACACATGTTTCTAAGCTAGTTTTCCCCATTAATCTTCAGGCTTTAAAGCAGCTTCCTCGAGAAAAGATTCAATTAGCAACGAAATTTGGTATTAAAAGGCTCGAAGGGTTACGGTTCACAGTCAAAGGTACCCCAGAATATGTGCGGCAATGCTGTGAAGCTAGTCTTAAGCGCCTTGGTGTGGACTACATTGATCTGTATTATCAGCATCGCGTGGACGTTTCAGTTCCAATAGAGGATACTGTAAGAGTTGTCTATAAATCATTTACAATTGTTGCAATTCCTGTTATGCCTTGCACCCCTTGGCCTTCCCGCTTATTTCCTGTCTATTTATGGAATCAAGTGCAAAATCTTTTTAAGTAATCAACTTTGATTGCTTGCTTGGTGTTTTTATCAATCTATTCTAAGTTATCAAAAAGAAGAAGAAGCAACCATCAACTTTGATTGTATCTTTTTGGTAGATGGGAGAGCTGAAGAAGCTAGTACAAGAAGGAAAGATTAAGTACGTTGGACTATCTGAAGCTAGTGTAGACACGATCAGGAGAGCACATGCTGTCCACCCTATAACAGCCGTGGAAATGGAGTTCTCCCTATGGAGTCGTGAAATAGAAGAGGACGTACTTCCGATCTGCCGGTTTGTACTATTGAGCTCTCGATGTTCTGCATAATTTCACCAGACTATATGTTCTTTTTCGTCCATTGCAAATAAACCTTTCCTCTCTTCAATGTCTGGTACTTGATCGAATGTGCGATATTGGTTTTAGAATATTGAAAATAATGCAGGGCCATCACCAGTTCTTTGATCCTTTCCTGTTTCTTTTCTCAGAGAGCTTGGTATCGGGACAGTGGCATATAGCCCTCTTGGCCGGGGATTCTTTGCTGGGAAGGCAGTTGTGGAGAGCTTGCCCAATGAGAGTACACTGGTATTTTACTACAGAAATATGACTACACACTGCACTCTTACACATAACACATGCTGTTTTATCTTTTGGTGTCTCGTTATTTTCTTGAACCATCTGATATCCCTGCCGTAGGCTATGCATCCGCGGTTTTCTGGAGAAAATATTGAGAAAAACAAAGTTATATATGCTCGTCTTTCTGACTTGGCCTCAAAGCATGCCTGCACTCCACCTCAACTAGCTCTGGCATGGCTTCTCCACCAGGGAGAGGACGTAATTCCAATTCCCGGTACTGCTTTAAGATTACCATAATTGTTGATTTTATACGTGACAGATTACACTTCAAAATTGATGTCCAGCATCATTTAACATGCGGTTCATTTAATGAAGACAAGAGCATGATGTAATTCTATAGTTATCGGACGATTCTTGTAATCCTTTTTTTTCCGGATAGGAATACTTGTAATCCCTCTTAGCAATATTTTTCAGGGACAACTAAGCTGAAGAACCTTGATAACAATATTCGATCCTTGGCAGTGAAGCTAACACCAGAGGACTTGAAAGAAATTCTTGATGCTGTACCAGTTGATGAAGTGGGCGGTGAAAGAGAATACAGTGTGTTTTCTAATTACCTCTACAAGTTTGCCAATACCCCAGCCCAGTGATTTCTCACCAAAGAAACTCATAAACCACTCGACTGTGCACAGTTGGAAAGATCATTGTACATGTCTGAGTCTTTACAATTGATATATTGTTGCTTTGAAGAACTATATAGACTGTCGTGGGATGTCTGGGTCGTTTTACGGGATTCGGAATTAGGGAACCTCTGTTTGAAGACTTCACAACGGTACAAAGGGGACAGACTTGGTATTTTTATTCTAACCCAGATTTGATACGATTAAAACAACATAATCGCAAAGATGTTTTAGTCTAAAAAATTTGAAAAGATCTAAATACTGGGTTATGTTGGGCATGGCAATGTTTCCTAAATTTTTAAAACAGGGCATTATGTATAGGTCCAAAAAAACATCCTCCTTCCTTTCTTTTTCTTTTTTTCTATTTTTTCCTTTTCTTTTCTTCAGGTTGTTTTTTCTCCTAAACATTCTTCTTCTTCTTCTTCTTTTCACTCTGACACTACCACGGCGATTCCATACATAAATATACCGGGATCTAAAACAGGTGACCTGGATCGTAAAACGTAGGGGTTTTTGGCTAATCTAGCAACTTTGTTTCAGTATTATTTGAAGATCCAGGATTCAATCTAGTTGACACTATATAATTTAAATCAGGAGACTCAATCAAAATAGTAAAAGAGTGAGAAAGGTTAAAATTGACACTGTGTTTGATTACATCTGCTGCTCAGGAAAGGGCATCTACAGAAAGAAAGAAAAAAGAACCATGCATTTGACTATAATCTAGATAGAAATCATGCCAACACACCAATGGTTTCAGCTTGTACTAATGATAATCAGGGGGGAAGACTACATGCAATTATATCCGGGCGTTATAGAAAATGCACTCAAATAAATAACAATAAAAAAATAAAACTAAATCTAACATAAAAATAATTGAACTAAAATATTAAAAAATATAATTAAAAAATAAATTTAATTAAAAAATAATATAAAATATTGAGGGATATGATTGATAAGATAATTTAATCAAGATAATGATTAAAAAAAACTTATCAATAAAAAGAATGGAGATTAAATTTGAAAGATAAATAAATAAATAAAATGAGGGTTAAATTGAAAGAAAACTCTGATTCTATGGATTATTTAAAATAAAAATAGTAATAAAAAAATAATTTAAAAATATAAAAAATATTAATTAAAAAAAATAAAAAAAAATAAATTCTTTTTAAAACACTTATAAAATACAAAATGAAATATGATTTTATAATGGTTTGTCAGGTTATGTTATTTTGAACGTGTCAAATTAATGAGGTAAAATCGTGGCTGAGTCCAGTTCGACTGCTATGCCGTGGTCCCAGAACAACAGTGGCCTCAGATTCTTAAATGGGGTGGGGATCCACTAGTGACTGTGAGGAGGCCACGTAACCAACTTGACCATGTGAAGACAACCGAAGCCACGTGATCCAATCAGCTTTTTAATTAGATATAGATGACGTGGAAGCAAAATGCCCTCTCCTCTCTTGCCCCATCGGCTATATAACATCCTACCAAACCAATGTCAGATGCATTAATTATTTAACATTACAAAGCAAATAGCTCCATCTTCAACTCACTGGTAGTGATATCTCTTACTGAACGTTGCCTCTAGCATTAGAATAGCTTTCACAGATTAGATTTTGATTAAGTTTCTTAATCACAGCTCGAGTGATAAACATTGTTCTAAGTGATGGCCACATCAACTGTCATGCAGACCGTCCTTGCAACTCCAGTTGCCAGTAGTCTGGTGAAAAACCGGTCTCGACTGAGCAACTTGTTCTCTGCTACGTATGTGCCACGACTACGTGGCAATGCTAGCAAACGGGTGCAGTGCAAGGCCGAGCTGGTGAGTTTGGATTCTATTTCGACTTCCTTTGTGTATAGTTTAGGTGATGGTTCTTAGGATTAATTGTGTTAACATTTGATTCAATTTGCAGGATGACCAGAATATGTCAGCAGAGCCAAGTCCTCCTCCTAAGCCAAAGGTACAGGATTAATTATATGTCATGATTTATTTCGGAAATGTTTAATTTTAACAATTTAAGTAGAGCAAGGACTTTGTGATTGCATTTATGTGCTCACACTTCTAATGTAAACGCACGCATGATGATGATTGACAGGTCAGCACAAAATTCGCTGATGTGCTGGCATTTAGCGGACCCGCACCAGAGAGGATCAATGGCAGGCTTGCCATGATAGGCTTTGTCGCTGCAATGGCAGTGGAACTATCCAAGGGCCAAGACCTTTTTTCTCAGATATCTAACGGTGGAGTCTCGTGGTTCGTCGGAACAAGTATTCTGCTCTCTGTCGCGTCTTTGATCCCACTATTCAAAGGGGTCAGCGCGGAATCCAAGTCAGAGGGCGTAATGACATCTGATGCTGAGATGTGGAACGGTAGATTTGCGATGTTGGGTTTGGTTGCGTTGGCCTTCACCGAGTTTGTCTCGGGTAGAACGCTTCTGTAGTTCCTGTTCTGTGTATTATTCAAGTCATATTTATATGTTAACATGGATACTTGAATCAATGTAATTTCAGTAGCGAAATATGTAAGATCAATTTTCAATCATATATAACTTAGAAATAATACTGCTGTAGATTTTGCTTCTTCTTCTTTATGTTATGGCATCTATAGTGAAGTTGGAGTAGCTAAACTCTCAAACTAATAATATTTTGGACTTGTAACCAATCACGCATATTTCTTGCAGCAAACCGATTACAAATGTTTGACCAGCTACATTGAATGAAAATGGTAGACAGAAACCCGGTACCCAACCAGTTTAGGCCATTTAAAAATCGCCATTCCTTTGCCAGTTACAAAATATATTTACAAACTGTAATACCAAAATTCACTTCGACTCAGATTTCCAACCGGTATATCTCAAATGATATATACATGATAAAAAATTTACTATCAGTCAAAAACGAGTGAAATGCACATAGAACAGAAGTCCGAGTGAATTGGGTGCATAGAGAACTACTTGCTGGTTAACAAATTTTCTTGTCTAACCAAATCCAATACCATAAAAGAAGACCCAATATTAATGAATTATGGTTTCATCCCCTTTAGATTTATATAGATCTGATAAAAATTTTGTATAAATCTGATAAAATTTCATCATTCATCAGGCTAAGTAGGGTAAAGTTGTTTTCAATTGCGGGGTTCTGTGGGATTCAAGAAAGCAATGTGTGAAGGATTGAAAGGAAAAGAATAATGCATATGCTAAAGTGAGGTCTTTGATTGAATTGAAAAGTTGGGTTTCATTGATGGCATTATTATCAGGGTTAGTTTTTTTTATTATTATTAAGAAGAGAGATTTGAGTGTGGATGTTATAGAGATTGGTGTGCCAATGCTGGCATTATTACTAGGGTTTTTTTTTTATTGTGGATTTTATAGAGATTAGCGTGCCTTGATAAGGTGTTGTGTATGGAGTTTTAAAGACAAAATTTAAAATTGTTTCAAAAAAAAAATCATTTGTTTGTGAATATAGACTAATACGAGAGGTTGTTTTTAAGATCTTAAAGATATAGAATAAAAATAAATAGAGAAAAGGTAAAACAAAAATTAATAAGATCTGCATTAATTTACATCCAAAGCATAATCTTTACTTTAGTTTTTGGATCCAAACTTATTTTCTCCATTTCCTTTGTTTTCTTTCGGAGTACGTGTATGTTTTTCTCTCTATTTCTTTGCTCTTCAAAGGTGACCCCTAAAAATCTACCAACTAAAGAAGAAGCTCTACATGGTGTAGATCTACATCTAGTTGACAATAAAACATTCCTTGGTTGTGCAAATATGCTTCTTTTCTTCTTGCTAAAAAAACTTCATTATATCTAGATAATAAAAGTTGGTTGGAGCTTTGACATTATTATGTTAGCCTAAAAATTTAGTGATGTTCTTGTGATTTGAAAGTAAATGAGCTTTTAGAAAATAACAGTAGAAAGACTTAAGTTAGGTTTGAGTGGTGGCTAAATTAATGTTTCAATAGAGGAGATTTGTTAGGTTTAGTTGGAAAATGAAGAACAAGGTTTTGGATTTTATAGCCCCGTTTATTTGTTGGAAAGTAGTTTTCTTATGGAAAATGAATTATGAAAAAGTGAATTATTTTTCGATGTTTGGTAGTATAATGAAAAATACGTTGGAAAATATTTTCCAGTGTTTGGTTATGTCATGAAAAATGAGCTGGAAAATAAATTATTAATATTTTATTTTTCTCAAGTTTATTAAAATAACGAGGAATAAATATTACAAATTAAAAGGTTGAATGAGAATGAAACTGAAAAAAATATAATTTCATAAATTATCATAAATAAAATAAATAATGATCAAAATAATAGAGATCAAATCTAAAAAGTAAAAAAAATGAAAGATGAAGAAATTAAAATAATAATAATTCATATTTTATAAATTATTTCAAATAAAATAAGTAACAGTTAAAAGAATGGGAACCAAATTTGATAGATAAAAAATTTCAATAAAAAAATAATAAGAAAAAAGCAAATAAAAATTATAAAAATGAGGACCAAAATTAATATAAAAATTAAATTTTAAGAGATGAAATTGAAAAATAAATATTCAAAACAATATATATATATATGTATATGTATATGTATATATATATATATATATATATATGTATAGAGCAATTAAAAGTTTGAGGGCCAAATTTGATATAATCAGCAAATAATATGACATTTCTAAATTTTTCACAACTTCCGAAAAGTGTTTTTTATCCAAATTTTCAAGGAAAACACTTTCTTGGAAACCAAGCCAAATTTTTCTTTGACTGGAAAGTGTTTTCCGTTGACCAACTTTTCTTATGACAAACAAATACAGGAAAGTTTGAAAAGTGGTTTTTCAAAAACCATTTTTGGAAAAACAAATATAGTCTATGATTTGAGAATGAGGATTTGAAAAGTTGAAGTGACATAAGATGTGTTTGTTAAAATGCTTCACAAAATTTCAAGCTCTAAATAAATGCTATATTTATTGGATTGCCATTTTTATTTTAGGATATTTTTATTATTTTGATATACTAACGGTTGTTTAGTCATTAAAAAAAAATATAAAACCAATATTGAAAATAGTTAAACCTTTTTTGTTGACTTTTTTTAGCATCATGTAAAGTGTTATGAATATATAAAGTTCAAAATACTTTCTTTAATTTTTAAAATTTTAAAGACAATGTGTAAAATGGAGTAAAATATAGAATGCTCAAGATAATTTATTTATTTATTTTTGTATTTTTTACTCACCTTAGTGGATTTTAATAAAGATATATGTGCACTGAAATAGCCAAAACAACAAGCAAACAAAATATCTAGTTTATTGATGTAGATAAAAACACACTTAAACAATAACAAACACATAAAGAGAGATTGGATTAGGGTTGCAACTTATTTTATTTTTGAAATAATAATTTGACCAAGTATGCCTCCTAAAGAGATTTATAATGCTTATTTATATGTTTAAAAAATGACCTAAACTAGAAAATTAAAATTAAAATCCTAACATGTAAAAAAAATTAACACAAAATCCAAAAATATCTAGTAAAAGTAAAAAAAAGTCCAAACAACAATTTTTTGGCCTAATTAATATTGGGATATTCAATGGTCTTGTAAGTAATGTAGTAGTTTTTATAGAAAAATAGTATGGAAAATCTCTTATAAAATTTGAATTCAATATAATGGTAAGATCTTCTATAATCATCATTTTAAGCTCTTATCTCAGTTTGGCGTAACCAAACCTTTTCTTAAACCAAGACATGTTCCATCAATTCATGAAAAAATATATTAGGTCATCCACATAATTTGTTTTAGGAAAATATTTATATAACTACTTAGAACCCAAAACCTTTGCAAACCTACCTATATCGTCATTACTATATTTTCCTTGTTATAGTTAGAGTATTTGTATTACAACTTCCATTATGCATGACATTTCTTTTATATTGTTATGGTCGGTCATCCAAAAGCATATGATACACATCTATAGCCAACACATCACACCAAATATTATTAAAATATATAATCTTGCTTATGAAAAACAAAATAAAATAGTCTTTTTTCGTTATTACCTTGTTGTTTTCATTTAGCTATTTTAGTTTGTAAAGGATGAAGAGTTTTTCTATGTTAAGCTGTAACTTTTCTACCACTTCAATTAACTCTATATTCTCATAACTACCACCGACGATGATTAGATTGCATATCTTGTTGTTAACAGTACACATTATTTGGAAGATTTTAGAACACAACCAATTCTATCATTAATCACCATCGGGTGACAAAATGATTTATCAGACAATTAGTGTAGTACTGCTATCCCCATTTAAAGTCTCTTCATTGTTGTCAGAGTTATTTTAAATAAGATCATCCATGTTATTTGCAAGTTCCTTTATCAACATATTTTTCCTATATAACTTTCTGGTTTTTTAATGCATTCTCATTAGCTAACTTGATGCCTTAACTCACCATAACTATAATAACAAATCCTGAAAACGAAACCAAAACCATGAACTAATATCTATTTGTTTTAACATGTGAAACCTTAGGTACAGGGTTTGGGCATAGCCAAATGGAAGGAAGTGTTCTCTTAGTTTCTTCTTCATTTTTTCTAAATCATTATTCTCAGATTTTTTTGCCTCTCTCTTTTCCCATTTAACTATTCTCATTAAGCATAAACTCTACCTTTTATTCTAATCACAATCAACTTCCCTCACATATATTCGAGAACCTCTTTATACTAAAAAAATTATTTTACCCTATTTATCTATCTGTTCTATGAAATCCTTTACTTATAAAATTCTTGCGAATTCATGGATTTTAACGTGAAACCAAAAATTTATAAAGTTGATCTCTTCCTAATCAAGAGGTTATATTTCATGATCATGTCTTTGGTTTTCAGTATTGGCTAGAGACACATGATCATTTTTCTAATTTTGGTTTTATAAATCCTTATCCTCTAACATATGAGTTAACTTTGTGTCTACCTTTGAATATCCTTTATGAGGAGCTTCTCGATGTTTCTCTCCGAAAAAGGATCCTCCTTACTCTTTTAACCATGTCTTGATCTATAACATCTTTTTATCATAGTTATAATAGCACACAACAGGCAACAAATTTTCAAGAGATTACAGCATAAAGAGGTTAATTTGATCATTTCAAATGATTTAAATTTTTTGGTTGATCAAGAATAATTTCAATAATTCTTAAAATAATTAAAGCAAAATGTAAAATTAAGTAAACTATATGATACTTTAGATAATTTTCTCTTTAATAAATACTTTTACATAAAATATTTGTACACACTTATTTTTGCTTAAAATTTTATAAAACTGAAAAATTTAATTATGGAGTATTTATTACATAAAAGACTAATATAAAAAGAAGAAAAAAATCATAAGCATCATAAATTTTTTGCCTTGGTAATTGTGAGTATCCGATCAATTTATATATACCTTCAATAATCTTTTAAAATTTTAAAATTAATAATCAAATAAGTGCTTTAAAATTTATACCACTTGATACCCTCCAGAAAGAAAACATCAAAAGTTTTTTTGTATATACTAATATTGGTTTGTCAGGTTATGTGATTGAACGTGTCAAATTAATGCGGTAAAATCGTGGCTGAGTCCAGTTCGGTTACTATGCCGTGGTCGCTGCTCAGCTGAAAAACCTAGAACAACATTGGCCACAGATTTTTAAATGGGTTGGGGATCCACTAGTGACTGTGAGGAGTCCACGTAACCAACTTGACCATGTGAAGACAACCGAAGCCACGTGATCCAATCAGCTTTTTAATTAGATATAGATGACGTGGAAGAAAAATGCCCTCTCCTCTCTTGCCCCATCGGCTATATAACATCCTACCAAACCAATGTCAGATGCATTAATTATTTATCATTACAAAGCAAATAGCTCCATCTTCAACTCACTGGTAGTGATATCTCTTACTGAACGTTGCCTCTAGCATTAGAATAGCTTTCACAGTTTAGATATTGATTAAGTTTCTTAATCACATATCGAGTGATAAACATTGTTCTAAGTGATGGCCACGTCAACAGTAATGCAGACCGTCCTTGCTTCTCCAGTAGCCAGTAGTCTGGTGAAAAACCGGTCTCGAGTGAGCAACTTGTTTTCTGCTACGTATGTGCCACTACGTGGCAGTGCTAGCAAACGGGTGCAGTGCAAGGCCGAGCTGGTGAGTTTGGATTCTATTTCGACTTCCTTTGTGTGTGGTTTAGGTGATGGTTCATAGGATTGTGTTAACATTTGATTCAATTTGCAGGATGACCAGAATATGTCAGCAGAGCCAAGTCCTCCTCCTAAGCCAAAGGTACAGGATTAATTATACGGCATGAGTTATTTCGGAAATGTTTCATTTTAACAATTTAAGTAGAGCATGGACTTTGTGATTGCATTTATGCTTACACTTCTAATGTAAACGCACGCATGATGATGATTGACAGGTCAGCACAAAATTCGCTGATGTGTTGGCATTTAGCGGACCCGCACCAGAGAGGATCAACGGCAGGCTTGCCATGATAGGCTTTGTCGCTGCAATGGCAGTGGAACTGTCCAAGGGCCAAGACCTTTTTTCTCAGATTTCTAACGGTGGAGTCTCGTGGTTCGTCGGAACAAGTATTCTTCTCTCTGTCGCGTCTTTGATCCCACTATTCAAAGGGGTCAGCGCGGAATCCAGGTCAGAGGGCGTCATGACATCGGATGCTGAGATGTGGAACGGTAGATTTGCCATGCTGGGTTTGGTTGCGTTGGCCTGCACCGAGTATGTCTCGGGTGGAACACTTCTGTAGTTTCTGTTTTGTGTATTATTCAAGCCATAGATGTTAACATGGATACTTGAATCAATGTAATTTCAGTAGCGAAATATGTGAGATCAATTTTCAATCATTTATATAAATTACAAATAATACTTCTGTAGATTTTGCTTCTGCTTCTTTATGTTATGCTAGCTAGGAACATGCCAAGATTGAAAGCCGTCGGTGCATCAATAGGAAGATATTTCGGACTTCTAACGAATCACGGGTCTTTCTTGCAGCGACCGATTGTAAATGTTTGACCTACTACGCTTAATGAAAATGGTAGATTGAAATCCAATACCCATCCAGTTCTGGCCATTTAAATCGCTTTAAAAAAAAAAAAAAGAGTTTATTTAGGAGGATATATTATACCGCACCCGCTACAGGCCAAGCAGAACTCTTTCTTCGAAGCCTACAAAGAGAGAAATATGAAGGAGGATGATAAATCAAAATGAAGTATAAAATTATCAATTCCTTCGAAACCACCAAAGAGGAGTTAACTGCTCATAACAGTGTAATTACAAAACCAGACACGCAAGCAAACAAGCATATCAGCAGGTAGCTGTCTCCACAAACCTCCTTCTGTTGTTTTCAGTTTTATTATTTGATTAGGAAAGACTCTGCCTGCATAACCTCTTTATTTGTTTGGTGTGGTAGTTAGTTTTATCACTCTTCTCTCTTTTTTTCTTCTTTTTTTTGGATTTTGATTCACCTAGTAGATTTCACTGAAGATAGATCTCACACTTGCCAAATTAGGGAGGTCAATTGGTAACAAATTTATGGATTTGAGACCAAAAAGCTCGGTCCACTTATAATAACTCAATTTTAAACAATATAAAATTCAAAATAAAAAAATAAATGAAAAATTAAGGTTTCGATCAAGACAAGATGGAAAGCTCTGATGGGTTTACTCATGTTTGATTTATGATTTTGAAAGTTAATTTTTAAAAAAATTAAAAAAATTAGATGGTATGGAGCTCAACAAAACTTTGATTGGGTTTAATTAATGATATCAAGAGTTTGATTAAAGAATAGATAAGTTTGAGGACTAAATTAAGCTTAAAATTAGTTTAATTAATGAAATCATGGGGCATAATTGAATAAATATTAAATTTCTGAGTTAATTAAGGACAAAATTACAAGTGATTAAGGTCCAGGGACCTTTTTGTAAAAGGCACCGAAATTCTGTCCACGGCCCGATTAAACAATGTTGAAACTTGGAGGACCAAATTGAGAAATGGCCATTTCCAGTCCAAAACGATGTCGTTCGTCATTGTTGTTCACTGTCCTCTTCCTTTGGAAATAGAGAACATTCTTCCTTTGGAAACAGAGAACACCCCCTGCAAAGAAAAAATCGCCGCACACAAGCTAAGTTCAAGGTTGCATTAGCTACCCACGGAACCCGTAGGGTTTGTTTTGGTCTCCCTCACCCTCATAATTCTCCCCTGTCGCAAGGATAAGCACCACCAACAGTCCAACAATGGCAGGACTGTTGGTGTTTCCGTTCCATCCAAACACCGAGCCGATTCACTCTACACAGGATGACGATCCTAGAGAAGATAAGGATAAGAATCCCTACCAAGGTCTGGCTCTATAAAAAGGGGAAAGGAGAAGCCAGAAGGGGAGGAGGGAAACAGAGATGAAAAAACGCAGACAACAGTAGGAGAAAAACGGGAGAGAACAGGGGAAAGAAAAGAAAAGGAGAGTATCCAGAAGAGAAGAAAAAAAAAACAGAAGAGACGAGAGAGTGAGAGCAGGAAAGAACAAGAAACGGGAGAGAACTTGAAGACGGGAGCTTCGTCCAGCATCTGCAATCTCACGCGAATTCTCTGCAAACCAGGTAAGTCTTCTGTCTTTCCCCGCTCTCATTTTAATTCATTAGACTGTTCATTTTGCGATTTAATTACCTAGGATCTGTAGCAAGCGTGCGTGAGGCGTGAATAGCTGACGCACACTTGCAGCTAAAAATTAAACCGGCCGGGTTACTAGTTCATACTAGTAACCTGGTCAGGCTGTTGGGTTTAAACCAGTGTGGATGGTTGAGCTAGATTCAGTTTTTTTAAAAATAAAATTAACCGGGTCTGGGCTTGTGGCTCAAGTGGCTCAAATTGTGTTTACTAAAGGTATGTTTGGCAAAACACACTTTTATGTCTTGACCATAATTTTTATGTTCATTCTAATTTGATATTTAACCAAACGAGCCCTTTTTTGATAATAGAAAAATCCAAAAATATTTGAAAGCCTTCGTTGATTTATTTGCGGGCCCCTCACACTTTCTTTTATTTTTTTCCTTTGTTTTTGTATTTTTCTTAGCTATGTGCTCAATCTGTGAACTATTATTGTTAAATGCAAATATGTCGTGCAATGTTTATTTTATTTTTTCCATCTAAAAAGGGTGAATAATAGTAAAGGATAAATAAGAAAAAAATGACATAGAAAATTTCTTCTTCAAATTTATTTTTTGCGAAATTATTTATTGACGTTAGAGACAAGAGTGTCGTATTTTTTGGATTTACACGATATTTACCAACACCAGAGTTGGAAATATTCGTAGGAATTATTCAATGTCACCAAAGTCAGGAACATGAAATAAAGAATAAAAGAGGAAAAGGAGAACAAACTTTTAGCAATTTTAAACAAAACCAACAATGCAGCTTACCTCAGATAAGACGCTTAACAGATGATAGCATCTTTTTTTTTTTTGTAACCAGTGCCGTACTATAGAGTCTCTGTTGACCAGTTAGGGTTCATAGTGACCATAATACTAGGTGGCATCTTTTAGAACAATACATTTTCCCTTAAAAAAAACAAGATATCATATATTTGATCTTTTTTACAATCGAGTGATGATTTTTTATCGATCGTCACAATATCCGGGTGTGACACCACTAAAAAGAGCATGTGACCTAAATTTTTAAAACATGAAGTAGGTATAATTATAATGTATTGGTCTAGAAAACATATAGCCTGTCGCACGTCAAAAAATCTCGCGCGGCAATCGGCTGGCGATTTGTCTCATCGTTGTTTGTATTGCTTGAAATGATTTGTTAGGAGTCGCCACCTAGTAATTTATTGAAGGCTACTAGGAAACCGGATATACTGGTCTTTGCAGAGATTCGTGGGTAAGGGACTGATTGTAGTTAGGGAAGGTGTTAGCACCCCTAACACACCCTACCTGAGGTAAGCTGCTTCGCGGACTTAATGTGTTAAAGAAGTTTTAAAAATTGTCTTTTCATCGGATTTTAGAAATACAACTTCCGTACAAGTTTGTACTTCTACACCTTTGATCCGATCAAAATATTAAATTCTTCTTTATTCCTGTAATTTTATCATAAAAAAAATTCACAAACAAAATACACGCACCACATTCAAGCTTCGTGAGCTTGATGTAATTTTTAAAATAAAAATTTTTAGCCCAATTCTAAGGCTTTGATAAATCAGTTATTAATTCCCAGAATATATGTAAAAACATGTTCTTACATTTTCATGAAAAAAATCCAACATGATTTTATCTATCTTTAGATATTTGTGCATGTAAAATTATGTATGCAAAATTAAACACTTGCTTCTTTTTGTCCTTTTTTATTTTTAAAATTCAATAACATAAATAAATAAAAAAACACTAACACACACACTCTTTTTTATTATTATTTTCTTTTTCTTTTTTTTTTTTACATCACATTTATACAATACAAATTCAAAACAAATAAATAAAAATTACATTAATTAAATTAAAATTTACAAAATAGTCCTCAAAAACTCCAGAAATTGCAGGGGAGGACTTCTGGAGACTGTATGAACAGTGGCGGCGCGTCTTCCCACGTGCCACCGTCACTGGCGGCGCGTGGGTTCACGCGCCGCCGCTGGAAGACCTGCGAAAACAGGGGTGCCTGGAGCGGCTTCTTCTCCTCTTCAATTTTCTGCCGGCGGTGGGGAGATCAATCACCTGCAAAGAAGAAAACACAACAATGGCAGTTGATTTTAAACTTTTTTCCTTGTTTTCGGATCTGTTCTCGGGTCCCTTTTTAGTTACGGTTTTCTGTTCATTTCTGTTTTCTCTCCTCCTCTGGCGCTGGATCTGGCAGTCTCTCCATGGCGGTTGAAGCTATTGTTCGGCCGGCGGAGCTGGATCTGCGAAGAAGGCAAGCAGGGCGAGGAAGAGGCGGAGTGTTGAGTGCAGCCGAGAGAGGGAAGTGGATAGCTGCTGTGGTGTCAGCGGGGAGAGGTCAGATGGTTCGGTCTGAGCTGGGTCTGTCCATTGACCCGGAGAGAGAGGCCGATGGGGACCAGCCCTGCTGTCCGAAGGAGATCGTGGGTCTGCGGAGATGTTGTTGCCCGTTCTTTGATGGGGCTGTTCGGTGATGCTGCTTGTGGTCGGGTCTGTTTGCTGACCTGGAGAGGGAGACCGGTCGCAGGGGAAGGAAAGGTTGAAACGGCCAGAGGGGGAACCGGCTGGAATTCTTTGAAGGAGAAGGCTGCGGCTACAGTCTTGGAAAAATGGGGAGAAGGGAGTCAAAAGGGTGGAGCCGGCTGTCTGTGGCTCTGGTGCTCTTTTGGCCAGGAGAGGGAGAGTTTGTTGAAATGGGGAAATGGTGATGGCTTCGGGTGAGGAAAAGAAACCGATGGGTTCCTAGTGGCGAGCTGGAGAGAAAATGGTGAATGGAGGGGGGCCGCCTCTGTTTGTTTCTCTTTTGTGGCCAAGGGTGGCCGGCTCAGGAGAGATGGAGGGCAGGAGGAAGGCTGCCAGAGGAAAAAGAAAAATCCAAAGGGAAAGGGGGATCCGCCGTAGCCTTTTTTGGAGGAGAAGTGAGAGGCGGCTCTGTGTGCAGCTCAGGGAAACCAAAAATGAAAACCAGGGAGCAGCTCAGGGAACCCAAAAATGAAAACCAGCGGGGGCTGGCGGCTGCCTCTCGTGAGGGAGAGGAAATTAGTTCAGGTTTTTAGGGTTTTTCCCATTTGTATTTTTCCTTCAAATTACAAAATGATCCCCCAGATTTGTGTGTTAAATGTTGCTATTTATAGGCAAAAAACATTTTTTCGGGCTTTCAAATTGGTCCTCAATTATTATGTTTGGCCCCTTAATTTCAATCAATTCTTGGTAAAAATTAAATTTGGTCTTAAAATTTTAATCTTTTCAATTCAGTCCAAATTAAGCTCCCAAACTTAATGTTTCACCAATTAAGCCCCCAAATTAATTTGACCCATTTAAAGTATAATTAAGTCCTTGCACTTAATTAAATCCTTCAATTGGACCTAAATTAATTCTTAAACATAATAAAAATTTAATTTGGCCCATGATTAAATCAAATTGGCCCATTAAAAATTTAATTATGCCATTGGACTTAATTTTTATGCAAATTCATCCAATAATCATTTAATTTGACCTTCGAATATGCATTTAATTTGACCTTTGATTTTTGCCTATTTTTGCAGTCTTTTTTTATCGGCTTTCTCCACATTGCCAGCCTTTATTTTATTTTTTGATTTTTTTATTTTGAAAAAAAGTGAAATTTAAGGAATAACCCAAAATTGGGTTATGACATAGCCCAACATAAAATTTCAACATACTAAGTCTTTAACTTAGTATATTGTTTAACTTTCTCTTCTAACATTAGTATACTGTCTCAACTCTCTAAGGGTATATTTAAGATTGTGACAGCAGTGATGATTCAAAGTACTTTTCGTTTAAAAATATATTTAAATAAAGTTTTTTTATTTTAAAAAAATTATTTTTGATATTAGTACATTAAAATGATCTAAAAATATATATAAAAAAATCATTTTAAGCAAAATAAAAAATTTAAAATTTAAGGGAACACGGTTTGCACCGTGTTCTCATTAACAGGGCTTAACTTTTAGTTGTCACCATCACTTAATTTTGTACTTTCTATCATTCTCGTTATTTAATATTTACTACTACTACTACTACTTTCTTTTTTTAATTTGTTTTTTCACTTGTTTTCTCATTTTAAAAAATATAGGTCATTGTCTTTCTAGATCCAGATCCCATATCACAACGATTCGATACATAAATATACTATAATCTATAATGGGTGATATGTGTTATTGTCTTTCTAGATCCCGGTTCCATATCACAACAATTCAATACATAAATATATCATAATCTATAATGGGTGATATGGATCATAAAAGATGTGGTTTTTTTAAAAGAATTTGGCAATTATGATTCAATGTTGTTTGGCAAGATTCCATATTTAACTTTGTTGACACTATATAATTTAAAGATGAGAGACTTAATTAAATTAGTTAAAAAGAGAGAAAAGTTAAAATTGATATTGCATTTGATGGACAACCACATTTGATGATGAAATAATGAGGTAGCAAATGTAATATTCTACCAAGAAAAGGGTATCTACAAGAAAAAAAATTCAAGTATTTGGCTAGAATCAAAATAGATATCATACCAATATAGCAATGGTTTTCAGGTTTCCAAATGATAATCACAGGGCAAGGATAAAAGCAATTATACCAAGGCATCCTATAAAATACATGTTATATAACGTGCCAATAGGCCTAACAACTTGCACATGTAGAGATGATTCTAGAGGTAGGCCAAGGGTGGCACTGCCCCTCAAAGTTTGAGATGTTTACACAATCATCCTTGAATTTACTTTATTTTTAAAGTTATTTTTATGTAATAGCCACCCGACAACAAGACGATGCATTTTGATTCTTTTTGTTAACAAATTCTAAATTTGTCTCTATGAACATAAATATATGCCAATACAACAATGGTTTTACAAATTTTTTAAATCATCCAACCAATTTAAATAATTATTAGATATAACAAATTTTCATCTGACTTATAAGTTCGTTTTCCCAATTACTCATTTATCTTTCTTTTGATAATGTGATTACATTGCATTTAAAAATTAATTTTAAAATATTATTGAAGATGTAAAATCATCACTTGATGACATTTCAAATAATATTAAGTTTTTTAATATGAAAATATAAAAAGACTAAAACAATAATTAAAAAATTTCAATTTGATGTTATTTGATTTTAAAAAGGGAAAATCACCCTGAATTAATATTTAAAAATATTTAAACAATTTAAATAATGACTAGATATAATAATTTTTCATCTGAATTATAAGTTCATTATCCCAATTACACATTTATCTTCCTTTTGATAATGTGATTACATTGCATTTAAAAATTATTTTAAAAATATTATTGAGTAAAATCATCAGTTGATGACATTTCAAATAATATTAAGTTTTTTAATATGAAAATATAAAAAAACTAAAACAATAGAAAGCATAAATTGTTTTGGATTTTGTCGTAACTTTGTGAAGTGGTCAATTGATTACAACGGATAGTCTAGGCTTGTCTTATATTTAGAATCCATAAGGGGAAAGAAATTAGGTAGAAGGTCACATAAAAATGTAATTAGATTCAAAGTTATCATCGTAAATTTGAAACATATATTTAATTAATAATTGAATAATTTTCTTTAATGCATCATTATAAAGATCCTATTTTGTAGCCTTCTGAAGAAATCGGGTCCTCCCTTGCAATGACAATGAAATGTCTTCAAGATAACAATCAAAATATTTATTTATTTATTTTAAATGTTAACGTCACCTCTCTCTTTGTTCTTGCTCTGATGAGTTTTGTGTTTTGATTAAACATGAGATGTATTCTTTTGTGTTCTCTAATTTTTTTTTTCTCTTTCAAGTTCCAATGGAAAATAAATCTATAATCAATTCAAATACTTGGAGAAATATGTGAATAAAAATTTGGTATTTCTTTGTTTTAGTTGGCAAATCTATAACTTACAGGTTGTAAATTAGCATTAGACAATATAGTAATTAATGTTAAATGACCTGTTAAAATTTGAAGGAATTCATTTTTTATAAATAGTGAAGTAAATAAGTTGATTTATCCAAAAAATAAAGGAATTCATGTGAAAATAATAAAGAAGTCGAGGGTTGCACATGATTTTTATCAAGTTTCTTATTGAGTTGTAATGTGAAGTAAATGTTTGAGATTTTAATTATAGAGTTGATTTGAATTGATTCTTGAAATGCAAAATACATGGTATCTAAAAAACTATTAGTGGTAATAGACTTGACATGATTTTTGATAAAAATTCAAGAAAAATTCAATACAATTATTCTCTAAAAATTTTCAATTGAGATATTTATCATTTCAAACATTATTTATGTTGCATTCAAAAGGATGTTGAGTCATCTTAATAAATACCAGAAGATATAAAAAAAATATTTTTAAATGTTTTGATGAGAAATCAATATGTAACTGAGAAGATTAGAAATGCTTTTTAATATATTGAAAAAAACCTAAAAGATATAAAAGAGATAATTTTGAATGTTTTGGTGAGAAATCAAAACGTAACTGAGAAAAAAAAGAATCAATATATTAAAAGAGAGAAAGATAAAAATATAAGAATGAAATTAGCTCAGTTGACAAAGAAAAGATTTGGATAAGAAGTAGGAGTGAAAAGACAAAAACTATCATCAACCACCTTTTAAAAAAGATATTAGAGAAGAACCATGTCGATAAATTATATATTCCATTTAACTGTGTTATTTGGAACGTGTAAAATTCATGCGGTAAAATCGTGGCTGAGCCCAGTTCAATATCTATGCCGTGGTCGCTGCTCAGCTGGAAAACCTAGAACAACATTGGCCTCAGGTTCTTAAATGGGGTGGGGATCCACTAGTGACTGTGAGGAGGCCACGTAACCCACTTGACCATGGGAGGACAGCCGAACCCACGTGATCCAATCAGCTTTTTAATTAGATATAGATGACGTGGAGGCAAAATACCCTCTCCTCCCATGCCCCGTCGGCTATATAACAGCCTTACCAAACCATTATCAGATACATCAATTATCATTACAAAGCACATAGCTCGAGCATCAACTCACTGGTAGTGATATCCCTTACGAACGTTGCCTCTAGCATTAGAATAGCTTTCACAGATTAGATATTGATTAAGTTTCTTAATCACAGCTCGAGTGATAAACATTGTTCTAAGTGATGGCCACATCAACTGTCATGCAGACCGTCCTTGCAACTCCAGTAGCCAGTGGTCCGGTGAAAAATCGGTCTCGAGTGAGCAACTTGTTTTCTGCTACGTATGTGCCACGACTACGTGGCAGTGCTAGCAAACGGGTGCAGTGCAAGGCCAAGCTGGTGAGTTTGGATTCTATTTCGACTTCCTTTGTGTATACTTTTGGTGATGCATGGTTCTTAGGATTGTGTTAACATTTGATTCAATTTGCAGGATGACCAGATCAAGAAAATAGCAGAGTCAGGTTCTACTCCTAAGCCAAAGGTACAGGATTAGTTATACGGCACGATTTGTTTCGGAAATGTTTAATTTTAGCAATTTAAGTAGAGCATGGACTTTGTGATTGCATTTATGCTTCCACCTCTAATGTAAACGCCCGTATGACTGTGATTAACAGGTCAGCACAAAATTCCTCGATTTGTTCGCATTTAGCGGACCCGCGCCAGAGAGGATTAATGGCAGGCTTGCCATGATAGGCTTTGTCGCTGCAATGGCAGTGGAACTGTCCAAGGGCCAAGACCTTTTCTCTCAGATATCTAACTGTGGAGTATCGTGGTTCCTCGGAACAAGTATTCTGCTCTCTGTCGCGTCTTTGATCCCACTATTCAAAGGGGTCAGCGCGGAATCCAGGTCAGAGGGCGTCATGACATCGGATGCTGAGATGTGGAACGGTAGATTTGCCATGCTGGGTTTGGTTGCGTTGGCCTGCACCGAGTATGTCTCGGGTGGAACACTTCTGTAGTTTCTGTTTTGTGTTATTATTCAAGCCATAGATGTCAACATGGATACTTGAATCAATGTAATTTCAGTAGCTAAATATGTTTCCAAGCATATATATAAAATACAAATAATACTTCTGTAGATTTTGCTTCTCCTTCTTTATGTTATGCTAGCTAGGAACATGCCAAGTTTGAGAGCCGTCGGTGCATCAATAGGAAGATATTTCGGACTTCTAACGAATCACGGATCTTTCTTTAATATGAAAATATCAAAAACTAAAACAGTAATTAAAAACTTTTAATTTGATGTTATTTGATTTAAAAAAGGGAAAATCATACTATGCTTTTATTTTTTTGAAAATTATAGAAAACTTCGCATGAGTTCACGATTACTTTATACAGTATTAAGAAAAAATCAACAAAAAAAAATCTAAGTATTTACAAGTTCATCAGTATATTTTAATTAATAACTAAAGAATCCCTAATGTATCAAATGAATAAAAATAAGAGGAGATTGCATTAGCTTGCCTACAAAATCCAATCAGTTCATTTTTATTTTGCCAAATTATTATCAAGCACTTCCATTCCATATAATTCACAGTGCAAATCTTGGAGCCCCGAACAAACCACAAACATTTTGGAAATTTGGGTTTTATTCACTTTAATGCTGCATCATTGTTGTCCTTTCATGGACAACATAAGCTAAAATTATTTCTAAATCAAAACCAACTTTAATCTCAATTAACAGAAACCTAACAACCAAATAGTGGCTAAAATTTAAAAATAAACATGCTATAAAAAACACACTATCTAGCTAATAAATTTTTAATTTTTGAAGAGCTAATTTTGATTCGAAACAATCTATCATACCATAACAAATTGGAAATCCAATAAAAGCCTCCATATCATTGGATACAAATTCAAGCTCGGTAGAAAAAAGGAACCCAACCTAAAAGCAAAAAACTGTTGCATAAATACAACATAGTTGCTTGGTATAAAATCAAGCCACTGACTTACTAACCCCAGATCTATCAACAATTTTAATGTAATTTGACCTAATGGCTAATCTAAAATTATGCCTAGCCTTAGCTCGGCTAAGAGATTTATTAATGTTTCATTTAGGTTGTTGTTATCTATTTTTTAGATTTTCATACAAAAAAAAGAAAATACAAAAAAAAAATTTTAAAAAAATCCAAAAAATAATAAAAGTAAGAAAAAAAATTCTGAAATGCTGAAAAATAATTAAAATTGGTTTAGAAAGTTCAAAAATATAAAAGGTTAAAATTTAACAATATATTTTTTTTACTAATAAGAACCTTTGGATAAGAAAAATTCAATTTGAGAAAAAAAAAATTCAAAATAAAATATTTATGCACTCAATTAAATTTTATCCAAGATTTAATTGGATTAAATTTTATCCAAGATTTAATTGGATTTATAGATGGTTTCATTACAAGAAAATTGATCTTTAAAGTCAATTTAGGATTTTATTAGAAGCAATTAAAATTATGGGGTCCAATTATAATTTTGAAGGATTGATTTGTTCAAATCAAGAGCTTAATTGTATAAATATTGAAGTTTGATAGTCAATTAGGAATTTAATTGAAACATTCCAAAACTAAGGACCAAATCAGAAAAGACACTAAACTCAAGGGGTTTAATTACAATTTTCTGGGGGGTCTTGATTACAAAATTACATAAACATTCAAGGATCAAATCGGAAATATTATTTAAAACTGCAAAACAGCGCCGTTTCGCTCAACATTGTTCACTGTTTTCTTCAGAAGACGTCAAATTGCAGCTGGCGGAGAAACGTTTGCAGCAGCGAAGGCGGTGATCAAGGGGCCATGTTTCACAGCTGATATCTCTCCGGCCGTTACTCCATCCCTGCAAAGAAAACGCTTGCATCATCTGGCTATAAAAGCCAGAGGATATACTGAACAGAAAAAAAAAACAGAGAGAAAAGAGAAAACCAAAGGTGGAACGGACAGAAGAGAAAGACAGAGAGAGGGAGGAAAAAGAAGAACAAGGAGGAGAAGGAGACAGCAGAAAAAGAAAACAGTGGGGGAAAAGGAGAGGAAAACAGGGAGAAGAGGGAGCATAAAAGCAGAGGGAGACGTGAGGAAGAGGGGCAACAGACGGGGAAAGAAAAGAAAAGAAAAGGGAGAGCAGGAGAAGCAGAAGAACCCGAGGGGGGAAAACGGAGGAGAAAACGACAGAAAGAAAGGAATGCAAGGGGGAAAAACAGAGATGAGCTGGGAAGAGAGGAGGCAGAGAGTGAGCAGAACATGAAATAAAAACAGAGAAGAGTAACAGAAGAGATCAAATTAAAAGGCGATAGAGCAGAACCGGAGAAGAACTAAGAAAAGAAACAGAGAGAAGGAGAGAACCAGACGCAAAGAAAGGAGAAAAGACGAACACGCTCAGGGAGGCATCATAGCTTATTCCCAGAATCCCAGCGACAAGCTCAGGAGGGATTTCTCCCAGCAGCGGCTGTGAACCAGTTAAGTTTTTCATTCCTTCTCCTTCCGTTTACAATTGCACAAACACTGTGCAGGTGCAAATTAATTACATTTCGGCTGTAGTATGCGTGCGTGAATTGTTCACGCTGACCCAGCTAGGCCTGTTGTATCCAACCAAGACACTTAAACAGGGCTAGAACCAGTTAAAAAAATATATATATTAAAATTATTTTAAAAGATATTTGTGATTTTCCACATATTTTTTACTTTATTTTGATTAATATTGGTTTATATTTTTATATTATAAAAATACAAATCTAATATTAAAATACTTGGTTTTTATCAAAATATTGAAAAAAATAAAAATATATTTTTATGAACACGGCCATGACTCTCTAAAAAAAAAAATCATATTGTATCTTCATAAAAAAAAAGTTTTAACATTCATTTTGGTTTTAATAACCAGTTTATTAAAGTCACAAGAACTGGCCAATATTTCAAAAAAATTATTTTGTTTTCTTTTAATATATGGGGTTATGACCTTATACGTAAGACGTATACCAGATATTAAATTTTTTTGTTTGTGTTAGAACGATTAGGTTTTACTCGATAAGACAAATACCTCCTTACTGATGAGAACTTTTCTTAAATCACAGACGAACCAACAACTAGAAAACACGACAAGACTTTAGATTTTAACAGACAATAAAACAATGCAGCTTACCTTGGATAAGGCATCTTTAGGGTGTTAATACCTTCCCTTTATGCAACCAGTCCCCGTACCTGATTTCTGAGACCAATTAGGGTTCCTAGCGATCAAAATATTATGTGGCGACTCCCATTCTATTTTTCCACTAATAAAGGACAATAATTCATTATCTCCCTACATTTGTCGCATTAGATACAAGATTTTGAGGGTGGATGTTTTCATCACAACGCCTCACACGTGCGACATAGGTGATGATACTTAGACTCTGGTATATGTGTGTGAGTTGCAATGCCAAGTAAAAGTTCGGTATTTTAATTATATAGTTGATTTGAATTGATTATTGAATTGCAAGATATATGGCGTATAAAAAAATTACTAGTGGCAATAGACTTGACATGAAATAGCAAGATAGTATAGATATTTATAAGAATTCAAGAAAAGTTTAGTGCCCGTATTGTTAGAAAATTTTCAGTTACGACATTTACCATTTCAAATATTATTTGGTTTGTATTTGAAAGGATGTTGAGTCATGATAGCAAATACTAAAAAATATAAGGAAGATGCTTTTGAATGTTTTGGTAAGAAATCAATAAGCAAATGAGAAGAAAAAAAATATCTCTAATATATTAGAAAATATGAAGATAAAAATGAAAAGAAAACTTGTTAAATATAATATATTAAAAAAGATGAAGATAAAAATAAAGGGAATAAAATTAACTTAGTGAGCAAAAGAAAGAGAACAACATGAAAAGTAAACAATCTATCATCAATCATATCTTAAAAAAGGATATTTATGAAAAAACATGTCGATAAATTGCAAAATTTTTATACATTAGTACGATTTAATTTAGCAGTGTTATTGGGAACGTGTAAAATTCATGTGGTAAAATCGTGGCTGAGTCCAGTTCGATTACTATGCCGTGGTCGCTGCTCAGCCGAAAAACCTAGAACAACAATGGCCTCAGATTCTTAAATGGGGTGGGGTCCACTAGTGACTGTGAGGAGGCCACGTAACCCACTTGACCATGTGAGGACAGCCGAACCCACGTGATCCAATCAGCTTTTTAATTAGATATAGATGACGTGGAAGCAAAATACCCTCTCCTCCCATGCCCCATCGGCTATATAACAGCCTTACCAAACCTTTGTCAGATACATTAATTATCATTACAAAGCAAATAGCTCGAGTTTCAATCACTGGTAGTGATATCCCTTACGAACGTTGCCTCTAGCACTAGAATAGCTTTCACAGATTAGATATTAAGTTTCTTAATCACAGCTCGAGTGATGGCCACATCAACTGTCATGCAGACCGTCCTTGCAACTCCAGTAGCCAGTAGTCTGGTGAAAAACCGGTCTCGAGTGTCCAACTTGTTTTCTGCTACGTATGTGCCACGACTACGTGGCAGTGCTAGCAAACGGGTGCAGTGCAAGGCCAAGCTGGTGAGTTTGGAATCTATTTCGACTTCCTTTGTGTATACTTTGGGTGATGGTTCTTAGGATTGTGTTAACATTTGATTCAATTTGCAGGATGACCAGATCAAGAAGATAGCAGAGTCAGGTTCTACTCCTAAGCCAAAGGTACAGGATTAATTATACGGCATGATTTGTTTCGGAAATGTTTAATTTTAGCAATTTAAGTAGAGCATGGACTTTGTGATTGCATTTATGCTTCCACCTCTAATGTAAACGCCCGTATGACTGTGATTAACAGGTCAGCACAAAATTCCTCGATTTGTTCGCATTTAGCGGAGCCGCACCAGAGAGGATCAATGGCAGGCTTGCCATGATAGGCTTTGTCGCTGCAATGGCAGTGGAACTGTCCAAGGGCCAAGACCTTTTCTCTCAGATATCTAACGGTGGAGTCTCGTGGTTCGTCGGAACAAGTATTCTGCTCTCTGTCGCGTCTTTGATCCCACTGTTCAAAGGGGTCAGCGCGGAATCCAGGTCAGAGGGCGTTATGACATCGGATGCTGAGATGTGGAACGGTAGATTTGCTATGTTGGGTTTGGTTGCGTTGGCCTGCACCGAGTATGTCTCGGGTGGAACACTTCTGTAGTTTCTGTTTTGTGTTATTATTCAAGCCATAGATGTCAACATAGATACTTGAATCAATGTAATTTCAGTAGCAAAATATGTTTTCAATCATATATATAAAATACAAATAATACTTCTGTAGATTTTGCTTCTCCTTCTTTATGTTATGCTAGCTAGGAACATGCCAAGTTTGAAAGCCGTCGGTGCATCAATAGGAAGATATTTCGGACTTCTAACGAACCACGGATCTTTGTTGCAGCGACCGATTACAAATGTTTGACCACCTACGATTTATGAAAATGGTAGATTGAAATGCAATTCCCATCCAGTTTAGGCCATTTATAAAAAAAGTTTATTTAGGAGATATATTATACCGCGCCCGCTATAGGTCAAGCGGAACGCTTTCTTCGAAGCCAACGAAGATAGAGATATTTAGGAGGAAGAGAAATCAAAATAAAGTCTAAAATTATCACTTCCTTCGAAGCCAACAAAGAGTAGAAGAGCATTTGCATGTATACATCCAATCTAACAAAAACACTAATATAACTTAAAACCATAGAAATCACTCTCGTCATGGAGGTAAAAGATCAAGATATTTACATGCCAAGAGTATCAAACAGAGATGCAAATGGCAATCTCACATGTGACCCACTGTGCGCCTTCCCCTCGATATCTACACGATCAACTGAAAGCAGGGCTCTACTTAGTAATATGGCAAAAACATATAACATATCAAAGCAATTTGTGAAAAAAAAAAATTGCAAAAAGAACTTCTGGACTCTCAAGAAATGGATTTAATCTGTGTTTTACAAGTGGCTTATCTTTAAATAATAGAAAAAACTAGGCAGCGTGGTAGCATTGGGATATTTGCTGTAAGTCTAATGATTTAATTATATTTAGTTGCAGTGGAGGGGTTTGTTTTTATATTTTAAAAATATTTTTTAAAAATATAAAAAAATATTTTATTTTAAAAAAATATTTTTTTATGTTTTTAGATCATTTTAATGCGCTAATATTAATAATAATTTTTAAAAATAAAAAAATATTATTTTAATATATTTTTAAATAAAAAAATATTTTAAAAAATAACAACAATTACAATCTCAAATACACTCTACTATCATTTTTCTTTGCGTCGGGATTAATTTGGATTTTTATCTCTCGTTTCCTGCTATTGCAATTTAAGATCGTCTTCCTTACTCTAAAAAAGAACGAGGAAAAAAAAAGAAGCAAGTGTCTTTACCTAATTACGAAAGCAAAGAATTGATGGTTTATATATTTATTCATTTATATATGGTATTTGTGGTTTTTTAATAGATTTTTTATTTGAAAATATATTAAAATAATATTTATTTTAACAAAAAATATTTTTTATATTAAAATATCAAAAAAATTTAAAAAAATAAAAAAATTAATCTTTTAATATTTTTTTACTGAAAAATAAACGAGCTAAATTTATTGCATTTTTTTGTTGTTATTTGCGCACAGTTTTGCTTCGTCGGCAGCAGTCCCTGGAATTTGCTAAATACCACTCTATTTGTATTTTCTGGTATTTGTCACGTTAATCCTCGTCAGTCACTTTCTGTTTGGTTTTTCAGTTACTATTCTCTTTAATTAAGCAGCCAATGATCTTAACTGTGGAAATTTTATCCTCCTTGGACGTGCATGCCACCAAATTAATGTCATCACCGTTGACTTGGAGTTTAAAGAGTTTAAGATTGACTAACCTTAATTTCATGAATTATACCCTGTACTTAGGAAGATGATAATTAATGGTTGTTATTAAAATTATTTTAAAAAATATCTATTAAAAAAATATTTTTTTATTTTAAAAACATTTATTATTTATGTGAGGACATAAAATAATTTTAAATCAAAAAATTAATTCTAGTAAATAATGTTTTGAACGGGATGTCAAACACGATTATAAATAGATAGTGTTGTTAAGTTAGTATATGAAATTGTAATAATTGGTATTTTTTAAAATAATTTTTATTTGTGAATATATTATAATTTAGATTTTTTTTATATATAATTTAATTGTCTAGAGTCTTCAGAAGCTATCGAAAAGAAAGATCATGGTAATTTTGTTTTCTCATATTGACAATGACTGGGTCATCTGCGAAAATTAAATTTATGTTTTATTATTTTCAATTACTGGCCAAAGCACTTATCCAAAATTTAATAAGGTTTCAAGTTAAAAACGCTCGCTAATGGACACCGAAGTTAATAATTCTGTCTTTTGTAATTTCTTAGAACTTGCTGGTTGTTGCGTGGTCTCCTTCATTTCCAGAAAATTCCAAGTGTTCATGACGCTTACCTCCACGAACAAATTCTTCGTGCAGTAAATATCGTTCGACGGGTGCCCAAGCTTATAAATCTAGTTTAACTGGTAAGTTTTATATTTATTTTTTAAAAATTATTAATTTAAATTTTATAAATTTTAATTACGTTGAAAATTTACATGGTTATTAATAATTAATTTATTCAAATAAATTAATTCAAATACTCATATTAATATAAAAAAGAAGAAGATTGCGGGGATTGAATGGCTTCAAAAACCAGCTGTTGATGACCATATTCAACCAATTTCCAGTGTGATCTACTATACGAGCTACTACAGTGATCATCAATTTGTCCTAACTTGGAACTAAGATTTCAATAAACTAATATAATTATGTATTGAAGTGATCCACATGCTTAGCTTACGCCAAAAAAAAACACTATTTTGATTTTATATTTATATATATATATATATATATATATATATAGAGAGAGAGAGAGAGAGAGAGAGAGAGAGAGAGAGAGAGAGGAGGAGGAGAAGACTACAGCTGTTTAATTAAGGTTTTCGAATTATTATTTATTTTTTAAAAAAAAAAACAGAGAGAGAGAGAGTTTCTAATTGTGGAATTAGAAGTGGAAATGGTTGACTTTGATCGTGAAATTTACCTAATAAAAAAAGTGCTACGCCAGTTTAATATAGAGCATCCTTAGTAAACTTGACATTTAAGACATCAGCGAACATCTATTTAATTCACACACACGTATGCGTGAGTGTTAACTTTCATGTTTCAATTTGCGCACAACCAAATGGAACAATCACAACCAGCTCAAGAAATTAATTTTATTTCCAGGAAGAAGAGCACTGCTAATTAGGGATGTTTTAAAAAACTAACATATCTGTAATACTTTCATGGTGTGATTCGACCTAGCATTAAAATCGGATCATGAGAAATTATAAATTATAAAAGTTCAAGAAACCTAAAAAAATAAATACATATTATAGCTTGGGTAACTATTAAGGTTTTTGAAGTCCAGTCAACATGATGCAACTCGTGTAGCATATATTTCTTTTATTTTTATATTTGATAGCTTATAAATTGAATATTATTTTTAATTTATTTAGAAATGTCTTGGCTCTAAATTTTTTGTTAGTGAGGTTCTAATTAAATTTATTTAACATAATAAAAATATTTGTCTTTGTTGAAAGAGAGATATTATAGGTAGGGTAACTAATCAAGGTTTTTGAAACCGGTGAACATAATCCAAACTCATATAGCATGTATTTCTTTTATTTTTATATTTGATAATTTGTAAATTGGATATTATATATTTTTATTTTATTTAGAAATGTGTTGACTCTAAAATTTTTGTTAATGAAATTCTAATTAAATTTATTTAACATAATAAAAAATATTTGTCTTTGTTGGAAGAGAGAGTGAAATAACTAAAATTTAATAGTGATGTAAAGTATGGAAATTAGATCTAATGTGTCATGACATTTATAATCATTTTGTAAGTCCATCTCTAAATACAAACTCATGAAAATTAACAATAAAAACCCAAGATGTAGATATTTATAATAATCATATAAAAATTAGTCAAACATGATCTATTGAGCCGTTTAAATGCACAAAAATTTTAAATAGATCAAATTTATGGTTTATAAAATATAAAAAATTAAATAGAATACAACCATATATCCGAGCTCAACCCAACTGTATACATTAAAATACTCTGACGCTTTCATTCCTTTTCTCTTTTAGTAAACAAGTTCGATACTATTCCAAGCTTGTGCTCTTTTGGTAGCTTGTAGGTAACCTGCATGCTCACCGGTGATTTCATGTATACAAGACTAGTGATAAACAAATAAGATGATCATGAAGCTGTACCATGGTTTTCCAAGCTAATTGGGTGTCAATATTGATCATATATATATATATTGCTTCCCCTCTTGGAATACATTCTTCCTGTTTTAAAATTACTGGCAGTCTCCGGTCAATAATACCAAATCAAATCCATCAGAAGATACACAGTCGGCTTTTGTCAGCCAGGCTATCTGACTCAAACCCACAAGAACCAAAAAGTTAGATAAGTATAATAGTTTCCTACTCCAGCGAAGCAACAAGGAATAAGCAGCAGTCAATCTCAAGTCCTCTACTCTATACTGGAACCAAAGTAACCAAGCTGCTCAACCAACACGTTTACATCTTCCTCATCCTCACCTTCGCTACCCAATACTGCTATTTCTTCGTCAATATCCTCGTTCAATAAGTCTTCCCAGAAACCCTCATCAATTTCGTTACCTTTATTTCCATGTTCTTCTGCTTTCTCAATACGTTCTTCCACCAAGTTGATCAGTTGGTTTTCACTTAGTCCTTGCATGTTCATTGCCGGATTGTGAAATTCTGGAACGTCAAACTCAGAAAGATCACCAAACTCCTGATGTTCAATCTTAACAAATGTTCCTACTCCCTCGCCATGGCCGAATTCTGCAACCTCAAAATTACTACGCCCTTGATCAATCGGTCGCCTTCTCTTTTTACTAATCGCCTCTTCAAGTTCTTTCCTCATTTCCTTTTGTTGGGCTAGTTGCTGCACAAAGTTGGGATTTTGCATTACTCTAGCCAAGAAACTCATCATCTGTTGCTGTTTATTCTCAGTCCTTTTAAGTTTTTGTTCAATAAGTTGAAGACAAGCTTTAGTAGTCTGTTGTTGTTGTCTAAGCTTCACCAGTTCCACCATTAGTACTTGCTTGTCTCGCCTTAATCGATTCACTTCCCCATCTAGTCCAAATGTTCCAACTTCAACACAAGCCTCTAGAGCTTGCTGAGAAGTTTGTGTTTGAGGAGCTTTTCTCCTCCTAATACTCTTGAGAAGATGTTTTTTCCCTCTGAGAAACCCTTCATTAGCAAACTCCCATCTATCTGGATCAACCTTTCTAAACCCCTACACAATCCAAATCCCATCCTCTTTGATCAATCCCAAAAAAAGGCTAAGATAACCAAAAAATGAATTGTAAGCTAGTACTATCCGAACTCTCAACAACAGTTTTCAAGAGCTACAAGCGATGAACTAAAATTTATGAGCAATTATTAGGGGTTTAGAGAGGTTGAGTTTTTAATGAACTTCCATTCCATTCATCAAACAGTCATCATTTTTTGAACAAACCAAATGTGGAAACACTACAAATGCTTAACAACCTAATAATAGCTTTGTATATTATTTTATGTATTTGATCTCAGCAGTGACCCTTTTCAAACTATATATCAAACAAGCAAAATGTCCACATTAAATAAATTGGACAAAAAAGGGACCAATTAGAACTTTTCTGAAAAGAATAATATTTTTTTTTGAAAATAAAAAGAGAAAGCTATGAATTTCTAGCATGTTCTTGAACAAACCAAGGAGTCACATCTAGAAAGAGAGCCCACTTAAAATTACAGGAAGATACTAATCCAAAAAAACCAATATCCATCACCCCCTTAATTGTTTTCCTACTTAAATGAAGTTGATAAATCTGAAGGTTACAAGGAAAAAGTACTTACATAGGTGTTAAGCTGCCTAACAAAGCTAGAGAAATTGTTGTGCTTGAAGTATCTAGGGAGGAGACTCGTGGAAAAGGCTTGGGGATCCCAAATAATAAAGCTGTTGTTACCTCTACTCCAAGAAACAATATGGTTTGTGCTTGCATCTTCAATTATATCATAAGTTTTGGTGAGAAATGGTGGAGCAACCGGGTCACGGAGTCCCTCCATTGGTTGTGGAATAGCTGTAGATGCCATGCCTGATGAGTATGTACTTGACCTAGATCCTGTAAACTCCCCTTTGATCTCTCGGCCGCGATGATTCCTGGTTTGGAAACTGACCTCACTGAGATATAAAGACAAGATTTGAGATAGTTTCTCTTTTTTCAGGTAGATGTGCAGACTGAGTTGGTATAAAGGCCCGATCTTGAGAAGAATACAGTTTGGGACACGTAAACTAAATTTGAGAAAGCTATTGAAAATGGGAACTATCACTCTTGAAAGAATCAGAAAAGAGAGGAGGAGAGACTGATTAGGAGTTAGTAGGAGCTTTGTGCTAGGCAGGAATGACACTGATGAAAAAACTCAAAGGCGGTGAAAGGAGCTGGGGAATCAGAGAGGTGAAATTGAGGCTATATGGATCGGTTAGCCTTTAAATAAGCTGATGAGATTTGTTTTTTGGCCTTTTCCTTCTTTTCAAAGCTTGAGAGCACAATAGCCAGTAGCCTGAGCGGGTGACGAAGACATAAATGAAGCAAAAAATGACAGAGTGAGATACTTTGCCCCCACATCACTTATTTTTCCTTTGAGAAAGTACTCTCGTGGCACACTTTTGTTTTCTCAATACCTAGACCTAAGGAAGTTCATTCCTGATGTATAATTTTAGTTGGAATAATATTGATTTTTTTAATTAATTTAGATATTTAGAAAAAAATTGCATCTACCCTAACTAAATTTATAAATTTTAAAATTAATAATTATATAAATTATTTTTAATAATATTGAAATTTATAAAACTCGAATTAATGATATTTAAAAAACAAATTCAAGACCTAACCAACTAAATTACACTATTTAGTTTAAAATAATATTAATTTACAAAAAATAACTAGCTGTGGTGGTATAATATTAATTATTTTATTATTAATATATAATTAATTGTTTAATAATGTAATTATATTATTATAGTTTTGTTTATATGTTTTCATAGTCATTGCTACTATATAAAACTCGTATTATTTATATTGTGTTTGATCATAAACAGTAATAGATCATATGTTTATGAAAAATAACTAGCCCAGATTTTGTATAGTTTTTAAATATTTTTTTCTAACTTGGTATCATTTTTTATATCTTTTATTGATCGATATTGAATTTAGAAAATTTATATTCTAAAAGTAAAATAAAAATTCTACAGGATATATATTTATTATTTTATTTTTGATACATGTGGATTTTAACTTCTTAATTATCCTCCCCATCTTTGATCCCGTGGTCATTTCTGTGGCACCTGCCTGAACAGACAGATCATTAAATAGTAACCTATATAACAAAGGGGACAGTTCCTCACAAACGATTTCTAAAAAAAAAACAAAAAACTATCATATAACTTGATTTCATGATTTTATTAAAAGAAAATACTTAATTAAAAAATAATAAAGAATCAAATAATATATAATTCAATTCCTATACTGTGGAGACTCTTGAACAATTTAAATTTTTTTGATATGGTTTCAATATATATCTAGCATATGAGATGGTTTTCTTTGTTTTTATGTTTTCATTAGAGATATTTGATATGCATCTTAAAGTAAAGCTTATGATATAAAATATTCATTGATTTAAGTTTAAATAATTTACAACAAACTTTGCAATTCAAAGTATAGTAATATTATTATTATTACAAGTTTTTGTAACAATGGAAGATTCTGGAGCAATTAATAATGGGGTTTTTTTTCTTGACGCGGTAATTATGAGATAGGGACTCCATGGGAATGTTCCGGAACGGTCTGGAGTAATGGAGATGTAATGGTGGTGCCTGAGAATGGAACCCAGTCTGGATGAAGTGTGAGTTTGCAACTAGCTTTCGTTTTCAGGACAGTGGCATACGTTGATGTTTTTTTAGGTCATAAAAATGGATGAATAAAATGAAATTTGCCAAAAAGAAAAGGAGATATGAGACCCGCCCTTGTGTTTTTTATATAGCAGTTTTTAATTTTAGAACTCATAAAATTAATTCAAATATAAATAAGTTAATTCAAATATATATATATATATATATATATATATAATTATAATAGTGCACCAATGAAACTATTCAATGCAAAACTGACAGTGACCTTTTGACGGAAAAAAATTTAACTAAAAATCCCGGTTTGCGGTTAAAAAAATATGTTTATAAAATTTTATTTTTTTATTTAAAATTATCTTAATACTATCATGAAACATTCGAGTTTTAACTTTTAAGAGGTATTGAAAGTTCAGATTTGAACCTTTTGTTTAAAATTTGATTAGAACAAAAAAAGTTAATTTTTATTGAGCAAAAAATAAGTCAATAACATCATAGAAAAAAACACTCAACTACTAAGAGACATGGTAAGGAGGCTTGTGATATTTTATTTATTTTTATATTTTAAAAATATTTTTAAAAAAATTATTTTATTTTTATTTTTTTTAATTAATATATTTTTTAATATTTTTAGATAATATACTGATATCAAAAATAATTTTTAAAAAATAAAAATATATTATTCTGATATAATTTTTAACAAAAATATTTTAAAACATAACCGCAACTACACTCTTAAATTAAAAGGCTAATTATATTTCATAGGCTAATTATATTTCATTTTTTTCGTAGCTTGAATTTGTATCTTTTCTCTTGAAATGAAGAGAGATATTACTATAACTAAGTTATGGAATCCTTATATATCTAAATAGGTTAGGGAAAAATTAAAAAAAAAAAAAAAGGTTCAATTATATGGTTATATTTAGGGTTGTAGTTGTGTCTTATTTCTAAAAAAAAATTATTTTTTTTATTTTTAAATTATTTTTTATATTCTTGCATAGTTTTAATGTAATGATTTCAAGATAAAATTTTAAATAATAAAAGTTTAATATGTTATCAAATAAAAAACAATTTAAAAAAAATCCTCCACCTACTTCCGAATAATTAATATACTCCGTGGACAGGCACACCAGGCCACTTTCCGTTTGCGATCCATCCCTGCAGTTTCTTATCTACCAGGAGAATATTTCAGATATTTTTGGGTTTAATTGCCATTCTACAAGCACAAGGGTAATACTCTGTTTGCACTTTGCCCTTAATCGACAATGACAGGTGTAGGGTAGGTGGCTATCCACCGCATCATAGCAAAAATATTAAACAAATGGAAGAATGGAGAAACGAGTATTAAACAAATGCAAAGACTGTGGAATAAATTATTGGAGCAAATAGTTTAATAAAAAGGCTTCAGGATGAGTGTAGAAACGCGTGGAATATACCCGACACAACCAAATCTAGAGAGAGGATGGCTGGGGCCGATCAGATGTAACTTTTGAAACGAATTATTGCGCGCTCCGAATCAATTCCTTATTACATAATTCACTGTTGATACGCTTCTGGTTAAATTAATTTTTTATATATAAAAGTAAAACAAATATTTATATATGCTAATGTTTTAATTTTGTTAGATTTTAATTTGCATGGAGATACAGATGATTTTGTAAGTTCAAAAGAAATTCAGTAAAATTATAATTTGATTTTAAAAAAAATTCAAGATAATATATTTTTTAAATATTAATATAATAATATATTAAATTAACTTGAATCAAGCCGAGTTAACATTTTAAATTCATGACTCGAGTTATGAGATAGGGATAACTTTATAAAAAGTAAATCAAAATAAATTATAAAGTTTAATTCCTAATCAACCAGATATTGAAGAATAAAAATGAAAACAAATCAATAAAAATAAACCTTAAAAAAATAAACCAAGTTAACTTGTTAAATCCATGATCCAGGTCATCAGATTGAAATAACCTCATAAAAAATAAATTGAAACAAATTATAAAATTCAATTCCTAATCAGTTCAAAAAATAACTCAAATTAATCTGTCAAACTCATGAATGTAGTTATAAGACGAAGATGATCTTATAAAAAGAAAAAAAATAACATGATTTAACCAATCAAATATGTGACTTTTATCATGAGATTAAGATAACCTTTTAAAAAATAAATCAAAATAAATTATAAATTTCAATCCCCAGTCAACCTTATAAAACCTAATGTTGAATGATGAAATTTATACAAATTTTAATTACCTATTAAAAAACAAGTCCAATGTAAAAAAAAAAAAAAAAAAAAAAAAAAAAAAAAAAAAAAAAAACCCTAATTTAACCAGGTTATAATGTCAAAATTTACATCCCTAATCATGAGATAAAGATATTTTTATAAAAAATAAATCAAAATAAATTATAAAACTCAATTACCAATCGATCCAATATTGAATGATAAAATCAAAAATAATTTCAATTAAAAAAACAAAAAAAAATGAATAAACTCAAGTTAATTTATTAAGCAATAGAAATCAAACAAAATAAATTATAAAGCCTTATTATTAATTAATTCATATTAAATAATAAAATAAAAAAATAAAAAAAATCAACCAACCGAGTTAACATGTCAAACTTATTATCCATATCATAAAGATGATATAATCAAATAAAAAACAACTATAATATTAAAAGATAATTTTTTAAAAAAAAAAACAAAACACCACCGAAAAAACCACAAAAAACAAAAAAAACTTTAACAATCAGAGTTAATGTGAGATTTTTTTGCTTGACAACCATGTTTTAATTTATTGTATAATAATAATAATAATAATAATAATATGAAAATTGTTTGAGAATAAAATTACTTCTATTTTTAATTGTTTTTTAAAAATGTTTTTTTTACTAAAAAAATATTATATTAATATATTTTTAATAATTTTTTATTGTTTTAATATATAATGTTAAAAATAAAATAAAAATCTGAAAAAAATATTATTTTCATATATTTTTTTAAAAAAGTACATCACACACTGCACTATCAAACTCAATCAAAGCAATAAACTAAAGTGAAATTATTTTAGGGCCTGATTTTTTATTCTGTCGAAATACATTCAACATCCTTATCGGAACAGTACACGTCAATACTTTTAAAGAAACAATCAATTTAACCGAGTAACGAGAGCAAAAACGAAAGGGATGACCGATTCAATACATCCTGTAATCACTAATCACAATCACGGCCATCTTCCACGAGCAGAAAAAACCAAATGCGAGGGGGGGAAATCATGACGGGAAAAGACAAAGTGTGAAGTTGATAGAGTTGCAGGCAAGTAAGAAGAAATTATACAACACAAGCACAAGCAGCCATATAGGATATAGATAACCAAAGGGTAACATGCCTCGCATAGTTATCACAGTTAGGAAGGTTTTAAATTCTGTTTTCCAAGACCGGGTATTTTATTTTTAAAATATGATCATGCTAATATTTCAGTTTGATTTACACCTGCGAAAGCAGATTTCATGCAGCAGCATCAACAGCACGAGCACTGGGGTCCTTGTTAACAAAAGCTTGCACATACTCTTTCCTGCAAGACAGCCTTTTCTTAGACTCAAGGGAACTTCTGAATATCTCTTATTGCCTAGACATGTACAACAAGAGATGTCAAAAATATAAATGAGGAAGAAACAAACCTTGCAGGTAGATGATCATGTGGCCGATTAAAAGGAGTCCAAACTGGATCACCCACAAACAGCCTCATTGCCTGAAGAAATATGTCTTGTTAGAATATCATTTTTATGCGTTGGTTAAATATCAGGCACGGTTGCACAAATACCATATAAATAAACTCGTTGAGCATAATAACATTCATGCCAGGAATCATGGTGGAATCAGTCAAATGAGGTCACATATCAGGATACTCCAGCGTTCTCCTTGTGGGAAAATATTCAAATACCAAAATTCTAATGAGGGATCATGTACTATAGCCTCAATCATTGAAGTGGAACAGTATTGCTGATTTGATGTCTCAATGATGTTCACACAACTTCACTCTAATTGCCTCTCAAATAAATCATTTTGCAAGCTCTTAATGCACCAAATAGCAATGAAGATAGCATAAATATCATCTTATGTGCGTAGCATAGCAAGGATGCCATCAGTGGACATGCATGCCTTAAACAAGAAGTATAAAACAGGTGCAGTGGTAAAAATGTATAGGAGATACATCCTAACTATACAACATGTCACTTTTTTTTAGAGATGGGACTCCGTACCAGAATCCCATACCTAGAATTTGATCTAAAGCCACAAGCCCCCATATGAAAAATCATTCCTTAACACATACTTTGCAAACAGGTAGTAACTACTAAACTATAGGAGCATTGGTTATCAATATTGAGGTTAGTGCCAATCATGACACTAAAAGTTATAATTTTCACCACAAATAATCAGAGTTGATCACTGGGCAAGGAGAACGATTTTATGACTAAATCCTAGTTCCCAGTGAAATGGGATAGGGAAACAGAAGAATTTTTTCAATTATTCCCTTCTCCATTCTTCCACAAGCAATGAGCTCTCTTGCATATGTTTTGTTATGTACCTTGATATAGTTATCTGTGTCCAATGTGAAACGGTGGTAAATTCCTGCAGGTAAGACGATCATTCCACCTTTCTTCACCCAAACACGAATCCAGTGGTCATTATGATCCCTGACATCAAAATAACCTTCACCGTGTAGAGAAAGTAAGAGGGCTTCAATTGGTAGCCAAAATGAATGTTTGTGTGTGTGTGCGGGGAGGTAGAGCCAAACCCAATCTTACCACTTCCACCCAAACAGTAGCGGATCTCCTCGTCAGTGTGAAGATGTTCTTCGAAAAAATTCTTGATCTTCTCCTCATAATTAGGCAGTTTCTCAGGGCAAACTTCAATCAAGTCCTGAAGAAAAGGTCTTATTTAGTTAAACTTGTTCCTTTTGTGCATATTACTAAGTGTCATGTTTACAATATCTGACTTTTGATTGAAAAGAACTGTTTCCCAGTTGTTTCTAAAGTAATGGATAAACAGCAGACTTTGAATATAAGGAATAACATGACACGGCAGTCATAATGATAGCAGCACATTTCTTCAAGCTTGCTGAGTTAAGATGACAAACCACATAGGAATATCCACGCTCTTCACGTATCTTCTTCAACTCTGCATCTGTTTCATGGTTGTCAGCATCAAGCTTCCAACTAAGTACACCAAGCTCTGCAAGGCAAGGCATAATTGCAAATGATATGCAAGTTAGAGACTTTTAACAATTTGATAAGCCCGTTCAATTTTAACTTTAAATGATTCCTACCAGCAAGTTGGTCCAAAGACACAAATTCCTTGGGCTCCCTGTGATGAGGCAGTCTCTGGTCTTCATCACTATCATCCATGTACCATGCTTGAATGACTTCTTCTCTGGGATCCTGAGTGAAGAAGATGCAATATCACCACATGTTCATTTTAAGAAAACAAGGGGAAAATATGGGAACTCATAATTTCAGCTATCAACATTTCTCATATTGTAGGGCAACCAGTCATCCCCCTAACGTAACCCAAGCCACATGTCCAAATAATATAAGGTCACAAAGCGCGGAAGCTAAAAATCAATAGAATAACTCCATGCAGACAAAACATCCAAAAATCTGCATACAACCTATTAACCATAATAGCATGAAAAAACGCATACACAAAGCCCTTTGAATTTTTTCTTGGCGACAGTTCTGACAAAAGATAATGCATTAGTCAACAAAAAAAGAATAATATAGCTCCGTAAGAGCTGTATGAAAACAAGCGTTTTTTGCACTCATTCTTGAAAGTAAAATCCAAAAATAAATGAGAGAACCTATTTGTCAATGACAACAAGGTGCAGCAATTTGACAAGATTATAAATAGACAATTTACTGTTCTCGATTCTAATGGAGTAAAAAGTACTGGAAGAGGAGGGTGGTGAGGTTGGAACCAGGGTTGCCAGTGAGGAGAGGGGCCTCATAGTGAAGACCAACCTCAATAAGACTCTGGTATTAGACCAGGAGTGAAAGTACAAACTCTCACTATCTATGAGTCTACGTTCCATGCTCGATTAAAAAACAAGGAAGCACCCATATACACAGATACCAAGGTCATAAATAAGTTTAGACTTAAATTAAAATTTGTTACAAAATTAAGTCAAAACTTGTCTTTAATAAAGAGTAAAGATTATTGATTCTAACTTATACTACCTCCCATCATCAAAAGACTTGATTTGCCAACATAATTCTAACTTAACTCATTTTTGCCACACATTATTGATGAAAATAACTTTTGAGGTGAAATTCAAGTTCAAAAATCATCTTCCAAAAAGTGGGGAACAATTGCTGGTATAATTTTTGCTGCCGTGAACAGCCAATAAGACTGAGTCAATGAACAATTAAAATCAAACCATACAAGGTTTACTCTGCATGTGAATTTGGTCCCAGTCAATCTAAATACTGATGGCAGGATTAGAAAAGTGTGACTCTCTCAAAATATAGCTTATGCACGGACAAGCACTTAATCCTACATAGCCATGCTCTCATATGGGAAGGGAAACAATTTCCCGTATAAATCTCTACTAACGAAAACAGGCACCACCAGAGCCGGCCAGAGCATTCGGGCAATGGCTTAAGAACTCTATTCAATAAAAAAACAAAACTTCAAGAATAAATAAAATATATTTATTAATTATTTTTTATGAAATGAAAATCCTCCTCACTTATTCAAGACGTTAAACAGACATAAAAAAATTATAAAAAATATTTTTTAAATATTTTAAAAAGATCAATTTATAATTTTTCCCAATAACTCCCTCGATTACCCGCCTCCACCAACGCTACATTTAATCACCCTATCAAACTTAACGTGAATACTACTCCTTCAACCTAAATTGATCGCATCGCATCACCCATTAACAACAAAATTCGAAACAAAAAAAAAACGCTGGATTTCCATATAGCCCAACCACAAAATCTAAACAATTTCGTAAATCTTTAAAAATTCTTCTTAGCTATGCACAATCTCGAAAGAAGAAGAATAAGATGTAAGAATAGGAGGCAGCTTACCTTTTCCGGTGCAACCATGTTTCTTTTCTGTGCTCTCTTTCCCTGTCCCTCGTCTGTTTTGGCTGTTTGTTTGTTTCCCGACGCTTTGAGGCCACGCTAAAACGCAAGTGATTGACTTTGATAAAAAAGAAAAAAAGAAGGGGTTGAAATGATTATTTCAAACGTGGGGTCTTATTCATGAATTGTTGAAAGACATAATTGACCTTATCTACAAGGGGTGGGTTCGGCAGCTGGAATTTACGCGAGGAAGGGAAAATATCGCTTGCGTCTATGATTTTATTGGTCCAGGTTAGCTGAATCTGCGAACTGGCAATGTAGGGGCATCTTAGTCATTATAAATAGTGGAGGCCTTACTGGTGCCGGTGAGGCGGACCAGAAAAATGGAAAATCCCATGCCCAACCTGAAAAGTTTTGATTTTATTTTATTTATGAAAGAGATCTTCAACTCAATTAATTTCAATGCCATCATGTATTGCGTAAGCTTATCCAGAAACTGGGCTCTTGCTTCGATTGGGTTTACGCTTCATTTCTTGGAATGGGTCAATTCTGCCAAGTGCCCAGCCCCTTTTTACTAAACTTGCTTTGGGCTTGTTTATCGACTTGGATCATTATTAGAATAGCTTTCGGTTCCTGTCCGGAGGAGGCACAAGGGAAGGGAAACCAGAACAATCTAATTCCACCATCGTAACTGAATTCAAAGTCATTGATTAGTTTTTCTATGTTCTGCTCCGCGGATGATGAAACAGAGAAAAGTGAAGTTTTTGTGAACAGTTGCTCACTTGTTTGTGTCATCTCGTTGGCTTTGGTTTATCTCTCTTATCAATTGCTAGAGTGCCGAAAACTAGCAAGCAGCTGCAGGAACAGGGTGAGGACATCCCGTGCTGCCATGGCGATATTACTTACAGCTATACTGGGGTTTCTTATGTCCTATAATGGGATCTTCGTAGAACTTGCAGGGTGGAGGAAGTTTGCTCCGGCTCCAATTTATTCAGAAGATGAAGACAATTTGTCCAGGAACTAAGTTTGCTACATTTCAGAATCATTTCGTTATCATTGTCTCGGGTTATTTCTCGGAACGTACCAAGGACGACGTAGATTGTGGAGCTAATGGAAACAAAATTGAAATTATAAGATTCTGATTGTGTTAAAACTGACAGCATTGGAGTCTCGTCAAACCAGTAAATGTCATTTTGTAGTGAATCAATTTCCAGAACTCAAACTCTCTCCTACAGAAAGAGCACTCTAATTAACACTCTCCTGCCTATGACAAGGACTTCTATGGCTATGTTGTTACTCTTGCTCTCCGTGCATGTTCTGATTCAAATTGGACAGGCAATTCAGAAGGAGATCTGTAAGTAGTTACTGTGTGCTTCTCGTAACCAACGTTATTCCATGGAGGTAAAAGCATGCGACTCACAATATCCAAATCCAGCACTGAAGCAGACTCTAGACTTTAAGCAGATTCAGAGTGTCCATTTTATCTAAGATTTTTAAATTCTAACAAGCTCAAATCTTCAATATCTACTCTGCTCCGTTGCTCACTACAGTCTATAGGAACACAATGGTGAATTAAGTTCATCCCGAAACTTAAAGAAAAGAACTACCAGCTCGATCCTTGACCGGTGCTCTGAAGTCACAACAGCAGTGGAACGCCAGAATTTGAAGCTGTACCTCAGATTCGGTTGCCCCACATGCAACAAGTAACAACCGATTTGTCCTCCTAAAAATTTCTACATGTTAAAAAACCATACCTTATACTGAACTTTACCAGCATAAGCATCTCAACTTTCTGATAATTTAATATCACCAGAGGGCATCTGTCGCACCATGCAAATGAAGCATATGCAGAGACATGTAGTAGCACAGCATACAACACTAAAGACAGGATAAGTAATTACTGACATGCAATTTGTCACCTCTTCTGTTAAATACACTAGACGTTTTCCACCGCGATAGCCACATGCATACTTTCATGATATATATTTAACTTGTCTAAACCATCTCATAAATGCTAAACCGATAGGTACTCAAGCACCTTAATAAGCTTCAAGTGCCACGCCAACCTTCTCGGTCACCATACTCTTAATATACTCCTTCCTTGCTGGATGATCTTCCTGCGGGCGATTATAAGCTGTCCACACTGGCTCTCCCACGAACAACCTCATCAACTATTTATTATTGCCAAGAGAAGAATCTATCAGCCAATGCTCTTAAGTCACTACTTTATTATGCTATTGCCAAGTGTATCTTAAGCTGCCTTACCTTAACATAGTCACCAGTGTCGAGAGTGAACCGATGGTAGATCCCTGCGGGCAGAATGATAAGATCACCCGCCTTGATCCAGATACGGATCCAACGATCATCTTTGTCTCGAACATCAAAATATGCACTCCCTTCTAAGCAGTAACGTATCTCTTCATCAGCATGTATGTGCTCCGTATAGAAGTTCTTAAGCTTCTCCTTGAAGTCAGCAACTTTCTCTGGGCAAATATCAAGCAAGTCCTGCAGAAAGGGAGCATAGGAAGATTAATTATAGGCGTAATAGCTAATCCCGAATAGAATGGAAGTCGAGTTTAGTCGGAATTTGTTGAATCTCGAATGCTGGCATAACAAAGAATGGTAGAGCTTGGCAGAGAAAGAAAAACAATAAGGACAAGCAAACAATCTTCGAATAAGGTTCCATGAGATTACTGGTGCAAGAATCCAGTCCTTGGATAAGTGATTTCCACATGATAGATCCATATAAAATATACCCAAAAAAACCTCCAAAAAGGGACTCGAAAAATTCCTTTAAAATAAATCCAATAAAAACACTTATGAAATCATGCTTGATACCCTAAGCTCAAAGTACAGTATGTGGTTCAAGGAGAGTGGGCTTGGTGTGGTAGCCCAAGCCCAGCACCCAAGAAGCCTAAGCTTAGCCTATTACTTGAGCCCAAATCCATGGAGGACATGGGCTCTGGCAAGAAGCCCGAGCCCATGCAGGGTGCACTTCTAACGTGGGCGTGCACCCCAACATCCTCATGGGCTATGAAACACGCCCTAAGCCTAATATACTTGGGTATTAACAATACACCTGGATCCATTTCTTACTTTTAATACACCTGAGTTCAGTGTATTTGGATCCATGCAGCACTTTCAAACCCATTTCACCTCTCTTGGGCTCAAGTTGTCACCCAAGATCCCATTGTCTTTGTGTCCAAGCAGCGTGTCCGAGCCCATTTTCACTCCTTTTGAGCTCAGGATGTCACGCCCAATCCCAATATGTTTAGGTACAAGGAACACGTCCAGACCTAGTTTCACTCCTTGTGAGCTCAAGCTATTGCACTAAAGCCCATCGTGTTTGGGTCAAGGCAGTGCGTCTGGACTCACATTCACCTCTCATGGGCTTGGGTGTCACGCCAAAGCTCAGCGTATTTGGGTCCAAGTAGCGCGCTCATATCCACTTTCACACTTCTTGGGCTTAGGTTGTCACGTCAGAGCTCAGTGTGTTTGAGTCCAAGTAGTGTGCTCAAGTCCACTTTCACCCCTCGTGGGCATGGGCTATCAAACCAGAGCCCAGCATGTTTGGGTCCAAACAGCGCGCCCAAACCCATTTTCACTCCTCGCGGGCTTGAGTTGTCACTCCAAAGCGACCCAAGCATGCACTCAAACCCACTTTCACCTCTTATGGGCTCGGGCTCCTTGACAGAGCCCAATACTAGCAAGAGAATTTTTTTGGAACCCTATACAAGTCCCTCAGTATTTTATATTGATCCAATAAATATCATATTGAATAAAATACAACTCAAAATATCGCAAGAGTGAAATTACTCTTCAGACCCTCTTTTTCACAAAATGACAAGATTCGTGAGTTATAAATACATTATGAGACCTTCAGCATAAAGATTCACAATCTCTTCATTCTCTATTACACATATATTTTCAGAGCTTCTTTTTCTAAAGTATTATTGCATTTTTTCTCTCTATAAAATTATTGATTTAACAATTAGAGAGTCCTCACATTTGTAAAAAAAAGACATTTTACAAGTACTAACTAGTGATCACCTGGATTACCAAATATCATATGCTATCAAGTACCAACTCTCTAGGTTTTTCATATCAACTCACCAGATACTTTAACTATGAATAATAAATCAAATCATTTGAATTAAAAAATCAGCTAATTATCCAATACATCATCCTTATTTTTAAACATCTTGAATTTTGGTACATGTATCCAAAAAAAAAAAAAAACATGGCTAATTTTCCCAGTAAAGAAACCGGCTAAACATATTAAACCTGGTATTTTTTTTATTGTTTACACAACATTATCAACCATTTAACAAATGTAACCAACCGGTAAGAAAATTTTTAGCTGTTTTGATTCAATTGTGCAAATATAATAAAAGAAGACAAAAGTAAGGTAAACAATTAAACAAATCAGGCATACCATGTAATTGTACCCCCTGTCTTCCCTAATCTTCTTCAATTCTTCATCGTTCTCGTAGTTCGCTGGGTTCAAGCGCCAGTATAACACTCCCAACTCTGTATTTAAACACAAACACAATCCTGAGTTAGTGTGGGAGAAAGAGAGAAAAGAACCCAGAAGAAGGACACAGAGATAGAGAGAGAGATCTGACCAGCCAAGTAGTCAAGGGAAACGAACTCTTTTGGGTTACAGTGACGAGGGAGTCTTTGGTCTTCTCCACTAGTTTCATCCATGAACCATGCCTGCATGTGCATGTGTAAGTATAAAACATTGACTATAAGTATAATCTTCGAATTTGACATTAATTTTTAGAAGAACTTGCCTCGATAGCCATTTGGGTAATTTTCTAGAATATCGAACTTGAACTCTCTCACTCTCTCTCTCTCTCTCTGCGACCTTCCTTAGATTCTATGAGAAAATCGCGTAGCTTCTTGTATGAAGCTTTATAAAAAGAGAGAGATGATAAGGTGAGGGAGTTGTGTCGTGATTTGTTGATTGATTCTGGTTTTTTCCATTATTTGGTGGTTGCCAATGCCATTTGTAGAATTCCATTTCCTCTCGTTTATTTTGTGGTCGTCGTCGTCCCACAGATTTTGTACGTACGTTGTAACCCCCCAGTAACTTCTTGTTTGGCTTCTTCCATCATGATCAACCAAAGCATCCCAGCAGTTTATGTCTTCAGTGACACTACTTTTATATATATATATATATATATATATATATATATATATGCCTTTCAATGTTAATTTTCTTTCTCGTTTCTGGTATTTTAAACAAAAATCATATTAGAAATAGAAGAGGAAACGATTTCTCACACAATTTTTTTGCTTGTTTTGGATCCACCCGCTGGCTCCCATCTGACATGGCTGCAAGTTGTCTCACCGATACGATCCTTTATAGAAACCATTTAAACGATTCATATTATAATTGACAAGCTATATAGAAAAGGAGGACGGGAGAGGATTCGGGAATTTAGGTCAAATTTAGCCAATGTAATCGTGATATTTTACAGGTAAGTTTTAATTTAATTTCCAGTGAAAAAAAGGCATTGAAAATACGAATGTATTTTTTAATATTATGAATATTTTTTGTTGAGAAACAAAAAACTGATATTTACATTTAATAAAATAAATTAAAAAATAACTATTAATATATTTATATGTGAATATTACTTTGACTATCCTTGCTATTCTATACATCTGCTTTTATTTATTCTCGAAGATTATTTTTGTTCAAGTACAAATGATTTTTGTTTTTTTTTAATTCAACATGCAAGTACAATTTATTTATTTAAAATATAAGAGAGAGACATTTCAAGATAAATTACAATATCTTATTGAGGTATTATGAAATTATAAAAACAATAAAAAATAATATTTAAAAAAAATAAGCTAAACAATTAAAAATAATAAGATAGGGTATTAATTAAAACTCAAAAGAAAAAAAAATATACGCTCAAATAGAAATAATAAAAAATCAAACACGTGTAATAATACCAAAACGAAACACGTGTACGTATTTTAACATTAACATAAAGCTGGCTTGATGTTTGATTGTTCATGACAGGCGGCGTCTGCGATTCAAATGACCGCTGCGAGCTTGGGAGGATTCTGCGCTCCGTCCCAAAATTTGCTTCCACTTCACCAGCTTCTAAGTTTTTATATCTTCCTCGTCTACACGTGTAGCGAGTCCGGGTAGCTGAAGAAGGAATCAGCTGTTTCAAGATTACCTTCACAGATGCTATGCTCGTGTCGTTGTCTTATGATAGTGTTTGTAACTGACATAAGTGGTTCTTTTTAAAGTATTATTTTTAATGTATTATTTTTTATTTTTAAAAAAATATTTTTGTATTAGTATATTAAAAACTTTAAAAATTTATTTTTAAGTAAAAAAATATTTTAAAAAATATTATTTGAAACGCAATTTCAAACGGTCCATAAACCAACTAGTTATTTATCCGTTGTGGTTTATAATTTTTAAAAAAACAAAACTGGGTAACAAATTATTTCAATATATTTTTTTACATAAAAAATTAAAGTGTATATCAAAAAGTTTATCTAGACATCTAAATAAGTAAATTCATAATCATCTATGTAGATACACAAAAAAAATCGTTAACGATAACTAAAATAGAAATTAAAATATTAATGTTTGTTAAGATATTTGATCTTATAAAATGAGACATTTATTTGTTTGTGGTAACTGAATTTTTTTATTAAAATTAATAAAAGATAATAAAAATATAAACATATATGAAACTAGGTAAATAAATAAAATAAAATAAAAATTTTATGCAAGGCTAGACATGTTATAAATATTACTTCAAAATAACTATTTTTTATAAAATAAAGCTTATATGTATAAAATAAAATAAAAATTCTTCAAAAATTAAATACAAAACAAAACAATTTTTTTTAAAAAACTAAAAACCTCTATCAAAAAACAAACTACAAAAATTATAGTATAAGAGTGTGTTTGGTATTGCGGTAACTGTTGTGGTTGTGTTTTGAAAAAAGTTATTTTATAAAAAGTACTTTTAGTTGAGATTGGTTTGAAAAAATAGGTGTTTGGTTAAAACTGTGGTTAAAATTGAGGTTGAAGAAAAAGTAGTTTAATGTGTTTGGTTAAAAATGCTTTTGAAATTGAGATTATAAAATAATTTTTAAAAATATATATTAATATTGATGGTTTTAAATTTAAATATTATAAAATTAATTATTCCTATTATATCATGAAAAAAATACTTTATATAAAATATTTTTTTATTATTTCATTAAACTATTTATAATTCCATTACGTATAAAATTCATTCAATAAGAACTATAGTTTTCATAATTTTTTGAGCGTGTAATAAAATTAGATAAAATATTATCAGATATAAAATTAATATTACTGTGCGAGTAAATTTAATTCACTCTATACTAGTTTTTTGAGAAAAAAATATTGTTCACATCACAAATGAATTTAATTCTCTAAACTAGTTTTTTTAAAAAAAAATTAATACAATTAACACACTAAAAAAAACAACAGCAAAAAGTGCAAGTGAATTGCACTGTTCACGTGAACAGTGCAATTAAAAAAATTAATACAATTAACACACTAAAAAAAATAATAGAATAGCGAACAGTGCAAGTGAATTGCACTATTCACGTGAACAATGCAATTCACTCGTGAACAGTGCAGTGAATTGCACTGTTCGTTAGTTTTTAAAGGCTACATGCATGAAAAGCAGGTTTTTTATGCTTTTCACTTTCAGCGTTTTAAACGCAAAAACATGTGGATGCACAGTAAATCGAGTTTATTTTTTGCCAAACGGCTGTTGACTGCGTTTTATGCAAAACGCAGCCGCAGTCGCGTAGACAAACAAACTCTAAGTCATAAAACTGGAATTAACCGGTGGAAAAAAAATTGAAGATAACCAACAAACCAAATTTTTGCAATTAAAAACTAATGTAAAATCATAAAAAGAAGGGGAAAAGGGATCCATTGCCATATTGACTTTTAAAACTTGTAACTTGTGTTATTAGATCGAAAGCACAATAAATAAAAAAAACCATGAAATTCAATCCCAAGCAAATCAAACATTAAAGGATAAAAAGTTTTAAAAAATTCAATCACAAAAAAATATATACATAATCAAAAGACGAGAGAGAGAATCAGAATAAAAAAAATAATTTAAAGTGCATCAAAAAAATTTAAAATGGAGGGTTAAATTGAAAAGAACAAACTTTAACAAAAGAAAACGAAATCAGAAGAATGAGGTCTAGATTAAAAATAAATAAACAACATGAACTTTGAGTGAGCAATGAAACTAAAAACTAATAAAACTTTAATAAAAGAATCATGGAAAAGAAATGTGAAAAAAAAAATAGAAGCAAATTGGAAAAATTAATATATGGCAAATTATAATTAATGGACTAAATTGAAAACATAAAAAAACTTTAATAAAAAGGGCCAAATATGAAAATAAACAATAAAATACATAAGGACTAAAATGAAAAATAAAAATAAAAAATAACAGACATGCACTTTCCCTAGAAAAAAAAGAAAGGAATGATAGGGAAAAAACGATCACCTGCGATAAATCACCCATCATCCGCCATCATGTGCCACTCCTGAAGAAATATGATGCAATAGTGTTTCTAAGAACATGGCAAAAGGCTATTTGCCCACCAAGTAATTTCACACGCTTCGCTCAAGGAGCACTAATATCACTCACATACTGATTCATAATAAATACCTGTCAATAAATTTTCAGAATTAAAAAATTCAACAGAAAAATACAAAGATGCCTTTCTTGACCCTAAAAATTACAAAGAACCTCATGCAAAGGGATAAAAATATATTTAAATGCATATCTTATTTTTTGTCTTTTCTAAAAGTAAATATATATTTTGATTGTAGTCAAAAAGTATGAAAAAAAACCTTGGTCAACAACACTTCTAGGATAAAAAAATATTTTTATTGTTTTAAAGCTTGTGACGAGACAAAAAAAACATTGGTCAACAACTCTAAATTTTATTGACTCCGAGAATAAAAGTTTAATTTTATTGTGTAAAAAATCAGAAAACACTCAAAGATCCCTAAATAATCTTTCAATAACCAATAAGTTACTGAAAAATATCAAATTATTAGCCCCACAACCCAGACTCATTTTTTTCTTACTTGAAAACATAATAATCATTTCATTATAACAATTCATAATTTGTATATTGGTAAAGTAAAATGTGAAGCGGACACACTCTATGAAGTTTGTGTTAACTAGTTCTGAGTTTAAAATAATATATATAAAAAGGGTAAACATGGAGTTCAAATATCATTTTTTTCGATGCACGGCTAATATCAAAGAAAAAAATACCCTTAATTCAAGCACACTGCATTCACAGAGACTTAGACATTCCACAGGGCAGATCGCATGTGGCTACCCATCAATCACGAACAATGACACAACGTTATCGGAACCAAGACATGCTTTCCAGTAGCAATGAACTATCTTAGCCACACACTCAACCAACTTGTTATTGTCACGTAGCGTGCGTGCGTGCGCGTGTGTAAACTGCCATTGGTGATTGCGGTGCCCCCAAATACGTGGATGTGCATGGTGCAATTTATTGGGCTCTGCCACTCTAGAATATGGGAAAGGAGTGATAGCCGGTGAGGTGATCTCGAATAAATTCTGGCCTTCATACGAGGCCCGCAATTCAAAAAGTAGTATGGTGGGTTCTCGATCATCCATAAGCCCAAAACGAAAAGGAAAAGCACAAGCTACAAAATTCCTTCAAATTCATGCCCAAAATTGTACCAATACACAGATAAACAGGCTAAAAGGATTTGCAGAATCCCTTTGCTTATATGGTAGCATGGATACTATATAGTACCCGAGCATGAAGTGTCCCTTTCCACTTTCTAAACCCGATGTATCAAATCTAATGTCTAAAAAGCTAATGGTTGCTTGCTGCCATGCTTGTCCAGGTGGTAGGTCCACTGTTCATCACCAAGCTGTTCTCAAGCTATGATCCGCGAGAGCCTTCACAGGGTCATTAAAGAGCGCCCGCCCACTCCCAGTTGCCTTCAGGCCTATGATTTAGCCTATAGATTCTATATATTAAAATGTCTTATTTTTCGTTCCACAGCTAGAACAAGCGGATTTAAAATAAAATTAAAAAACAGAGCCCACATGTTTTGCAACAGTTCCCTGGTTTTACTATTTTGTTCAATGCTTTTCCAAGTTACTATCTGGTATGTTGACCTTGTAAGCTTGCTTGATGAGACCCTAACCAGAAACCTGACTTCTAGCCAGTCATTTGTAAAAGTCCTGAACCTGCCTTGACCTTGAGCGTTAAATGCTACCGAACCTGAAGTCCCCCCCCCCCCCCCGCCATTGATGACTGATCAGCGAGCTGAGAGTGACACTGGAAATACCAAAACTCCACTGCAAGGTTTAGGCCCGCACTTACAGAAAGTTCATGGGGGTGGGTTCATTTAATCAAAACTGGTCTCGCCTTACCTTCTCAATAATTTTACCCCGACAATAATGTCATCAAAACACAAAACACCGTTGTGGTATGTTGTTGGGTCTTGTGGGGATCCCACACTCTGCTTACTGGGCCCCATCCCATATTTATTAGCCATCTGTACTGTAATATACTCTCCCTCTCCCCAGTAGGGTTTCTGAGGCGGGGAGAGGAGAGCGAGAGAGATGGTTTAATAATGAGTAGGGAGGGGAGAGGCTTGAGGCTTGACTGAGATGTTTGTCCCGTCCCCGTACGAGACAGCACTCCCTCTACCCACACACTTACGCAACCACACGGGTGCTGTTGCCATCAACCTGAACATCCCCTTGTTATGGAAATTTTAATATTACCTTTTATACTTATTTTCCGGATTAAACTAAGTTCTCGCACTCCACTTTTACGAATAGACCCAGATTTAATTTAATTTAGTTCGTAACTGAAATAAACAAGCCAAGCTTAATCCTTCCATTTTCAATGTTTTCAAATCACGGTTATAATCAGTGATTCCCCCCTTTTCAATTTAGAAAAAACTTGTATTCAAGCTCGAACCTATGACCTTTCTTTTTTAATTTCTCAAATTTCCATGAAAATATCGAAATAAATTTACACTGAATAAATTTTAATCCTTCCATTTTCTAAAATCCTTCAAGTTCTCAGCGCACAAGTGTGATTTGAAATCTTAAAAACACCTAAATTCGATTTTTCGGCTAAACTCGGCACTGGGCAGTAAAAAACAATGCAGAGAGTCGCCATACATTATGAATTTACCCTATCCCAAATAAGTGGCATTTTATGTAAATAAAACAACGTAACATGGATTCTAATACTATGTCACGACCATTCAGAGACTAACAGATCACACCCACTCCCACCCCTGGCCAAGCAATGAAACAAAACTCTCTCATGTCTCTCACTTTCTCTAATCTTTTCGGTATATGTCTTTGACTTGGACTAATCGTTCCCACGCGCAAATCTTCTGCAATAATAGCAGGAGCCCTTTCTTAGCATCAAGACTCCACACCTACAACATCTAAACCGACACACACGCTTGGTTTCTAAGTTGCAGCTCCTCCACCTCGGCGATGACCCTACTACGCCACCGTCACCACTTCTTATCAACACTCACATTCTTCACTTTTCTTTTATTTTTATCTGCCCCAGCTACCACACTCTCCCAACTAGGTAAGTATCACTCCCTAAAATCAAGTTCTAGACTTTGAAAACTTAGTGATAACTTGGAATAATTGGGTACCCTTTTTCTTTGATATACAGGTAGTCGAGTACTTCAGCAGGGAGGGGAGGGGAGGGGAAAGGGAGGTGGGTTAAGGGCTTTTCAGCGAGTTCTGACTCAGAAGCGACTCGGTGGACCAGGTTCTTCACCACCTTCATGCAGATCCAAGTGTGGAAACTGCTCGCCATGTAAAGCAGTTCACGTGGCAATTCAACCTGGTTTGAGTATGCCATTAGAGTATTATCCAGAGGCTTGGAGATGTAAGTGTGGCAACGAGCTTTTTATGCCTTAAAGATAAAAGCAAGAAAGTACAAAAAGCAAATACAATGAAGAAATGACTCTCTTTTGTTATGTTACTATCTTAGTAACGTAGCTCCCATTGGCTGGCTATGGAGGTGGGTGCTTTTATGTGTTTATATTATGATTTTGCCATTGGACAGGGAGCTTTGGGAATGAAAGTTGTTGTGGAGTTGAGATTGCCAAGAGGGATCTTTAACTCTTGCTCTCTCCCTCTCTCTCTCTTGTTAATGATCTTTTCTTTGTTTTTATCTTCTTTTAACTTGCATTGATGCAAGCTTATTAATGATCAGACATATTGGAATCAAGTAAGAAGAGCTGTAATTAAGATGCTTATTAATTATTAGACATTTTGGAATATTCAAGTAGAAAAGCTGTAAGATGAGCTTCTTTATAGGAAGAGTAGTTGCAACGCCTAATTTATTGCTTCCCCCCCTTTTATTTGTACTGATACATCGTGATATTTTACTGCCATGTCTGAGAAGGCTATACTTGAGCACACTATATATGAAGGATTTGCATTTAATATTTCTTAGCAAGCTAACCAAGCTTCTGTGTACTTACCGTATATATTTGCATTTCATTGTAGTGTTTCTTCTAGCTAGGAAGTAGATAGTAAATATATGAACACAGTGCCATGTGGAGATTGGAGGAAGGGACATGTGTGTGGAAATGAAAACAACAAAATTATAGGATGTAGATAATTACGAGGCTAGCTAGAAGAATAGGAAGCAATGAGGGAACATGCAATAGAAAAAATAGGGCACCCGCTTGTTTGTTTATTTCCATTAATTTCTCTGCAATCTTACGACCCCTCTTGCCTCTCTCTTCTATCGTCTCGTGTTTTTCTGTGCAGAGTAGCACCGTGAAACAACAACAAGAACACGGTTCAAACTTAATAATTGCGAATACTATGTGCTAATTTTTTAAAAAAAAAAAACAAAAAAAACCATGATTTCTTTTGTTGCTTTGGAGAGATGCAGCAACATTAATTTCTCTCCATGAATTGTCTTTTCTTTCTTTCTTCTCAATTCGTATGGTTCTGTACCTGAAAATTCAATTCATGTTTAAAATTAATCCGGGTATTTTTTTTTAAATTAGCATAATTTCTTCAAAAATTTGGTTGAATAACACATTTGAGAAAGATTTGGTAAATTAGTATATTTTTATTTTATTATGCTTTTGACTAGTGATATTTATCTAATTATTACTATTTTTAAACATGACAAGATAACTTTCACACTTTAAAATAATAATATTTAATAAATATTGTTCTTCTAAAGAGTTTTAAGACTCCAACATTTTTATAAAAACAATATTTTAATATTTTTTTTTAATTATGTTTTATGAGTCAAAAAATATATATTTTTTATCCAACTTGTAGGTTTAAAAATACATTTTAATTAAAATCTTAAAAAATTATTATTTACATAATATTATTCTATGTTTTTCAATATTAATGATGTAGTTGGACTTGCAATAAAATTAATGACTCTTAAGGGATTTAATGTAGGTTTACCTTAATTAAATAAGAATATTTTTCGAATAGATTTCATGAATAGGTGAACAAATATATTTATGTACCAATTGGACACATTATATTAGAATAATAGCTAAAAAAACAATGATTTTTGAATCGCGTTTAAATATTTATAGCAATTTTTTAAGGTTGTTTTCCTTGTAATAGCCATTGCGTTATTATATGAATTGTCAGATCTTTCAACAACAAAAATCTTGTTGAGACCTTCTAATTTTAGTAGTTTTGAGATTTTTCTTATTATTTTTAGAAATAATCAATCAATTTTACTTATTATTATGAACCACATTTCACAAGCATGGTATTTACTAAATAATAATATTTTAAAACACAAGAAGATAAAATATCAGGCATAGAAATAAAATCTTTTAGTAAATATGTGTTTTTTAAGATAAATAAGATAAAAACATGTTATTTGAATGAAACTTTTTGCTACATTAATTGGGCAATTGTTTTTTATTTTGTTTGGTAATTTCCTGATTTGTCCTTGAAAACCACCCTTTCCTAATCTCCAAATTCTCTCACCTTGGGACGAGGATGGTGACAGAGATCTTTCATTAATTTTTCACCAAGGAATTAAGCTAATCAAATTACTTACATCAACTGATGTCAGATGTCGTTCTTTGTGTTTGATAGGTGTTGGTATCCATTAAGGGATTAATTGAACTGGTCAGTATATATTATTCCTCTGGCGTGGATGTTCAGTGAAGTGAAAAGGATGATGTACTGGGATTTGCTTAAAACGGTGCGAATTGAAGTGACTCGTGAATGATGATTTCTAGGAAATCAATCAGATTCCATCTGTTTTACTTGACAGCTGATGCAGCTTCTAAATTAATAATTAATTTGTTGATATTATCATGTGAGTTAAAGGATCGAATTATAAGTTTCAAACAATGAAGTAGTTATAATTTAATTCAAACACCAGGGACTGGAAAAGAATTCACTCATTCCTGTTTTGTTCATTTATGAAAGGCTCGTGCGTTATATATTGGATTACAAAACAGTGCCTGAGATTCTTCATTCTAATTATTATGGCTCCAATTAATTATTTAAAAATAATTTTTATTATTTTCTAAAATAATTTTTATCAAATAAAATAAAATGATTAGATTTAAATTAATAATTTTTTAGTTAACAAGATTCTCATATAATATTAAAAAATCATCTCAGTTTAATAATTTAAACTGTTAAATAAAATTTTAAAATATAAATTATATTATTTTTTAATAAATATAAAATATAAAGCTAGTGACTAACTAACCCTTGTGTTTATTTTACTACACAAATACCAGCTAATAATCACAGCCAGGCTTTCAAAACTCAACTCACTCTTTTTAAATGCTTAGATGAAATATATATACTAAGGGAATAGTATTAATAATTTTTATAATGTACTCTCAATATTACAAAATTGTATGCAATGAGAAAACAAAACTTGTCGCGAGGAAGAGTCTATTTGAAAATGTATTTTCAATAGCGTAATATTATAAATAAATAAAATATTATTTAGTATATTTTTGAATAAAAAACAATTATTAATTACCACATTTTGCGCGTGGAATGTTCATTAACCAGAGGACGGTTTGATTCCCAAGTTCACCTGCTGTATGTCTTCGGAAATATTTCCTGTTTCGAATTAAATATCAACCCATCCAAGCTTCGTTTTCACGTTTGGCTATGGTGTAAATAGTAGATGGAAGACCCCACCACACACCATCTGCTGTTGCTTCTTAATTTGCAGCAAAAGAATATCGTCACAGGTTCTTCCCAGATTGTACGTACTTCGTTTAGATGACATGCATAGAAATAGTTCCCATCTGATTTTTAAAGTTTTTCACTCTCTGTATGAGGGAATCAAAGTCTGAAATTCACGAGGACGACCACCGTCTCCGCCCGTAATTTTCTTCTGTTCTAGCCTTGCTGTTTACATACTTCCGGTGATAATTCTGGGCACGTTCATATAAGCGGCCAAACAAGTCTACATTTAAAACCGAGGAAAAGTATCGTCAATTTGAAACCAAGAGAGAGGAACGGGATCCCACTTCCGTTTTGTTGCACGTGGCAGTGTTGTCTGTTAAAGACGGTAAGAGACGAGGAAAAAGAGGGAAGAGGAAAGGAAAAGCCTCTCCAGCTCTTGCTTTAATAGGCCCCCTTTAAATCAATCAATCAGATGGATGATATTTTTTTTTAGAAGTTATCACGGAATTCCACTAAAGTTTCGACACGATGTCTTGTTCCTCTGCCTGACGACTCTGATCACGACACCTGACATTATATAATTAAAAGAAACCACAAGGGCACTGTAGAGTTTTTTTACCATGCCTCTAAACTCATTGAAATGATTGATTCCAATAGTAAAATCAGAATTTTACCTTTGTAAATATAACATAATTGTACTTTAATGGTTTTTTTTTTTTTTTACTTCTTTCCTCTCTCCCTTCTTTCTGAAGTAGTGGTTTTTTTTTTTTATATATATATTGTTTTTTTAAAACAATAAATGTAATTAATTTTGTTTTTTCAATTTAACACTTCTTGCACATTTTCACCTTTCAGATTTGATTTCAAATTTTTTTTATTGTTATTTTGTTGTTTTTAATCATTTTTTAGTTAAATTATCTTTTCAATCATATTCTTTGATATTCTATATTTTTATATTTTTCTTTTAATTGAACTATATTTTCAATTATATTTTATTTTATTTTATTTTATATCATGTTAGATCTTATTTTTTTAATTGTTATTTATTTTGTTTTTTTTTAAATTTTTTTATTTTATCCTTTATAATTTTACTGATTGAGATTTTGTTAATATAGATTTGGCTTAATAATTATTTTAAATTTGTTTTTTATATGATGATTCCACTCTCAGGACTCGAATCATGGTTTGAAATATTAATCCAGGTTGACTTGAGTTTTTTTAGGTCTTTTTTTGCAATTGATCTTTCTTGTTACATCCTTTGCATGGTTATCTCAATTTCATTTGACAAGTTATGAGTTTCGTAAAGTAGTCAAGCTTAATTAGAGTTATTTTTTTTGTTTATTTATTATTATCTATTTTTAAAATTATATTATTAAATCCAGTAAAATCAATAACCTAACTCATGGATTTTCTCTTGCTTCTTTAGAAATGTTGTTGTCTTTTTAGCATTTTTTCCTGTGTTGAAAAATATTTTGGTCTAACCCACGGCATGCTATGGGCCATCAATTTAGTTACTACTCTAAAATGTATATGCATACCAAAAAAATAATTGGTTTTGTATTGTGTTAGTTTTTATAATTATGATTTTAAAAAATAAAATAAATATTTTTAGTTATGGTTTTAAAAAGATATGTTTAAAATCTATATTCACTTAAAATTATCGTAAATATAAAAATGTTGTTGTCTCCTTAGCACTGTAACAATATTTTTTTTTCTTTTCTTAAAAAATCCCATCCGCTAATATTCTATCTGTAATGGACCGTGTTTTTCTTGACTTGTTATGGAGTTTTTCTTAAAGTTCATTGTAACAAACACGAAGGAGCTTAATTGTAAACATTTTTATCATTGCGATACAACTAAAAATGCAATCAATATTAAAAACATGCTATTTTTCAAAATGTTTCTTTAACTATATAGTATTTTGTTATTTTTTCTACTATGATATTTTTAACTCCTGTTTCCATATAAAAAGTAGGTTTACTTGGCGTCTTGGGTGAGGTAGCTAAAGAACAGGACGGGAGAGGGTTGGGCTAGTGGCTCCAGAACGTGTTCAAGCCCCCGAGGATGTCTGGTCAGTACAGCATGCCCATTTCCTTCAGCACTTCGCTTAACTTCGGGTTCTCTGCGAGAGATCAAAGCAAGATAAAGAGAGATGATTTTGAAGTGATATTTGATTTGACATGGTTGCTGGGGTTGCCGGTAGACTTAGGTGGTGGTGTTGCAGCAAGACTAGACTCCATAATTGCTCGATATTTTAAAAGAAAAAACTTTATAATTGATGATTTTTGTATTTTAGTTGCACCGGCGCTTCTACATTTATTATGTTTTACAGTTAGAAAGCTGTAAGTTTGTTCTAGTGAATATAAAATTTTATTCTGAAAATTGTGTGAATGGTGATAAAATGCAAGTTCTTATATAGGTCAATATGAGTGAAACAGGTGACCCACCTACCCCATGAGTATTGTTTTCTTATCGACGATTACTTCTAGCTTGGATCCACCTACCCCATGGAATTGTAGATTTTATAAATCCAATTTTCAAAAATTTAGTTAACATGAGGAATTTGAAAACGAGATTGAAACCTTATTTTTTAAAAAAATAATTTTTTTATTTAAAATTATTTTTATTATATTTTTAAATTGTTTTAATATAGTAATGTTAACAATAATTTTTCAAAAATAAAAAATATTATTTTAATATATTTTTTAATAAAAAATACAATAAAATATTATTTTTTATATAGTAAAAGCACCCGGTGGGATTGGTACTAGCTTGGATTCCCTGAAATTAATTTGTTTCTGACCTAAATAGCACAAAATTGAAGGCCGACACATGCTAAATTAAAGCCCATAAAAATTCATAGTAAATTCCATATGATAAGCAAAAAAATGTCAACATCATTATTATCCTTACAGAACAGCTTGTCAACATTCATAAATTCAGAGAAATAATTCAACAGTTTGAAGCTCCCAAGTATGCTTTCATAAATGCAACAACAGCCCCTCCAATGAATCTCCTCGATCATTGGGTCCCTGGACTTCCTCGTAGCTTCTCCTCCAAGTCCTTTCGTATCGTCATCAAGCATATCCAGATGCCCATAATCCTGAACAACAAAGTAACTAGCCGCCCGGTCCTTCACTTTCTTCAAAGAAATCCTTATGGTTAGCACCCTTAGGCGCACCAGGAGGGAACCAAAGGGCTCCTCTCCAGCTCGCCCAAGCCAGAACCAATGACCATAATTGCCATGTCAAGATCAAACGAACGAGGAACATATGCGAGTACTGGTGGTGGGGTTTGTTTTCCTTTATCCTATCCATCAACTGGGTCTGCTTTGTCAAGTGCTAACGCAAAAGCTGTCTTGCCACCTCGCCTATGGCCTACAGGACCTAGCCTGCTTAAAATCTGGTTTGACATAGCCAATTTGTGGCTGCAGCCACAAGATATAACAGTCAAGTATAGAGAAGAAAGATGCAATAAGCAACCAAGTAGTGATGGTTAAAATTAAATCGTTTTCACTTCCTTTCGCCGCTCTTGTTGCTTCTGGTCATGAACGACCAAACCTTGGTGTGTGTGTGTGTGTGTGTGTGTGTATTATGGTTTTCCATTTTATGAGAGATTGTTGGGCAAAATATACAACATTTTGACAAGGTACTTTAGGAAATTGGATTGTACCTTTCTCTGAACCATGCGCCATAACCAACCCATCCAAGAGAAAGAAAGCAAAACATGAGTCACGCAGGTACGGGGATCTAAAACAGATAATCCAATATCCTTATGATACAAAATTTTATCGAAATTCAAATCATTCAATTATTGGGGCAGCTTCAATTTTGCCTCCAAATAAATTTTTTTCTCGGATCATTGCGTTAAAATTTCTTACCTTAAACATTCCCTGCGAACCAACGTAGTTTTCTTACAATAAGTATAATTTGGATGGAATTAATAATAAAATATGGATAAAAATATTTAATTGGAAATTTCTTAAAATCAAGGCAAATAAAATACAAAAAATATATATAGAGTCAAAACTAAGAATTTTTGTTTTATAAAGGACTAATTAATCTAAAAATTTAAAGTTTTATATTAGTTTTTAAGACACCCATTTAAGTTAAAGATTTTTGAATTTAACATATTCTCTCAAATAAAATTCTAATATTACACTCTAAAACATCTACTCTAGTGAAAACTATTTGAATTTAAAATTTATAGAAGTTTATATTATTTTACACATGTCCACTTAACCAATAAAGTTTTGATACCATGTTAAAAAATCATTTCAATCTAAAAATTAAATAAAATTTTAAAAATAGTTTTATATTACTTCTCTAATACATAGCATAGTATAAAATCAATTTTCAGAATAATGAAAAGAAAAACTAAAAACTTGTTGAAGAGAGTGGCTTGAAGGTGTAACTGGAAGTAGAGGTGAAGTATTTGGGGCACTGCATGTAGTTCTTGATTCTACTTTTCGAACCGCTGTTGTGCACTTCCCACCCTCAAACACATTAGTAGTAACAGTTGCAGCTTATCTCTCTGAACCTTTTGCATGTAGTTTCGAGTGTCCAGAGATAAGCTGTTTGTGTTGCCTTTTTATGGCCTTCGTTCTATGAGAATTGAGAAAAGAGTCCTGTGGACACTCGACTTGGGGGTTGAGTCTTTTTCCTAGTGGGCTTAAGGCCCTCCTTGTTTTTCTGTGTTGGGCTGAGAATGTCATGGGCCACCGTGCTGTGAGGATAATCACCACCATGACGAGCAAAGCTACATAAAACTTGACCTGCTGCAAGGGAAAAAGAAGCCCTTGATTCAAATCTTATTATTCGATAAAATTTAATGAGATTCTGACCTGTACTAGTTGTCAAAATATGGAATATATATATATATATATATATATATATATATATATATATATATATATAGCTTGGAAAGGAACGAGAATGTAATTTCATGAACACTCTGAGCTCTCCCCAAAATTTATAAACCAAAAATCATGATTCTTTACTCTCTCCTTTTTTTTTCATAGGAGAAACGTTATTTTCAAGTCAACTTTTACATAAGTAAACTAAATCCACTAGAGTGGACCTTAAGCAGATCTTCTCGTCAGGACTTATGTATTATCATCCACGGCTGAGCTGACCGGAGAGTATGGAAAACTTTAGCAATAATCCAAGATTTTCATTTAATAAAAAAACCTTTAAGAATAAATAAAATTTATTTATCAATTTTATTCAATGCCTCTATTCACCTTAAGTTAATTTTGGTATCAATAAAAATTTTATTTTTAATTCTTTATTTGGACTTTAAATATATAATAAGGTCCTTGCCCCTTACACAAATGAGATTTAATTAGATGTAATACATAACTCGAGCCTCTGATTTTCTAAGATATTAAAAAAAATAGCCTCTTATTCTGAAAAAAACCTCTCCAACGCACGAAAATAGAATAAAAGCTTAATAAAATTAACTTCGATCTTCTTTCCCCTTTAAAAATAAGCAGACTTAACCTAATAATTGTGTATCGAATGCTTTACTTTACTTCACTTAGCAAAATAAATGATAATAATAACAATAATAATTAATACCAAAAATAAATATTTTCCTCCGCGTGCAAACTCAATCGAAAAGCCGCCTCTCCCCTCTCATCCTATCCGTCAAAATCGCAACGCGTGAAGCGACCGAGAGAATGAATTTCAACTAACAAGCAAACAACTCCCCTCCATAAAATCCAAAGTTCGCAAATAAATATATGAAAAAACCCTAATAAACCAAATCCCTGTTCCTTCACCACCTTCTGCATTACTTAGAAACCAACCCTAAACAATTACGCAAAATGGAATCTAACAATAAGAAAGGATTTGACATGGAGGCTGGAATAAGTAATCAACTGTATCCAATGATGCAAGAGCCACCGCAGTTACGCTGGGCCTTTATCAGGAAAGTTTACATAATACTTGCCATGCAATTGCTTCTCACGGTTGGTGTTGCCGCCACCGTCGTCTTTGTCCGTCCAATCCCTCGCTTCATTCTCCATACCACACCTGGCCTCGCCATCTACATCGTCTTCCTCATCCTTACCCTCATACGTATGTCCTTTTTCCTTCTCGTTCTTCTTTCTATATTTTGTCTTTGTGGGTTTTATTTATTTGGGTTTTTTTTTTGTAGAATTATTTCTGTGATTTTTTACTAATGAAAACTGTGGGGTATTTTTTTGTGAATGGTTTTTGTTGCTATTAATGCAGTGCTTTGGCCATTGCATGTTTATTCCAAGCGTCACCCATGGAACTATTTTTTTATGGCGCTGTTCACTATTTGCATTGCGTTTGCCGTTGGTCTTTCTTGTGCTCTCACAAAAGGTATAATTGCAGTACCCCCATTATATTATAGAGTTATTTTTTGGGTAATTGCGTGGGTTTTAATTTGTTTGTTTGACTGAAAATTCGAAACCCGTAATTAATCTCTCTACTTTAATTGAGCAAGTAAAATGCAAAATAAAGTTCTATATATTTTGCAACCGAACAGAAGTTTATGACTGCACCGGTTTCATTGTAACGCTTTATCTAGAGAAAATGATAGCTAGGTCATTGAAGAAATCAATCGAAGGACACGTGAAATACAGAAATTAGTGATCTGATTTCACTGTTTAGGGAAGGCATATTGTAAATGAGGACATGATAGCTAGCTCATTGGTGATTTATTTAATTACCTCTGCGTGTCTCGTCGATACAGGCAAGGCACATTGGAAGTTAGGAGGTTTTTTCGAGTTTTTCACATTGTTGTTATTGATTTTCTTTGATCCTTTTCCATTTCCATTTCGATCCCCAACATAGTGGTCTGTGATTTTGTTTCTGTGCTCGTACGAGTTATTATCTTAATTAGATCCATATGCTTTGATTTTGGTCCTATATTTTATTTTTATCAAGCTATTGGACGTTCAGGGTGTGTCTGCTCCTGCTGTTTGTGGCAAGAATCAGAGAATCATAAATGTAGAATCAGGATGCTACATGTATTACAATTGCCACAGTCGAATGTGTTAGTCATGCTATATTCAGAATATTTGTGTGCTTGCTTATTAATTATTATTTTTTTCATGATTTCCCCTATTTATCAATGGAAGATTAAATGGATGTTTAAGGGCATTGTATTTGTGTATGTTGGATTTTTGGAAAGTTTGTTAATTCACGGTAATATTGAAGCAATGCATGGTTGAAATGAGTTTGACATATCTAGTGAGCATGAGTGCATATATAAGTAGTAGCAACCTCTATCCCAGGACCGACTGATTGTTTAGGTCAAGATGATTTTGCCAGGCAACAGATTATCTTTGAAAATAGTTGCTTTGTTGTGTTAATTTTTTCCCCTTGTATTCTTGCGGCAATGTGAGATATATATATCAAATACCTAGCTAGCTATTTGCCAAAATATAAGAGACGATGACGAAGAGTAGTCTAAAAGGGTACAGGTTGGACACCAATGTCTCCGACATAAATAATGGTAATTGCTTAAAAACTTTGATATCTGTTATCTGAGTGCTGACTGGCCTCTCTGTCTGTCACATTGAAAGCATTAGATCATTCAGGATTGCTAATTTCTCATGGCCTTAAATTTTGACCCCAAAACGGTCAGATATAGAGTTGCTACTCCGGAAAAAATTCTGAAAATTGCGAACAATTGTTGCCCCTACTTTTTATATTTGATGGTCCATGCCAAGTGTCTGGTCAAGGCGCTTAATAACAAATATATTAAGTTAAAAAGCAAGTAATTAATGTTTTTTCATGAGTTTGTTATTAACAGGGAGGATCGTTTTGGAGGCAGCAATTCTGACAAGTGTTGTGGTTGTTGGTCTAACTCTCTATACCTTCTGGGCTGCGAAAAGAGGCCAAGATTTCAGCTTTCTCGGACCCTTTTTATTTAGTGCTGTCTTAGTCCTTATTGCTTTTGGGTTGATTCAGGTATGCATTCAGGGCTTTTGCATTTATAACCTTGATCTCCTCTGTCTCTTTTGTTTGCCTTTAAACGAATACGTTGCAATGCAGTTCCTTTTCCCTCTTGGAAAGTGGTCACTGATGATATATGGTTGCTTGGGAGCGATCGTATTCTCTGGTTTCATCGTTTATGACACTGACAACTTGATCAAGCGTTTCAGCTATGACGAGTACATCTCAGCAGCAATCAACCTCTATCTGGATATCATCAATCTATTCCTCGCTCTCCTCAACATCTTCAATGCAGTTGACAATTAGACGACTCCTATACCTTTTACTGATAATATCTTTAGTTCTTCAATTGGATAGCTGGTACGTGAAGTTATGAAACACAAATCTTGCTGTTATAGCCTACATATGACTTCAGTCTTTTAACACTGACGAGAAACATTCCTCTATGCCTTTCTTGAACCCCCTTCACGTATAGCCTGTCTGCAGTTTTCTGATGGTATTGTAGAATTGACCAGACTTGTTTGGTATCAACCGCGATTTTTTCTCTATTCTTCTTTTTCTCTATGCTTCCCTTTATGTGCGTGCTTGGCTTTTTGGGTGAGATTATTGTGGACATTGAAGTCAGAATGCAGGCAAGTCAAAGAAGAGTCAGGTTTAGTTGAAGAAAGGGCGATCTTCTTCCTCTTCTTCTTTTTCTATGTTACAACGTGGTGGTTGTAACATAGAAATTGACAAGGAAACTGCTAGGTTAAAAGTAACTGCTACCTGACATGTAATTAGTAAAGTAATTAACCCTCAGATGATAAACATTTCTTATTTCTTTATATTAATCTCAATTTAAGTGAACCCCGGAGAGAGAACTAACATTTCCGAGTATATTGAATAGTTGTTCATGCAAAATAAGGATCGAAGCATCGCGCACGCAATTTCATCCTGTGTATGCCTCGAACAAAACATGGAATTTACAGAAAACATGACCTCTATTGTCAATACTCCCGCTTTCTGTGTGCAATTGAACAACTTCATGATTCAAAAGTTGAGGGAACTTCTTCGGTAAGAGAAACGTTTCTAAGATTGTTAGTACATAAATATATGAAATATATAAAGCTCAAAAGTCCCTTCTTGCCTTCTAATAAAAACATTTTCATTATCCCCTCACGAATCAGAATTTATTTGTCCATCATTCGGATTTCAAATTACGGCCATGTGCCTAAAAAACGTGGAACAAGAAACAACAACAATTAAAAAAGCTTAACCATAATCTTCTTCGTGTCTAAAGAGGAAAAAACAAATAAAAAGGACAGCAACTATTGTTAGGTTTTTATCAGGAAAAAAAATAATCACTCTTCATATATTGCCATGGGCTGGATTTCATCTGTAAGGTAATGGCTGTGAGGGCACAAGTCGGCTAAGAGCATGTTTCTCACAGTTTCTGTTTATTTTTTTAGATATTTTTAGTTTAAAAGAATATTGAATTAATATTTTTTTATATTTTATAATAATTTTTAGTGTTACAAATAATATTTTAATATATTTCCCTATATACAATCTTATCAGATTTTTTTTATCTAAAGATAGAACAATTATACTCTTTCATCAGGATGAGAAAGGGGGTGAATTGCCTTCCATTTGGAGTCCGAAGAACAAATTGCGCACTTGGGATATGTAAACTTTGCAAACAGGCATTAGACATTAATTTTCCATGCGAGACAAGCAAATGACCAAGGCGGTTCCAGAGCAGGACCGCCACCCCTTACCGAAGCTGGCTTCCGCCAGTCAAGACCTAATCCAACTTCACATTAATTAATTGTTAAGATTCTTGATTCACTTGTTCCGAACAAGATCGTTGGATAAAGTGGAGGCTGCACTCATCAAGACAATCAATGACTCCACCACTACATTAATTAAACAAGCCAGGGTGACAAGAACAAAAGGCCGACGTGACATAGAAGCACATTGAATCAAGCCGAACCTTCATCTTCTATTATCATTCCATAATCAGAATTAGATTCCTTCTCGTTTTACCACCCACCGTTTCGAGATCCTCCTTTCATTTCCCTCGACAGTGAAACACAAGAGACTTTGATCACATGGTTTTGCGTACTTTCCATTTGCGGCTCTTGCCTTTTCCTGTTCAGATACGAAAATCAAGAACCCAAACTATATTCCCCGTAGACCGAAGAGAGACCCACAAGGAGAGGCCATCTTCAATTCCTCGTTCTTTACAATTTAGGTACACCAAAAATATAGCCCAACCAAATCTTAAAAAGCTTTAAAATGTTCACATGGCCCATCTACACATATATATAATAACCCTGTATATCCCCAGTTTTCCATTTCATTTGCAAAACCATCCCCCCAGTAGATGGTCACACTCGCATTCGATGTCTGTTGCCCTTTTCTGCTGCAATGGAGAGAAGTCTTGCGACGCCTTGAGTCCACAGATCATATTCCTTCTGGTTCGAGCATTCAAATTCGACAATTCCCCGTTGCAAAGTCTTCAAACCGAAATACCGCCTTTGCTCACCTCTCTCTAGCAAGTGGCGGCCTGGCCAGGAGGGCATATCTTTGATGACCTCAATCACCACGTCTGTAAAAAGAAAAGTCAAAATGGTGTTAGTGCCACTTTAACTTTTTCTCAAATCCCCAGAACGGAAGAAGCCCTACCTCCAATTCTGTTTTTCACATTATTAGAGAAAGACAAATGCAATGATACTCACTCTTTTTCTTTTTTGTAATGGTCCCAGCGACATGTTTGCTCTTCATCTTCAACATAACCTGCACAAAAAGAAGTTTCAAAAGTTAAAGGTCGCAAGACCAGAATAAAGAAAATAGTTCCATTTATTTCATCATTTGATTATATCTTTAACTTTGGAACTGATTCCTTTTTACCTCATTAGATTAGATCCACACTCATCATGCCCGAATAATTCAACGATTTGATATTCCAAAACAGTAAAAGCACGAATTTTGGTTTGAATGGAAGCAATAATTACCTGATTCATTTTGTTGACATAAACAGAAACTATCTTCCAGTGAAGGTCACCTGCATTGATCACAGCAACCTAATCAAGATTCTCCTCCCACATCAAGTATCAAATCTTGTTCCAAAATTTCAGTCACATAATTTTAGAGTTTTCCCAACTCTACCACAATCCGAGTGACAAGAAGATTAAAGCGCCAATATTACAAAGAAATCAAATTCTAAATTAACTGATATAGGAAAATATTAGCCAATAAATAACCTTGACAAGGAGTTGCTTGTTACATCAACATAAACCTCATAAATCATAATACAAAATGTCTTCGTCAAATACCAGCTAATTGACATAATCATTGTTTAGACATGTTCCAACTTCCATTCAATCTTGGGATAAAAAAGAAAACAGAGCTAGATAACTAAATATGCAAAAAAAATTGTGAGCTTAATTAATTTGAAACATGGAAATAATCACCTTTGCGAGTGCGCTTGAGGAGCTCACAACCTCTGGCAAGCAATTCCCTGCTGCAGATGCCCAGGAAATTCTCTTCAGGCACAAGCTCACCACTGAAACTACCATTAGAACTACCATTACTGCCATTTCCAACACCCACCCCTACTCCTTTATCCACTGGAATGACCGCTGCAATATTCCAGACTTCCTTCAATGCCCTCGCTTTCAACGTTGCCGCACCACGTAATGCTGCACCCCTCCAACCAAAAGTCACGAATTATTTCATTTAAATTGTATTCCATAAATGTAAATAGATCACGTATAATCAGAATTTATCCATTATGATAAACATGATTTATTACTATTAAATAAAGGACAACAAACATACCAGTTGCAGCAGCAGCAGTTAATGTCATGATATCACCTGCAGATCGCACATTCACAGCGGAATTCACAACAGATGCAAGATGCTCACGCTCTGCCCCCATGGCCTCTGCTGCCTCCACACATTGTGCGGCCACCAATGTAGCAGCGGATGCCACCGCCATGTCAGTCTTTGCCATTTGCTCATCTTTCCCAGCCCCCGAAGAGGCAGCTGTTGCAGCAGCAGTTGCAGCGACAGCAGCAGCAACCCCTGCCACAGATATTGCAGCATGAAGCTGCGCATTGTGGGTCCGCACCTCCTCCTTTTTCTTCTCTCTCCTGTCCTTCAACCACCTACCAACAGTCTTACCACCACCCCCGGCAGCGGTTGCTGTGAGGGCATTACCACCAGGAGTGACCGCAGGTGGACGGAACTGTATATTAGGCGGATTGTTGGGTCGGCAAAACTGAGGACATGGACCTTTAGCTCATTAGTTTCATTAAAAAAACATTGGTTTCCTTTCTCATGAAATATTTTCTCCTAAAAATTGGGTTCGAGATTTTAGTATTTTCTGAAACATTAAACCAGCAAGTAAAATTGATTGTCCAATAATTAACCATCATAGAGACATCAGAGATTATCTAAAATTATGGTGGTGGGTTGTTACGATATTCTAATAAAAAGGGGGTCCAGACGCCATAAATGTGTTGCTGTGGTTATGCATTGTAACTAATCTAATTCACTCTCTACGGGACCAGCAGCTTGTACCCGCGTCTTCTAAAAACTACAAACGAAGATGGTGATTAGATCTAAACAGACAAGGGCACGTATATCGTCATTATGCAATTCACGCACGTCGCAAACCATAGCAGTTCCGATAATTTTGCTAAAAAAACAAAAAAAAGCGATCACCATCTTACTCAAAATGTTGTTAACCCTGTTGATTTTTACAAAAAAATACAAGGAGAAAGAAGAAAAGCCACAGTAGTTTTCTTTGGAACAAAGCAAAGAATACTACAGGAGACATGAAAACAATAGTATTATTGATTTTCATTCTCCAAAAAAGTTATTGCTTTTCTTATTTTAAAAAGAGAAACAGAACAGTAGATGATAGATACTCTCTCTCCCTCCATCTCTGGTGCGAAAAAGTATCATTGGTTACAGAGAAAGCCTGAGACATGTTTCGTGGGGGGCCTAGAGTCAGTGGATCAGAAATCGTGTTTTGCACGCACCAAAAAAGATAAAAATATAAACACAAACACAGAACCGACGAGACCAACTTTATTCAAACTTGCCTAAAATTACCCTAAGAATAGCAACAAATTTCATAACATTAATCAGCTTAGGCCAACTTCAAGGAATTACCTTGACATCGTCCATCTCAGATGGAGAGACAGGAGGACTGTCCGTTAAGGACCCATTGAGAGGTCCACTGCTGTGAGAGAGTCGGCCTGAAGTGCGTGGAGATACCTCCTGCTGCATGAATAGACCCCACAAATCAAGAAATGAAGTAAAAAAATGGGCAGTTATAACTTTATTGAGAGAATTAAGAGTAATAACAGTAGGGAATAGACTAGTGACTGTGAAAGAGACAGTCGTTGTTTGTGTTTCTAGAGATTATAGAGTGGGAAAAGAAACGATGGTGGATCAACTGTTAGTGTGGTTGATATGGATTTTGAATGACAGATAAAACCAAAAAGATAAAAGAAGAGTGAAAATGGAGCGGGTAGGGATCAAAACAAGGCCAGTCTTAGATTTCTCTTATAAAAGAGAAGCAAGCAGGGCAATACAGATAAATTTTACAAATTGGTTCGATCAGAAAACAGAGAGAAGCAAACAAACACCGAAGAAGAAACAAGTTTTTTTTTTTGGCAAAAGAGAACTAAACCGAAGCGTCAAAAAGGACAAAGACAGAGAATTGCTTCGTATATTATTAAAGAGAGAAGAACAAAACAAAGACTCAAAGAAGGCCAAAAAGAAAAAGGAAGAAATCTCACTAACTGTCTTTATTCTTTCCATCTCTCTCTCTAAAATATATAAAATTAAACTCACCGACTGTGACATGATTCTCTCCAAGACCATCTGGGATGTCTCGGAGGAAGCAAATGAAAAAGGGTTTCCAGAAACGGTAGCACAACCCTCTTCTAGCTCTCCAATGATATCCTCCTGTATCATACCACCGCCACCGCATGGGATGGTCTTGCTAGAGAAGACCATCTGTGGGGCCAAGACTTTTGATAACTCTAAAGCTGACACACTCCATGAACGTGAGAGAAATTCCATGGGCTCACGTGGTGTTTCCGGTGGCCGGAAATGGACCGGGTCGGGTCGCCATAGCTCTGTTACGGGTTTGTCCATTGGAGAGAGAAGAGGGTGGACGTGTGTTCAGTGTCGAGGTGCTGGTGGTGTGTTTAGAGTGGGGTTCTTACTGAGGAATACCGTTGGGTGTGGGTATTTTATAGCGGATGGTGGAGCGAGATGTCAGGTTTTATGATTGCCTTTTTTTATTATTATTAAAAAAAAATTTATGTACAGGTTGATTAATTTAAGAATTCTAAAATTAATTATTATATAAATTTTTATTAATTTAAAATTTATAAAACTTAAATTTATAATTTCTAAAAAAAAAATTTATAACCAGAGTTATATTCCTAGAATTAATCTTTTGTATTCTTAAAGTATTAGATAAGATAATGATAAAAAGATAAATTAAATTAAAAATAATACTTTAAACAAAGGAGAAAAGAAAAGTTTCTAGTTATAATTTTTTTTTACCAAAAAAATCCACTTATTGTAAATTTTTTAGTTGCTAAGGTAAAATTTGAATTTTAAATAATGATATAAATCCCAGAGCATATGTTATTTAAGCATAATTTGTTAGGTCATTTTAAACCTGTTTATTTTTATGTTTTAAAAGAGTTTTTAAAAAAATTTAAATTTTTTTATTTTTTTATTTTAATTTAATATTTTTTAATGTTTTTGATCATTTTGATGTACTGATATCAAGAATAATATTAAAAAAATAAAAATATAATATTATTTTAATATATTTTTAATAAAAATTATTTTAAAAAATAATTACAATAACAGGATTAATGCAGATGACACTTTAGATACTTTCTTCTAATATTATTATTATGCTGTGAAGGGAAAAAAAATGATTAGCTAACTTTACCTCTTCATGGATAAATTATTTGTTTTTGTATTATAAAAGTATTTTTTAAAAAAATTAATTTTTTATTTTAAATTAATATATATATATATATATATATATATTATTTTAATATATTTATATCACAAACAATTTAAAAAAATAAAAAAATATAATTATTACCACACTACAAAAAGTTTGAGTTGGGTAGCTATTAAGTGTCACATGACGTTGAAAAGATAAACATGTGTTATTAAATTCAGCACTATGATGGTCAAACTCTCAGTGGGAGCTGGAATTTGTTTGTCATAAGGGTAAGCAAAAAAATTAAAAAAACAAAAAAAAACCAAAAAAACAGAACTGAAAAAAAAAACCGAATTCACCAATTAAAAAATCAGACGCCGCCCCTCCTCTCATCATCTTCTCACTGTCCTTCTTTCTCTCCCTCTCATCACCCCCCTCCCTCTCCCCTCTCATCATTTTCTCACAGCCCCCCTTTCTCTCCCTCTCTTTTCTCTGCCTCTCATCATCTTCTCACAGTCCCCTCCCTTTTTTCTCTGCTTTTCTTTTTGCTTCTCATCTCTCCTCGTAGCCCCCCCTCCCGTTCACCTTTGCATCAACATTTACTTTAATCAAACTACATGGGCAAATGGACAGATAAAAAAAGAGATGGTTTTTTGATGATTAAGATTCTAACTCCATTTTAAGTTTATCTCTGCATCTTGTGGATTGTTGTTTTTTTTTTATTTATTTTATAATTTGCTTGGGAGTTTGTAGGTAGATATGTTTTCTTGAACAACAAAAACCGAGATTTGCTTATAATTTATGGGCATTGGACATCGAGATTTGCTTGTAGTTTGTGGGCACTGGGCACTGAGATTTGCTTTCGGTTTTACCGGTTTTTTGACAATAAAAACCGAACCAAACCGAAACCAATCGGTTCGAACCGGTTTCGGTTTTAAAATTAATAATGTTGGTTTGGTTAATTTTTTATGTAAAAACCGAACCGAACTGAAAATGATCACCCCTAGTTTGTCACATCGAGTAACATTGAGTGAAGTTCCTGCGTGGAAGACTATTCTAAGACTCTCTTGTTATTTAAGTTAGTGTAAAGTATTAATGAATAAACTCTAACAGAAACTAGATAAAATATGTAGCGTCGTTAAAGAGAAGGAGAGGAGAATAAATTCTAGGATTTTCTAAATATGTGAGATAACTTCCATGGTAGCTAGAGTCCAAGAAGTTTACATGGAGCAGGGTTGTCAAAAACCTTTTCGTTCATGAGATATGAAAAGTATAATGTAAATCAAAAAATAAATTGTACAATTATTAGTATTTTTTTTATGCATGGTTCATCTAAACAATAAACAATTTCATGTATTTATTTTTGTAATATAAAATTATATTTTTTTATTGGCTAACACAAGTTCCAATGCTTTCTCTAGATGCATGATCATCTGTAGTATTTTAACTTATCTGATGTCTTTTATCTTGATGAATAATACATCTATGAAAACTCGATCAATTATAATCTAAACAAAATAAATAAAATACCAAATAGATTAAATAAAAAAAATTTAGGTATTGTTAATGGATACAATAGAATAAAAGACAAGGTGATGTGGTGTAAGATAAGTAAAAAGACATATTGAGTGACAAAAATAGAAATAATAAGCAATGGGGCAAATGTGAAAATATATAGAAGCTAGATTATAAATGCTCCATCTTTTTCTCCATTGGCCGAGAGTTTGAAACAAAGAGAGGGGAAGAAACTGTGTGATTTTTTCTACTTAAGTTCTTGTTGATTTCATCAATTAAAATGAGTAATTAGAGTAATTAACTTAGTTAAACATCAAGAGATGGTGATTTTAAGGTGATGAGTGCTTTGAAAGAAGAGATTCAAGCTAGGGTTTGAAAACGAAGGAGAAGAAAACTTGATTTTTGTTTCTCGCATTCTTTTCTTAAATTCTTATCAAAGTAAGGTAAATAGCATGCTTCAAATGACTTATTTCTCTAATTTTATGTTTGAAGAAGGATTATGTAAAATTATGATTATGTGAAATTATGAGTTTATGTTATAAATTATGGGAATAATGCAAATTATGATTGAGCCATGTTGGAAAGCATGAATTATGATGAGGTAAGTGTTTAATTTTAAATAAAAAAACAAAATTATTCCCTTTTTTTATTGAACTTTCAGCCAAAAGAGGAAAAATTTTAGGGGATTTGAGGTTTTAATGCAATTATTTGAAAAATATGAAAGATATAGGTTTATAAGCGTTATTATATGAAAGCAATAAGAATTTTTCAAAGAGAAAAGAAAAAAAATCTTCACTTTTTTCCTTAGGTTAATTTCGGCTAAAAGAAGAAGAAAAATAAAAAATTGAGTTTTGATAATATTATTAAGAAATCATGCCAAGTTGATATAATTGATGTTGATAGGTTAAATTGAATAATGATTTTTGTATAAATAAATAAACAAATAATTCAAAAGGGGAGTTTTATCCCCTTTAAATTAAAATTTTAATCAAGCTTAATTAAGAAAGTTGAATTTAATCAATAAATATGTAATTGGTATTAGAATTTTACCACTTCAAATGAATGAACAATGACGCAATAAATTGTGTTGGTGTAAAGGAGGTCCTAGGACTTAATTTGCAATAAGAGACCTCTTCACGCGCACGGACATTAGGTATGTATTCGAAACCTTAAAGTAACTAAATATTTTATTTTAAATTATTGTAGAAATTTTTGTAGATTGTAATTTTTGTATAAAGTTTTTTAAAAAAGGGGGACAAAATAATGCCCTGTTGAATGGGCGAGTTGAGAAGATTATTTCCTGATTCCTAAAAATAATACTATGTTGAATAGACAAGTCAAGAAGATTATTTCCTAATTACTGGGAATAATATCATGTTAAATGGGCATGTCGATAAGTTTATTTACTGGTTAATTAAAATAATACCATGTTGAATGGGTAAGTCGAGAAGATTATTTCCTAGTTACTAGAAATAATGTTATGATGAATGGACATGTTAAAAGAATTAACTTTTGGATTGATAGGATAATTATTCGGTGTAATAGGTAAATTATAAAGTTAAATTGATTTATATTAAAGTTAAGTATGTAGGTTTGTTGGAGACACTCTTTGTATTTTTTTTTGTAAATTTTATCTTTTTATCTGGAAAAGAATTTAGATAACTATTAAATTAGTAAGGATAAGATAATTCATTCAATGATGATAGAAGTACTTCAATGTACATGAATAATTATTCTTTGATCAATTATTTGTTGAAATGTGCAAAAAAATTTTGTTAACCGTGGGTGTCTAGGTCAGCTTACGCTCACCTTGACTAATCTCTCGAGGCCATGAAGTAAACAACCATGTAAGTTTTCAATTGCCCTAAGATTTGTGGCACTCGAACTAGTGACATTTGGAGAGCAAACTTAAGATTTGACTAATTGAGCTACACCCTTTAGGGTTGAAATATGCAATTTTAATCATGTTTAATGTGATCATGTTCTTAGGTACTTCGCACCCTCGAACCGGAAAATAGATGCATGGATAAATAATTTTGTTAAACGATTGATGTAATTGAAAGAACTAATATTTTGTTGCAATACACTTTTATGTTGAAGAACTGTAATGTTGAACTTATTAACTTACATTTGATATAATTTATGACGTTGTTATTATTATGTTGAATTATGGTAGGTTATTTGCATATTTTGAGCACAATTATTTTTTTAAAAATAATAAACAATGTATACTATGAATTAATTGGCTTTAAATAATTGTTCTATAGAAAATAAAAACGAGATATTGATATATGCTTGAGTTTTGAAAGTCTAAATGATGGGATGAAAATTTGATTGATGTTACAGATTGAGAAATAATTTAGTCGATAACTTAGCATCGAAAAAATATAGAAGAAACTCTGCCAAAATTTTAATAAAATATACACATGTATATATAAAATTTGGTAACTACAAATATATGTTATATAATTTGAGTTTCTATAATTGAGGTTGTTACATCATTACTTTTAGATATTGTTATACTTTTATAAGTTTCAAATATTGTTTGTTACATATCACGAATATCAATAAAAAATTACAGGTTTTGCATGAATTAATACAAATGAATCAAGTAATTCAAAATATAGCATTTTTTTTTATCTTGAATGTGGCTTCTTGTTATGTTATATCTTCGATAAGTTATGAGATTTTTTATAGGAAAGACATAATATTGTAAACTTGTCTTAAAAACTATGATATCTAGGTATAAATACATGGTCAATTAGGCTTTTGAGCATGGCATGTCACTCTTGCTCATAAAAATATCCATGTTAAATAAAAAATTTTAAAGATTTATTTTATAATATATATATTTTTTTATTTGTTAGAAATGGTTAAAGCAATATTATGTTTTCTTCATTTTTACATTATAAATTAAGAAAAATATAATGGATAAAAGTATTCATGAGGCTCATAAAACACAATCATATACAACTAGAACAATAAAGATAAAAATCATGAATTTGAAATCATTGCAAAATCTTATAATCATAATTTCATTGGTTTTATATAATTTTATATTTTTTTTGTATGATTATATATAATAAATATATATTGACTTTTAAAATTATATTTTACAAGTTAACTCTTAATTTTAACAAGAATTTCATTAAGATTCTCTCTGTAGAGAGAGATGAAGCGAAAGAGAGCTTTGTTCTTTTTTTTTTACCTGAAAACAAAGGAGGACCGAAGACCCGGAAACCACATAACACAAGAACGTGGCAAAGTCACCCCAGGCCCCGGCCATGGTCAGCCCACAGGAGGTATAATTGTAAGAGGGGGTGAATAATCTGTAAAAAAGAAATTAAAAATGTGAAGAGAATTGTGAACGAGAAAAAAATAAATGCAAAAAATCAAGAAATTGAGGTAGATTTTTAAAAGGGGATGTATTATAATTATTTTTAAAAAATATCAAATTTTTATTTTTATTTAATATTTTTTAATTATTTTAAAATACTGTATAAAAAAATATTCTAATATATATTTTTTTAAAAAATACTTTTTAAAAAACATATCGCATCAAATTAGAAAAATAAAATCGTCCGAAACTATTAATCTCATACACGTCCGAAACTTGAACGTGCACTGCAATATAGAAAAATAAAATGAAATAAAATCGTCGACTGTAATTTCCATCAAATTAACGTGTGCGTTGTCTGTGTAGGTGAAAAGAGAGACATTTGAAAAGGACGTTTTGTAGTTTTCATAAATATTTTATAATAAATGTTGTCTACCATTTGTTTCATGTAAGAAATTATATAGTTTCTACCTTTAGTTTATTGTTGAGATATTTTAAAATTTAAAATTTTTATAAAATATTTTAAATAAACTCGGTTTGTTTTCTCTCCCTGTAAGATTTAATATGATATCTAACTCATGACACGTTGGAGAAACTCTCTCTATGAAATCTGGCTGGCTAAAACGACTCCAACCAGTCTCCCTCAAGAATATTTTGGATTTACAAGGCGTGTTTGATAGCTTTGAGAAAAGCAATAACCGAGAATGGCATGAAAGGAAACCAAGGAAGAACGGAGTTTTTTTTTTTTGGTTTGTAGCGGTGAGTTGTGGCCAGAAATAGAACCGCCGGGAGGAGGAAAAGATGTCACGCGAAATGCTTGCTACAGACAAGGTGGGTGTGCAACAGTATTGGTACAACGTTCCGGTGGTCGTATCATACAGAAGGATTTGGTTCCCCGACAAGGACATTGCTTCGACTTCTCATCCGATGCTGCGTGTCTATCTATATAATAGTGTAAAGAGTTGCACTTTCATGTATTAATTTAAATAATTTTAGTTATTGTTTTTAATGATTTTTTTATATATTAAAATAATATTTTTTTTATTTTTAAATTTATTTTTAATATTAATATATTAAAACAATAAAAAAACTTATTTAAAATAAAAAAAATTTATTTTTCAAAACATGGTCACGCCGCAAAGATAAACAGGTACTTAAATATATTTTTTTTCAAATACAAGATTCCATGTTTAACAAGATAAAATTTATTTTTATAAGTAATTCATGATAAAATTATGTTAAATTATAAATATTTTTAGTAAAAATAACATAAAACAACTGTTATTCTAAGAATAGAAGTTATATGAATTAGAATTCTTAATTTTCATTTTTGTTATTTTTGACCATGAAAAACTTTTACTTAGTTCTCATTTTTTTTATTAAAAAAATAATAATAATGCTTCCTCAAAGGCAAAAGCACGAGACTCGTCACAGAATGTGATAGAAGCCTTCCCCATTCATTTAGCGGAAAACTGAAATGGATATTTCACTGAAAGCACATTTTGAAACCAAGAAAAAACAAATATTTCCAAATATATCCTACTTAAAATCCTTTTACTAAAAAAAAAAATCAAGTGAAATCTAGCCTTTACGTGCTTTAAGATTTGGTGAAGAGAACAAGATCAACGACAGTAGCAACGAGATCAATCTACATGGAGAGATAATTAGATCAACCTTCAAACTATTAACACTTAAAATTTAAGTGTTAATATCAAACTATTAAATAAATAAATAAATAAATAAGGAGAAAAAACTGGCTTGAAACCTTCAGAACTCAACGCCTGTAATTACTTGTTTGTTGATATTAGCATATACGTCGCTTTCTATTGAATTAATACCATTTTCTTATGAAGAAAAAGAAATAAAGTCTTTTTTTCATCAGCATAGCTATATAAAATAAATAGTATTTTACTTCTAGCGGGTTTAAGGATGGTGAAATAAAAAAAGGGTTTAAGAATTATTTTGTTATTTAACATTTCAGATTTTTTTTAATTAATATTGATATTCCAGACAACTTGTGTATATGTTAATTAATTTTATAAACTTTAAAATTAACATAATATTTTAGATTTTAATTATAATATATAAATAAGTGAAAGATAATTAAATTGGTCATGAAATGGAGCGAGAATAATACCATAAAAAAATAAACTTTTAAATAAGATGTTAAAAAAATTAAATGGTTCTCCCTCTAAAAAGTAGCTGGTGTAAAATTGTATTTCTTTTCTTAAGCCTCTTTCTATATTTTTTATTAAAGAACCCGGCAACACCACAGGCTACTCTGACTGGCAACTCCATTTCATCACTCTTTCCATGCACGCTCGAGGTCGAAGGCAATGGAGGAATTGAAGAGTATACAGAGGGAGAATGATTACGGAAAGATCTCACGGAAGCAGCAAATTCAATTCAGGGCGGTAGACCCCGAAGGGACCTGAAGAGCACCTGCGTGCTGTATCCATGTGGAGCAATTAATGAAACGGGCCTCGAGTAACCTGCGAATGAGGTAAGGCACCATAAGAACCACCAATCAACAGTGACTGAGTGGTGACCATCAATCATCGGGGGCCACATTTGTTCCACATGTTCGTGTTTCATCCTCGTGCTTGTGCACTTGTGTTTTCCTAGCTAGGCAATAAGCGATCCAGATTCCAGAGTAACCTCTACAAGAACTAATATTTTGCCAGTTAAATAGACAACATGCTCAAAAGCAGAGGATGACTTTGAAAATAAATAAAGCAAGAAAGGAATTAAGACCATAAACCCAAGTTTCGGGGGCAAAGACATGGGTATATAGAAATAAGTACATAACCCAAGGATTAAATTGAGCAATTTTCAAAACTCGGGGGTGTCACTGCCCCCCCTCCCCTAGTAGTTCCGCATATAATTATCAGACCCAACCCGGTAGTTGACCCTGTAAAATGACTGGGTCACGAGTCTTGTGAGTTGACCCGGGTCAACACTAGTCAAGAACAAAAACAAACATTAATATGGTTTTTTTGACATAAAATATCACATTAATATATATGATAGCATAATTAACAAGAAAATATCACATTAACATATGTACTAGCATAATTAATTAGCATCAATAGATTAGAAAGTGCATTTATCTTCAAATAAATAAACATTTAACATAATTAAAGATAAGGATAATAAAATAATAAGTTATTCTAGAGATATATAATTCAACATAATAGATATAAGATGACAATATTCAACTCTAGTTTGCATTAGAATCCATAAATCAACATTTTAACTTCATTTTGCATTAGGATCCATAAATCAACATCTTCAGCTACATAAAAAAACAAAAGATTTTAGAATATGTTGAACACTTAACACTAATATAATTAAAAAAAAAATAGTAAGATACAAGACCTCATTGAAATAACCATATTTTTTCTACACAACATCTTTACTTTGGTTGGATATAGAAATTGACTTCTTCAGAAGCCATAGAGAAAATTTCTTAACATATATATATATATATATATATATATCAGTAAGTCTAACGTAGAAGACACCCACACATAGATAAACTAAGCCACTTCATATTCATAAGAAATAACAAAAGTCAAAGAAAATAATAATAAAAAAAAAAAACCTATGAACCGCTGTATCTTTCTGTGGAAAACTCCACGAACAATCATCATTTTTTTTATGGTTTTTCCGCTTCTCATAGCTGCTCATCAGTCGAAGTTGAAAGGACTTAACTAATGCAAGTGTGTTACTCATCTAATGCTTATCTTTTACACAAATAGATATCAATATAATAAAATTGCCTATACTCATTCCCATTTAACAACATATAGCAATCAATTCTCATTTCTCTCTAGTACCAAACCTTCTTTCACAAACTAACTAGAAATCTGTACACATTTCTTTTCTTATTTTGAAGATTGAATCAAGTTTCATTAATAAAAGCTAGAATCCGCACATAATTGTACATCATTAATTTGATTATGAGACCCTGAATGCTTTTTTTGGCTACTTAAAACTTTCAAGTATTACAACAACAAGAAAAATAACATTATTGAAGTATTTATTTCAATAAAAATCAACAAACTTGAGCTAATTTTTTAACTGGATAATCGGCAAGATACTAACAAAAAAATAACTAAAAGAAAATTCCTAGGAACCAAACAGCGAGTGGCAAGGAAAGGGAAAAAAAAAGACTCATGCGAAGAGGAAATCGGCATGAGAAACAAAGGAATTCCAACCAAGAGAGGAATACAAATCTAATTGACTGTTCAAATGTTTCTCATGAATTGAAATCCATGCGAATATAACCACAATTCCTTTCGATTCACTTTAGATGTCAGTGTAGAAAAGAAGAATTAAAATAGAGAGATGGGATGTGAATATGTTAAATTAACTCAATTTAGCAGCTGTAATATTGTAAAAAAATCAAGTCGGTAACAAAATTATAAAACATCAACTTGCAATAGCATAAATGGTGAATTATTGCCAACACAATTAATTAAACACTGTGAAGCAGAAAGAGGAAGCACCTGGCTTATAGTAGTGGAATCGAGCTTCTCTTTCGGATCACTAGTGCAGATTGCAAAGTTCTACAAGATCATGACAAGATCCAGTAAGGGGCTAGAATATTCAAAGAAACAAACAAGAGAAATCTAGCAAGGTTACCGGTAGAAGATATCAACAGAAGAATAAAATTTGATTATTCGAACTGCAAAGAAAGAAATTACGGTAAAAATTTAGCTTTCCTTTTGCTTTCCCAAATTTCCCGACAGGTGACTTAGTATATATATTCCGGGTCTCACACAGGTTAGGCCGGGTCAGTCCAAGTCTGGCCGGTTTTTTCCTTGCACCGGTCTTTTGTGTTGCCCGGACCGGTCCAGGTCCCGGGTCGACCCGTCAGGCCGGTCCGGGTTTAATAACACTGGTTCCGCCCCTAAATGTCACGGTGAAGCGCTCAAATAAAAAGGAAAGTGATTTTAATGTTGGATAATAGTATGTCAAAATTCATAGGGTAAGATTAAAAATTATCCGTGAAGGATCACTCTACTTTTATTAATGTTGAATATGTCCATGCATGCCAATTTTACTGTTACTGGCAATCATTCTTTATTTTTGGTTTGTTTTTTTTATTTCAAAAATATTTAATAAAAAATAATAATAATAATTAAATAGTAAATAACTATATATATAAATACCCTAAATCTGATAAATATCTAAATTTCTTTCGTAATAAATAATGGTACAGAGTATGAAAGTAAGAAAATCAACTTGTGGATAACCATTGTCGACATCCTGATCACCCATACCCCGTAACCAGCCATTTCTGGAAGAGGCATCGCAATCGATCGTGTTCAAGGCTGCACGTGTGATGCAGACGAACCAACTAACGAGGTGGGAGCCTGGGAGGGGGGCGTTATGCCCTCCAAGAATAAATTTTACCACCCTTGACAGGAGCAAACTAGGCTCCTAAAATGCACAGTGCACCGGCCCTGCATGCAGCCGGTGCCTGATAACGGTAACGAATCTTCACATCTCAGTCATTCAAAGAGCAATTGTCCGGGGTGGTGCATGGTGGTGTTTACAGGCATCCACTTGGATGCCGGCAAGGACATAAGCCGTTCAAGCTCTTAAATCAGTGAAAGACCAAGATAAGAGAGAATTTATTTTCGGTGTGGGCTCGCCACCGTCAGGAGGGCTGAATTTATTTTCCTGTTGCAGAATAGAAATCGAGACTAGACAAAGGGGCATGTTCAATCGATTCATTAAAGTTCTGAGCTAACACCGCATACACTCTCTATCATCTCTCATAAAATCGTCCACCTCCACCGCCTCACCTTTGCTCCTTTATGGTGTACGTACGTACATTTGCATAACCCTCGTTTGAAACATTCTCCAGAGATACTCATGAATTCTCTGATTTAAATATAGATATATAGTGTGTCTTTAACTAGACCTGAGGGCACGCTTTATCACAATATGCGTCAAATACTCTGTATAAAACATACATTTTATCATATAAAGTGTCGTTGGTTAAAAAATAGTACTGTCAAATTTATGCGTTCAAAATTGGGAAAAAAAGATTGAAATTATAAGAATTTCTCGTGTATTTTATTTTGCAATCTAACATGTGAATTAGTTGGCGAGAGCATAAAAAATGCAGGGCTTTTTATTGGAAGCGAGTTAATCTCCAGTTTTGCTGAAAAAAATCTTGAGCACAAGGATGACTATGATTTCGGGTTTTTTTTTTTCATGATAAAAAATACTTTTAAAATTTTGAATTTTTTTATTTTAAATTATTATTTTGATATTGTAATATTAAAAATAAAATTTTAAAAATAAAAAATTTTAAAATATAATTATTATCATAACCATATATACTAATTTTGCTACGCTACAATAACATAACATGTAAAAGTTGTTTTGAATGCAAAACCAAAACAAATGGATGAAAAAAAAAAATGATTCGATAAAAATTTAAGATGTAAGTTTGTTTGGAAATGTGGTTAAGGTTATTTTTTTAAATTATTTTTTATTTAAATATATTAAAATAATATTTTTTATTTTTAAAAAATTATTTTTAATATCAATACATCAAAATAATTTAAAAACATTAAAAAAATATTAATTTAAAATAAAAAAATTTCAATAACACTTTCATACCATAAAGAAAAACAAGGTATAAGAAATTACTCATATATATAAGGTAACACAGTGTGGTATTTTAAAATTATATATATATATATATATATATATATATATATATATATATATATATATATATTCAATTTTTACACTAATATTTCAAATTTTAAAAAATATATCTAAAAGATATCAATATAATATTTTTTAAATTAAAAACAGTTTTAAAAACAAAATGATGCTCTTAGCCTTTGCATCTCCAGGAAAATCCCGGCGAAGTCACCGCACCCCAAAGAGGCTGTAGAGCTTGTTCTTTGGTTTTTATTAACAATAATAATTAATAATTTGCAGAGATCTAAGTACCTCCTGTGTGTTATTATTATTACTGGCATGCCTGGCTATGTCTTCGTTTCCTTTTCTTTATTTCTTGCGTATTCTCTCTTGTATTTAACAAGACCAAAAGTTGTGTAAGCGAGAGAGAGAAAAAAAAACATACAGCCTTTTTCTCCTTTCTCTTCGAGTCTCTTGAGCTTTTGTTTCTTCCCCGTGAAAGAGAACAACCGAACAAGCAGAAGAGACACGAATGTATGCTTGTCTTCTTTTACGATTTTAATATTGCCAGGTTGACGAAATATTCTTTTCAATTTAATATATTTTCAACAGAATACTCTAAAAAGACAAGTTAAATCACGTCTTAACGTCGCCAACAGTGCAAAAATAAAACAGAACAGATAATTTTTTGAAATCAAATATTATAACCGAAGCTGAACTCCACGATTCAGAGCCCGAGCAAGAGGGTTCTCCACTCTCGTTCTTCCACCACACTGTTATCTGCACTAATTTGATGTAGACAAGCCACGAGCAGTCTCACGATGGTCAGATAATTGGGTCCATGTAACGAACCACTCAAGAATGTTTGCACTCTTGCTCGTCAGAATCCTAACAATTTGTTGGCTGCGGCTAGAATGAATAGATGCGAGCGAGAGACTTTGTCCCGAGGCTGAACAAGTACATGGAGGTCTGTGTCGAGCTAAGAACATCTTTCCATGGGTATGGTTCTATGTACTAAGGTTTATTAATACAGTTGTTTCTGTGTACGGGGAGAAAATGATTTATCTTAATTTTAAAATAACTCAACATTTATTGTCTCTCATCGTGCAAAAAAGTCTCCGTTCAACATGTTTCTATCACTCGATGTATAAGGTGGCTTCCAGTGCGCTAATGAAAGCTGCTTCCTTGTGCCAAAAGTTGCGTATTGTCTTATCCAGATTAAGAGGAAAGTTTTGCTTATAAAAATAATTAATACAAAAATTAAAAGCGCCGGTCATGCAAACAAAAAGATAGAAAATTTTCAGGGACATGGGCGAAACAAAAAAAATTCAAGAGGATAGTTTTGTACCATCTCAGTAGTGGTTGCACGATTTTTCGATGACGTCTTCATTGTAAGCTCTTGAAATATACATTAAATCAAATAATGAAATCCTCATTTGAGGAAGGAAAGCATTAAAGACAGGTAATTTTTTTTCCTAGTTTTGTTTTATAAGAAATTAATAATACATACAACACGCAGTCTTTATGGTAGATAGCTCCTTGTTTATTGATATAATTTATAATGATGAGGGCTCGTTAAAAAATTAGGTCAAGTTTGTTTTTTAAAAATTAATTTTTTATCAGTTTTAACTTGAAATATTTAAAAAACAATTTAAAACACTCATGTATATTTTTAAATAATTTAAAAATAGATTAAAAAACTTGAAAACAATCCATAATAAAAACCTTCTTGGTATGAGATTTATTTTTTCAAACAATTTAAAAATAATTTTTTTTCATATATCAAAAATCAATAATTTTAATGTTCAAAACGAGTAACCAGGGTTCTCACCGTGGAATATGAGACTTTGAGTCGAAGTAGCCTTAAAATGACCTTTTCCCAACATTTCGCCTCCATTAGCTTATTGATACCATAAAACTGGAACCATATTGCTAACATGATTAGAATAATTTATAGTTTCATTCAAACAGGAAACTATAGTTTATAATTGGTATATATCTCCAGATTTATTACGCCAAAGTTAACCAAAAAAATGAATTCGGGCAAGTATAAAGAGATATAGTTAGAATTTCTTTAGATAAAATTTATAGAACAAAACGAAAAGGAACTTTAAACTACGTCCAGGAATCTTTTGGCGACGGCACTTGTGTGTATGACAAGTTGGAGGCTACCTATTAATTGCTAGTTTATTATCAACGAATGGCAGGGAAATAAAGCAGGTATGATGAGATGTGGGCCAGTGCGGAGTCAGATAGAAGGGCTGGAGAACTGGGACTTGTTAAAAAAAAAAATTAAATGATTTTTTTATTATTTTGATTTGATGTTAAAAAAAATTCTTTTAATATATTATATATATAAAAAAACAATCACCAGACAATCTATAAATATAGATTAAAACCCACTAACAACTATCAAGTGTCAAGAATAGTCATTGCAATTTAATCTCTGAATATGATGTCCATTGACTTTAGCTGGAGATATTCTTTGAAAAATTATTTTATTTTATGAATAATAAATAAGATATAAATATTATGAAATATGTAAAAAAAAATTAACTTGATATATATATATATATATTATTTAGTATTAATACACATACTTTAAATTTATATATTAGTTATTTTATTATTTATTTAATAATAAATAATAGTAAATATGAACTCTTATATAAATATCTAAAATTCAATAAATATTTTAATTCCTTGCTTGATAAATAATAAATATAAAAAAAATTAAACTAATGAGTATCATAATAATGATTATTAAAATTATGAATTGATTAATAAAATTATATGATTTTACAGGTTAAGTTAATATTATTGCGTAGAATCATTTTAAAACTCAAAAACTGAAAATTGACTGAGATCGTGATTTAACTTGATAAAATCAGTAAACTCACGATTTTAATACCAAGTTTATGTCTTCGTGAAAGCGAAAGCGAAAGCATCGAGTATGATTTCCTTATCTTGTTTCTATGACTAATTTTATTATGGTAATTTGCCGGCTGTTTTCTTCACTCTTATTCTCTTTTTTCACCTCTCGTTTCATTCAAGAAAACATCTCTCTAGTCAAGATGCTTTTCAATTTCCTCAATCTTGCAGTTTCCCCGTCTTAATCCCTGTTGTTTTGCAGTACTCTGTGGAAAGAAAAGAGTAGATAGACGGAGACCCATATGTGATTTCAACAAAGAAATCTCTTTAAGATCTTCCCCTTCGCTTACTGATACTTTTCTTATTTCTAATCTGATTCGTGGACCTCGATTACATGCAAACATTAGCCTTTTCTGCTTCCTCTTGTTGTTATCGTTTTTTATTTTTTTTCCGGTACTCAACTCTGGTTTCTTTAATGTTGTGTTGCTTGGAACTGAGATTTTCTGTAGATGAGCTTATAAACTTTGGAATTTTTTTCCATGTTATTTCTTTGTCTGGTCGCTGATAAATTATGGAAAATGTACACAAGGGTTAAGAAAATACGGTTTTTCTTAGTTTTATTTCTCCGTTTGGTTGATGACAAGAAGTGGGAATAATAGCAAAATCAACTATCAATTTTAGTTTCATTATACAAGACTTTTTAACTGTAAAATTCTAGGATAATTGTGTTAATTGCTATGCTAGCTGGAAAAAAAAAGTGGGACAGAGAGACACTGTGCTAAGTAGACAATTTGGCTGCTTTTTATTTGTATGATGAAAATGTACAGTTGTATACATTATATAACATGATATTCTTTAATTTCTTCCCTTTTAGTCTTTTAACCATCTTTTTTTGTTTTTTATAGATATGAATAATTATACCGTGTTCTTAAACTACTTAAATTATACATGAATCTTTACTTGAATCATATAATTTTATGATTTTATAATCTATTTTTACCATCTAGCGTTCTTTTCACGTCGTGTAAAAAATATGTTCTTAGCAACCTGGGCCATATCATTCTTAGTCAAGCAGCGCTAGAGGGCGACACGAGCCTCACAGAATACACTGTCGAGAGGCAACTTTTTTGTGTGGATGACAGGAAGTCCCTACTGTTTTAATATGGAGAAAGTGAAGTTGTAAGCATCCAACCCTTTAGATCCCGCACTTGTTTAATTTCAACCTCGACATCAGGGGAATCTTTGATTAGCTCCCACCAAAATGGTGGTCAGCAACCATTCTCAGATGACAGCACTCGTGTGAGATGACATGCCATTTGTTCGAACCGTTCAACCCCAGAATCGAGCACACTTTAACTTACCCCGAAGCAAATGAATCTATAACGTGTTTGTACACAAGCCCGTAACAGGATCGAGTTATGATCCATGGAACAGTTAGATTTGAATCAGAACCCTCTTTGATTAGTTTTCGGAGAGTATTGGTCGGCAATATATTCCCTTGCTGTCAAACCTCGCATCCTATGAATGAATGGAAGTACCTATTTCTAGTCCATGCGTGCATGTTGAATCATGACTGTCGTTGTTTACGATACTACAGATGATCCAATTCAATCAGGTATCTATCACGGCATTTACTTCGTCTTGTAGCAATTTTTTTTTTAATTTGAGAAAATCTTATTTTGAGCCAGAAAACCTTGGTTATTTCAGATTTTTATAAAAAATATATATTTTAATTTAAATTCAAAATTTGTTATACAAATTTCAAACCTTTTGCTATTACAGTCCGCCACTTGAGGACGTCTTGTAGCAATTGCTATCGCATATCCCACCACAGACGCTTCCTTTCTGCCAATTTTCAGTGATGGTTTCAGATAAAATCTACCAGTTGGATCCAACTCTCGAAATCCAGATCTTAAATCCCCTGTTGTAAAAAAACTCTGGGTGAACTGGAGACCAGTACCTCGCTTGCTAGGGTTTTATTTTCATTTTATTCTTTTTCTTTCTTAGAAAAAAAAAATATCATACTTTTTTTAAAATAAGAAATAAAAATCAATGCAACGCTAGCGGCTTAGAAGCTATTTTACTTGCACTTCACGGGCTAAATGTTTTTTCACTTAAAAAAACCCTGCCGCTTTCTAGAGTTTTGTTAATATCTTGATAATTAATGGTGCCTAACCCACCGACTGACCATACCCTTCTTCTTCTTCTTTGTCAAGCTTATCCTAGGCCTCACCCATGATTACACTTGTTGCTTTACGGGCCAGAGGAAAAAAAGATTAGAATCATAGTATCCGTTTAAACCTTCTTTATTAACTTATCCCCTTTAAAATTGAATACCATTTAAATCGTACTCGTTTTGAATCAGCTTAACTCTTTTTTTACTTAAAGAGCTGTAATGACTGGATAATTAAGTGCACTTCTTTCATTTTTTTTTGAAGTTTTTTTTATTCAAATAGCATGATGTGTTATCAAGAATGTGTATGATAATGTCACATATAAATACATAAAATATGTTGAATAACATATACAAAATCTTAATTTTTTTTTCAGTTAAAAATACCTTGAAGAACAAATTAAAATGTAAAAATAAAAATACCATAAAAATAGCAAAAGCAAAAAAACTGTAATTTATTAAAAAAAATTTATCAGTGCATGTTAGTTTACAAATTATTTTTGGTTAATATATATATATATATATATATATATATATATATATATATAAAAACCCAAGAACACAATAGTGCAATTAGCAGGACTGCTAATGTGATTGAAACGACAATCAAGAATGCGACTTCTCTTGCGACCATTTTTTTTTTATCTTAGCACTTAAAAAAATTAGAAAAAATAAGATAATGAAAAAACAGTACGTAAAGTAATACAATTTAAAGGGTTATAAATAATATTTGTGATTTACGAGTTATAATTATTACAAGTGACTCTCTCAAGCGTAAAAAATATGGTTATATAATTTAAAATTAAAAAATTATTAAAAAAATCAATAAAATAAATTCAATAATATATAAATATAAAATAATCAGCAATGATTAAAATGCGTCAGGAGCCGTACAAAAGTGTCCACACCGCCTGGATGGGTGGCGGTGGTAACCAATCCAATCGCGCACAAGGGTAATAACGGGAACACCCAATAAAAATATTACAAAGAAGAGACGAAAGTGAGAGAAAACGAGCAAGAAAGAGAAGGGCCCTTTGCTAGTTTGAAGGAGATGCCACCTCCATTCTGGGAACTTTGGAACAAGAATGTCAGGAAGGGAAGCTTTTTCTCCGAAACGAAGACCAAGAAATGAAAAAGCAGCCATAATTCACTCACACAAAAACCGAAGATCCGAGTCAGGGAGTGTACTGCCAGTACTCTAAAAACACTTCTGGTACCGAAGTTGAGATAAATATTGAAGAGCACATGGCATTGTGCCAAAAGAAAAAACATAGAGAGAGAACATGACACGATCTTCCTCTCTGATACTTTCAATTTCAGGCAATCGATTAAATTCAAAAAAATCACTGCTATACACAGTGAAGGGTCTAATCGATCTCGGTGGCGAAAGTTGGCTGAAAAAAACGAGCTGTATTTGCTAAATGGGGGCCGTACGCCGCCGGTGGAGAGGCGCCGTAATAAATGGCTTATAACATTAGCTGGAGGCTGTGGAATGATTATTATCCAGGTGAACTGGAAATATTCATAAGATGGGACATTGTAGCGGCTATAGAATAGGTTGGCGTTTTAGGCGTTTGTCGGGAGGAATAAGATCTCTCAGCAGACGGGATTTTGTCAGCTTGTTAGGATTTTTTTAAAAAAAAATAGCGCACTAAATTAATAATATTGGTGAAATAATATAATTAAAAAAATAAAATAAAAATTTAATGATATGTGTTTGAAAACTAAAATATTTATACTTCATCTCAAACAATAATAATAAAAAAATATTTTTATTTCATTATTTAATTATATTATTTCTCTAGTATTTTCTTAAAAATATTAATAAGAAAAATAGCCCTTAATTGGTTATAAAGTTTGCAGGAAAGTAAATTAAAAAAAAGAGAGAGAAGGGATTCTAAACAAAGATAATAACCAGGAGAAAGACAGAACGTTCTGGGCCTTAGCGAACGGTTTTCATTTATATCCGAGAGAATGGGCTTTGCAAGAACTGGAATTTATTTTGTGACATCGACAAACCCAACAACTGGAATTTTCTACGACGGAGTGAAAAAGTTATCAAGAAATGCTGAGCAAGTGGCTTGTACTTTATAGTCTGTCTGTTTTTAATTTAATTATTTATATTATTTTTAAATAAAAAATATTTTTTAAAAAAACGTTATAAATAATAACAAGGCATCATCTTCTAGATAATATGGTTCAACAAGTAAATAAACGTGGATGCACAGCAATAGATGTTGATTATTCGGAAGAACGATTATTCATATGAATTCAGTCTAATTCTAACTCGATGAAATCACTAAGATTCAAATCTTAAGACATGCAAGTGAGGTCGTCCAATTCCAATCGAGTCTGACAAAAGCAGACCATTAGTTTTCCTCACTTTTTGAACGTCTGTGGTACCAAGATGTGGTTGGATTCTCAGTGGCATGCGTGAATCGAGTTAGGTACGCCACCTAACGTCGATGTAGTCGTAATTTTCTTTCCCATTTTTTCCGAGATAATTCAATGCACTTTGGATCAACCTAACATCTAGACGTGGCCTTGATTCAATGGTTTGCATTTTTTTCACAGAAATTGATGTAAAGGCAGACATTTACTGGCAGAGATGTTGATCTTGCTTGAATGTGTAACTTCATTAAGTTTAAGACCAGCACTTGCTTTTTGATGTAGCAGAAAAGGTTAAAGAGAGAATGAAGGCTGGATGATAACACCAGGAATCTCAAGTGCTATAAACCGACGAGTATAATGCAATCAAACTGTGGCAGCATGTTCTGTACATCAAATAAACGAAGCCACGACTGTAGCATATACCACAATGGAATATCCTCACTACATGAATTCAGTAACCACTAACTCTGACATATCTCCATACCAAATCTAGCTCCTCTCCATCGTATATGTGAATACAAAGCTATCTGCCCCTCGTCTCCTAATGGATACATAGCTGCAAAAATTATAGAAAAATATAGCCAAGTAAATCAGGCGTGACACACGGTAATTACACCATATGATAACAAGCCACAACCGTCGGGCATCTGCCTGTTAGTTCTACATCACACAATCACAGGTAGCAACATCATCAATGCCATCAGCCAAAGGAATTTTTCTTGCAGGATTGAAGAAGCTGCAAAAGAGACGAGGCAACCCACGATTGTTAAATATAGGAGCACTAGCCTCAGGCTATGTGAGCACAAAACTGATTGCGGTATCAAATACAGATATACGAATGAAATTGGAATAACATGCTCTCAAAACTAATAACTTTTTGACAGGCTTTCTGGTCACTCAGCAGCCTCAAAACTAGAAAGCATGCTTCTCCTAAAATAAGCAAAGAAAAAAGGAATCATTTACTTAAGCTGGTGCTCTGATCGCATTAAATATACCTGTAGATCCCAAAGAAAAGTTCATGAGTTGTATCATGGCTTGAGTATTACATGGTCAGAGAACGAGTTTCCATTTAGAAATAGATGAAGATTCAAAACTAAGATGGTCTACGCAGATTTTTCAAGTTTTCTAGGGATTTTAAGTGCTTGGATTGAGAGGGACCAAGGGGATTCTTCCACAGCAGTATGGCCATGAGTCTTCAGGAAAAATATGGAGATGTGCTGCCACTTGCGTTGGAAAACTCTATCGTGAAACTGAGGATGCAAGCTTAATTATATGGGTGTTTCTCAGATATTTAAACTCTAAACATAAAAGGATTGTAAATAAAGCTAAATTAGAGTCAGATGGCTAAGAACTTTTGATGATAAAGAATAACAATTAAGCACTAAAGGGAGGCAAGCACATGTAATTTCCCTTCCCCTTTTCCTTGCCAAGAGAAATTGCGAAGAATGGTAAGATTATAGGCAGACCGATACAGTCCTCAATTGACAGCCTCACCTTGGCTCATACTATTGCCAGCCATAACAGGTGTTGGAGCAGCTGATTTGTTTGACATCACAATACCAAGGTTTGAACAATCCATTCCAATTGCACCTGGTTTAAATCAAGAATCAGAAACACGTAAATATTTTTAAAGCAAAATATTAATTCCAGAAATATTTAATCAAACTGAAAACTCTTATGTAGAGAGGTCTTATATTTAGCGAGTCATAGTATGGTCTCTTACAATCTTTGTAACAAGGAAAGGTAGAGACATTCAGAAGGTTACTATAACCCTCTGCACATGCGCAACTGTAAGTGAGCTGAGATGTCTTGTTGCACGAGCCGCCTCCACAATCAGCCCAAAAGCAGGCTACAAAAACAGATTTACCAAAAAGCCTAAGAATGTATTAAGAAAACAGCAAACGACAGTATGGAGTTTTGGTTGTAACAGGGCTCTTACGATCGAAGATCGAGTGATTATCTCTGCTTGCTTTCTCTTGAACAGGTGAGGGCGCTGCTGTGCACGAGAAGTTCACGGTACCTGAGAAAATCAGAATCAAGAAATCGATCAGAATTCTGAAGTGTCAAAGCTGCAAAAAAGTTGTTCACGAAATTGAATCACAAGAAAATGTTACGGGTCGCATTAATCTTTCAGTCTATTTATCCAACATTTTTTAAGATAATTAAACAATAAGCTAATCTTTGACTCGACGATGATGGCAAATATCACCATAAATCCTTGACAAGTATTTGGTTTTCTCTCTTAAGTGATTTAGAAATCTCTGCACGTCCTTGAAAGGTTGTGATTGGCATACGTTACCAACTCAAATAAAATAATATTTGGTTTCCAAATTCAGATTTTGTTTGATTTGTTTTAGTTAATTCCATTCCCTCGTAAGAAAAAAAATGAACAGAGACTTTACTCTGTTCTTACTCGTAGTGATCTTGGATTTCAAACAATTTGTAAATGTAACAATCTACCATGTTTTACCCGGCATGGACAAACCAGAGCTAGCTAAATCATCAAAATGAACACAGAGGACTCGTAGTTGAACAGGTGTGTACGTATTACCATGATTAAGGGCAGGCGATAAAAGAAGAAACAGAGAACTCACAATTGGGAACTACGCAAGGAAGAAACTGGAGATGATCATCTTGCTCAAAGCGAGTCTGCGTCCACCCAGGATCACATTCACATTCATAAAACCAAGTGCTATTGTCAGAAGGCTTGCAAGTTCCTTTCCCACATTCCACCTTTTTGCACACATCATCTAGTAATCAAAAACCAGATTAAAATCACAATACGATGATGTTATAGCCAAAATCACAGTGAAAATGAAAAGCCAAGAAAACTCTGTTGATAAACGTTATTAACATCGACCGAAACCCATGAAAGAAAATCGACAGCTGCGCAAACTAGTTAAAGAAAATGAATAAAGAAGAAGCTAATTAATTATCAAGAAGTCAAGAGTAAGAGATGGTGATCAGGGATCGAAGAACAAGTACCAAAGATAGGGGACAGTAGGGGAGATAAAAGGTCACTACTAGCAATCAAAGGTTGCGAAAGAAAAAGGATTGCAATCCAGGCGATACTGGTACTAGCATAAGCCATCTCTGGAAACAGCAGAGAATCAGACACAGATATGGTGAGGGGTGAGGGGTGAGGTGTACTTGAATTTGTGTAGTTTAAAACTAGGATCGAGGATCTTTAAAAATGGAAGTTTCTTCCGTTGGATCCCACACGAGACTTTTTTAAATCTTGTTTGCCCAAAGCTACGTGAGAACGTGGCTTCCCGAAGGACCCTAATTAAATGTTGATGCTCAGTTAAACTGGGCAGTTGGGATTTTGGTTCAGAGGATCCAGGGCAGTTATGGTTTTGCGGCCACTCAGATGTCACCACATGCATGTTCCTGGTTCCCGTGCGGCGCGTATCCATTGTTGCGATTCAAATTCTAACAAAGAGAGAAACCAATGTGGTCCGAAATTAAACTATTCATGAGCAAAATGTTGATTTCTCTTACACGAGCTGATGATTGTTTTCTTACATTGAAAGTTCAGTGATTGAAATGTAGTTTGCTCAGACAGAGACTAGCATAGTGACTTTTGCAGAATCGCAACGGTGCACGAAAACTTATGCAAAAGGTCACCAACTTTTGCAACCATAACAATTGAAAGCTGACTAATACAGTTGGGTGATAAATGTTCGAGTGTTAATATGATGGCCGGCCAAAATTGGAGTTTTGATCGTGTACGTGTCACCAACATTCCGAGATTAATGAACCTTATACGCTGTCGTCTAAACGATAGATCACGAGTCTGGGGTTAACTTCATGTGGAAAGCCCTAATGAAGCATATGAATTTGGCCAGATCATGTCTTTGTAATGGCCGGTGCAAATGGAAACAAGTGACTAAAAGTCAGACAGTAGGAAATCCTAGCTATATAATTAACATGTTCACAGCTGCCAAACTTGGCAAGTAGGGCTTCAAGTTAATAGAATCAAGCTTCAACGTGCTCAAAGTTGCCTCGTCTAGCTTTAACAAGGTTCAAACTATGCTTGTGTTCTTGGTAAAATTAGAGTATAATACTTAATGCGTCAGAAGAGGGGTGATTATTGTTTTTTAAAATAATTTTTATTTTGAAATTTTTTAAAATATATTTTTATATTTTTTTAAATTTATTTTTTATATCCACACATCAAAATTATTAAAAAATATAAAAAAAACTTGAAACTAAAAAAAATTAAAATATCTTCAAAAATACAATTGATATGTAATTATCATAGTTTATCATGGTTGATCACACTAACAAATAATAAACTTGGGTGGTTTAAAAATTGTTGGACTAGGATTTATTTGGCTAGATTATCTGTTTAGTAAGTATATAAATTAGATAGACCGCAAATCTAATATGTGAAAATCTCATTAAATATCTTTAAATATGTTTATAATGTATTTGATTTTAAAAATTACATCTTTTAAGTGTTTCATTAGCACACATGTATAACTTTTAGATTTCTTAATAAATTTTATTATATAAAAATGTTTTTATTGATATATTAAATTAGTTTATTTAATTTATGAAGTGTTACACAAATTATTAATCCCTTTTAAGTTTTTATGAGTTTATAGATAATTTCTTAAATAAGTCTCTCTATAAGACGGCTTAGGAACCTAATTAAGTTGGGTTATGAGCCTGCGAATTTTAGTTAGCTGCAACTCATTTATATATTAAATAAATTCGCATAAACTACGAATTCGAATAAACTCTTGAGCGAGCCGAGCTTTGACTCACAAGCCGCTTAGCTGATTTGGTAGCTCTGTTTTTGGCAGGAATACTTAAATAGCACAGTGCACACTCCCGGTGAGGGCTGGATTTGGGCTGGTGCTCATTATTTGGGCCTGGTTAATTAACCCTCTTAGGGCTTGTTTAGCCTTTCTAATCTTGGGCTTTACTCATTTTACTTCCCAAATTCATGTTTTAGTCCGGGCGAAGTATTTTTAAGCGAGTATACTGTATAACATTGATGAATAACAATTTTTCTAATAATAAATAGTCTCTTTGAAAAATTTATTGTTAGAATAGATGGCTAATAGACAATTTCCAACCCAAAATAATAGGTCAATGGCATTCCCTTTAACATCTATAAAACCTTGAGATTTATTTCTTACGGAATATATAGTTTTCGTTGTTAAAATAAAATAATGGGAGTGTTATATTATATCATTTTAAGAGAAACAAAAAAAAATGCATTATTTAATAAAATAATTTGGAAATATTGTACATAATTTCTTTTTTCAAAGAAAAGTCTAGAGCAAGAATGTTAAAACTTATTCCAATTAAAAAAATAATTATAAACTCATAATGCTAAACTTTGAGAGCAGTCGCATGATGGGATTTATTAAGAGAATAATAATGTAATAAATATATTAATTAGTTAAGAGTACAATAATGGATAAAAAATATTTTTAAAAGGTTAGTTATAGAAATAGATCACGTACGCGCTTACTCTCGTCTATGTTTTAAATGAAATATACTGATCATTAAACATTAACCGTAGCAGCCAGGTCGGACTTTTGGAGGTTGTTTGAGAACTTCGGGTTTGGTATCTTGTAATTAGATTTGTTTGGAATTGTAGTAGGAATATGATTTAAAATATTTTTTTATTTAGAAATATATTAAAATAATTTTTTTTAAAAAAATTATTTTTAATATTAGTATATCAAAATAATTTTAAAATATATTTTTTTATTTTAAATAAAAAAAACATTCAAAATTTTTTGAAACCCAATTTATATTTATATTGCATTTCCAAACACATTTTTAAATAAGTTATCACACTCATTCATGTTCTTGACATTATCTTTTGAGGGTTGGCCGACTATTCGATTCTACATCGGCAAGTCATTTAGAACTGTCACAATTTATAAACTTAAAAGTATTATTTATCTCTTTAAAATACACTTTTTTTAAATAAAAAAATCACTGTAAAAGTTATAAACTCAAATTTGAGATAATAACTACGGAGAGAGTTCAACTATGTAGTGTATTTGAACCAATATTCTCATGGACATCATTTACAAAACGTGAGCCTAGCTGTAGAACAATATCTCTTGAGAGGTCAATAATATAGCGGATTTGGACAAATATCATCACTGAGATTATTCATGAGCTATTTATTCTCCACTAACAAGTCTTTCAATTAAACACCTATGATGATACTATTATGCCATATCAACTTGGAGCCTATAACTTACCTTATAAGCTCTAAATAACACCTCTCTTATTAAAAAAAAATATATTTCCAGGATGAAATTCATTACAAGACTATAAATTTAAATATAAGATAATATATTTTATTTAAATATGCGATAATATATTTTAAAAGATCAGTCATGCAATGAATTGATTTGAGCTAAGCATCATCATGCACCTTTTTTTATATATAAAAAAAACTTAAATTAAATTCCACTACTATGTAATTATGAAGATAAAATTGTAAGGGGCGTTATATTCAACTCTAAGTCACATAGGATTGCAAAATCTCACTGATAACTTAATTTCTTAATTTGCTTTGCTAACTCTTTCTGCAGTATAATAAAATAATTTAGAAATTTTAATTTTTTTTCTATCCAACTAATTGCGCGCACAGTTAATTTTCCATCAATCTTCAGGGAGGATTTGAATGATGTATAGATAGTGCTATACTTTATTACTCTTAACAAATTGGAGTGGAGAGAGGGTGTTGTCATCTATAAACATAAACACGTACCTTTTACACGTGGAGGAGAATGTATCAAACTCCTGCACACCTGGTAAGAGTTCCGCATGTCTTGTCATCATGTTACTGTGTTCCTGCCAAGGTTCAAAGTGGTTAGATTGGAAGAACGAACAAGCCTCGACACGACGATGGTGTTTCTCGAAACAATCAACTTCTCGGAAGTATATAATAAACACACCATGTGAGCGCCAACTAATCTTTTCATCATAAAGACATATTTATTCTTCTATGTAATATATAGCATCTTAAATGCACCAACCACTAATTGTTTTTTTTTTTTTTTAATGAGGCTTCAGTGTCTTTTCCGATTATCTATAAGTTCGAGGCTATAAAACACCATTTTCTTTTTCCGCATTTGTCTTTAGTGCATGGAAGAAGCAATCGGAACATAAAATGAATGTCAAGAGAGAAAAGGATGCAGGCGTGGTGAGAATCTACTTGTTTGGTTTATCACTATCTTTTTATCTTTAATTTGTTTAGTCTGTAACTGAGTCTTTAATTATTTGTTTCCTCATTCACAGATAATTAGGCTTGATATAGGATCTTGATATTAAATCATTAGTATAAATTGTAACCTCTGCTTACTTTGAAACACAATAAAAATACTTCATTTTTTTATGATATTAGAATCTTAATAATCTAATAATTATAAGTTCAAATCATATTATCTTCATTTATTTAATAAAAATTAAATATAAAATAATATGAGTCTTTACAAGTTTTAAATTTTAAAAAAATTTATTTAAAAAAATATATTAAAAATAATATAAATTATATCTTAAAAATTTATTTAAAAATTTAAATTATTAAATTAAAAAAAATTCTTTTCTAAGTAGAAAAATAAAAGACTTGCTGCGCTACTCTAAGGACAGATAAAAAAAAAAACTTGACTGGAAAGACAGTTAAAGAATCAACCAGCAGGGATAGGATAAGCACGTGCACCCTGGCCCTTACTAGTTACTACACTACTCTAAGGACCCCACCATCCCACAAGTTCTAAGTTTCATGACCCAAAGAGGACAAGTCCCCCCCCCCTGAGACGAGTATTTTACAAGGAGTCTGCATGTTCTTGATCGCTTTTCACATGGTATGCTGCAACTCCCCCATTTCTTAATTGCCAGTGTGACATGATTTTAGTTAACAATACACCCTTTCAGTCCATAATGGCTATACAAGAATGAGCCCCGATTCCATCGAAGGCAAGGCATCTCTCCCTGTAATTTTCCCAGAGGATGGTAAGCGGGCAAACCGGGAACTTCCTCTCTGCTTCTATTCTTACTCGCAGACTTTTTTGCTTAAAATCATAGCACAAAAATCATTTCAACCTCTGAAAAAGGTGCTGACAGGAGAAAAATAATAAAACAGTAAGAGTTAGGCTGTCGAAATAAGGGTGTGATTAAATTCTGTACTAATTAGTCGGGCTGTTATGGTGTTGAAAGCCAAACTTGATACGTAGAGACAGAAGAGAGATCTGAATCTCATTTGGTGCTTACTTATATGTTCTTGCTGAGATAAGTTGGTATCTTAAGAGGAATTGACAGAGATGGGGAAGTCAGGCAAATGGCTTAAGAGTTTCTTGACAGGGAAGAAAGACAAGGAGAAGGAGAAGAAGAAGAAGGGTACAACTCAACAGAATTCAACACCTATTATTGAGAATCCATTGACCCCAATCTCGATCCCACCAGCTACTCCAAAAGAAAAAAGAAGATGGAGTTTTCGCAGATCATCAGCCACTGCAGCTGCTCCCAAGGACTCGAATTCTACACAACCAATTGCCACCACACAAACAGCTGCGGTGCAGGGAACTTTTGATACAGATAATGAACAGAAAATGCACGCGATGGCTATGGCAGCTGCTGCGGATGCAGCTATGGACGCTGCACAGGCTGCAGCTGCTGTGATCCATCTAACTGCTGCCACCTCCAGGAGAAACAGTACAATCGAAGAGGATGCTGCCGTGAAAATTCAATCAGTCTTTCGATCTTACTTGGTAAGCAATTCTTGAATTTCCATCGGTTCTTGTCTAGTGAACGTATCAGTCTCAAGACTGAAATTATAAAAACCAGAGCTTCAGAGATGAAAATGATGAATTGCGTGATTGGTTTTGGTATTTTTAACAGGCAAGAAAAGCATTATGTGCATTGAAAGGCTTGGTGAAGTTGCAGGCACTCGTGAGGGGTCACCTGGTGAGGAAACAGGCAACTGCTACACTCAGGTGCATGCAGGCATTGGTGAATGTACAGAATAGAGCTCGGGCTCAGAGGATCTGGATGGCTGAAGACGTAAGGCCCAGCCAGAGGAATTCAATCCACAGAAAATCGACACAAGAGAACAGGATCAGGCACACAAATGATGTAAGGATTCTTTTCTTCTTTTGAACTTACCCATTTCATGACCTTGTTTTCTGTTATCAAACAGTGAAGGTATGCATTCATTCGACAAGGAATGAGTCAGATCAATTCATAAATGGAAAAACATAAGATTGCATTTCTGCTTAAAAACATGTTTCTTAACTATTTTCTTTCCATTTTATTCGACAGTAATTATTAACGAAGAATAAGGACAGTCAGAACTTTAATTAAAAAAAAATAGTTCTGTATACGTGGTCTTAATGAATATATTTAGTATTCTCATCTAAAAGTAGCAGAACAGAATATTTCCTTAATTCTTAGTTCATTGCTAACATCACATCAAGATGCAACTATCTAAATTTTTCCTTTTTTTCTGGGAAAATTATTTTCTGGAATTTCTGACACTGTCAATGGCAAGCATAAATTACAATATTCACGTAGATAAAATTAGTACTTCGAATCCACCATGAGCGATCTGCCATTCTGTTTCGGTACACGTAGGAGAATGATAGAGGCATGGATCAGGAGAACATCAAGATTGTAGAGGTGGATGTTGGAGAATCGAAGGGAAGTATAAAGAGCAGAAATGGCTACTCTCATCGTCCACAAACAGATCTAACAGAGCATAGATTTTCCACGCATTATGCCTCAAATCATGCATACTCGAAGAAAGAGAACCACCAGATCTCTCCAGCTCCATCAGCTCTAACAGACATGAGCCCCAGAGCTTGCAGTGGGCATTTCGACGAAAATTCCTTCAGCACAGCACATAGCAGCCCTCCGTACTACTCTGCAGAATCAAAAACTGATCCATCAAGAATTCCATTCGCCTCACCAAGGCCAGAGGACGCAGAATCTCTGTCCTATGACTACCCATTATTTCCAAATTACATGGCAAAAACAGAATCTTTCAGGGCCAAAGTTCGGTCACACAGTGCACCGAAACAAAGGCCAGACGCATTTGAGAGGCAACCAAGTAGGAGGAGGGCATCAATAGAGGGAAGGAATGTCCCAAGGCCTTTGCGGATGCAGCGGTCGTCTTCCAATGTTGGAGCCACAGCTCAAGGCTATATATGTCCATGGTCAATTAAGCTTGACAGAACAACAGTATCCCTTATAGATAGTGAGTGTGGATCCACAAGTACAGTGCTCACAAACACCAATTACAGCAGTTCTCTTGTTGGATTTGAAGTAAGAATGAGCCATCCTTGATTAAATCACGACAATAAATTATGAATTAGAGGACAAACCACTAAACAGATTAAATATATCAAACTTGCGAATTACTCCAAATCTAATCAGTTAAATCATTGCTTTTTTAATCTGCAGGTTCGTGGAAATAGGTACTAACAGTACACTAGCCAGCCTTTGCAACTCAGTATGTTGTGTGCCCCAATAAAATGACATATGCGGAAAGCTGCTGGAATGTTGTGCAGCTTTTCACTTTGCAAGTTTAAGCAAGAAAGAAACTGAAGAAATTTAAATCTTCAACGCAGAAAGCTGCTGGAATATTGTACAACTTTTCATTCTTCTTCGTTCTACTGTCATTGTGGAGTGGAGTGTCGGAAACCCCCATGTAGAGTCGTCATCTTTTTTCATTTTTCCATTATATGGACTAACGTGTTCCTTAGCAGAAGCACAGATGCAAAGACAACTAACGTGTGAGTAAATGCAGGAACGCAGTTTAATTAACTGTTTAAATTATAATGTGTCCATAAAAAAATTATTTGAGAGTGAATTGTTTTTCCCAGATTGTCACTTGTTTTGCGCATATGATTTCATATTAATCCTGCAAAAACCATTCATTTCTTTAAAAGCAATAACAGAAATAATCTTATATAGCCATCAACGTAATGATTCACCTAATCTAACAGCAAATACTGCCCAGAGCGCGGCATGTTACAATAACTGATGAAAATTACTTTGATCATCTGCGTATTGACTTTGATGGATAAACTTCTGTCATTCGCAATTTCCGGAAAAGTTGATGTGGAAGATTTATCCTTCTTCAGCGATGAAGTCCAACCTCTTGCGCAGTTCAAACTTAGACCATCAAAACAGTACCTATTCAGGGCTGCTTGCTCTCCGAGCCCAACCCAATACAGATCACAGAAGTTGCAGCCACCACTGCATGGAACCCTCCATGACTACTAAATAACTAAAAAGCACGAACACTATATTCGCTTGACAAATATACTTTTGAATTAGTTTTATTGAGGAATTTATTAATAAATACGAAATATCTTATCGTATCTTAAAATATTTTATTCTATATACTAAAATTAGAAAAACTAAACTCTATATACCCAGGATTAATATGATATCTGAACTCTGTCGTTTTCATGCATGCCAATTCTCTCCCCATTCATTTATCTCAATTTCTCTATAAGCGGTAATTGAAATTAAGAATCCTTTGTTATATAATTCATTCCAAATCCATTCCCTTTTTAGAAAACAAGAAAAGGATGAACTGAGTGGCAAGCTTTAATTGAAAATCTTGACACACGTGCATGCCCCCGCACTTCTTTGGTGAGCAAAAAAGATCGAGACGTCATTGAGTATGGGAATCTCTAAAAAACACATGAAACCAGATGCAATTTATTTATTTATTTATAAGTGCTGAGATTGAATATACACTAACAGCAACTAAACATATGATTTAACTGTAAGATAGTTTAGTAATGAAAAATTAATAGGATATGTACTTCCATTGATTAAGTATTTAAATAATTATTCATATATATTCTGCTATTAAAAATAAAAAAATCTTCTAATATATACCTAGATGAAAGACACAAGATTGATTTTATTTATTTATTTATTAAATTAGAGATACTTTATATATAACCTAACTTTTTTATCTTTATCCATTAATGGATATGCTTGGCCTGTTACTAGATTATAGGCTCTAAAGCCCTGTTTGTTTGTTGAAAAGTAGTTTTTTTTTAAAAGTGAATTTCGAGAAAGTGAATTATTTTTCGATGTTTGATAGTGTAATGAAAAATAAATTGGGAAAAACTTTTAATTGTTTGGCTATGTTATGAAAAATAAGCTGGAAAATAACTTATTAATATTTTTTTTTCAGGTTTATTAAAATAATAAAGAACAAATCTTATAAATTAAAAGGTTGAATGAGAATGAAATTAAAAAATATATATAATTTCATAAATTATCTCAAATAAAATAAATAATAATCAAAATAATAGATATCAAATCTAAAAAATAAAAAAATTGACAGATGAAGAAATTAAAATAATAATAATTAACATTTTATAAATCATTTCAAATAAAATAAGTAACAATCAAAAGATTGATAACTAAATTTGATAGATAAAAAATTTCAATTAAAAAATAATAAGAAAAAAGCAAATAATTATTATAAAAATAAGGACCAAAATTAATATAAAAATTAAATTCTAATGGATGAAATTGAAAAATAAATATTCAAAACAAAATATACATAGCAATCAAAAGTTTGAGGACCAAATTTGATATAATTAGCAAATACTATGACATTTCTAAATTTTTCATAACTTCTGGAAAGTGTTTCCTCCCCAAAATAAAAGTAAAACACTTTCATAAAACCAAGCTAAATTTTTCTTTGACTGGAAAGTGTTTTTCATTGACCGAAAAGTGTTTTCCGTTAACCAACTTTTCTAATTGTAAACAAACATATGAAAGTTTAGAAAGTAATTTCCTGAAAACCAGTTTCCGAGAAATAAACGCAACCTAAGCTTTAATTGTCATTTAATTTAAAAACTATATAACATATGGGTCATCTAAAAAATATTTTTCTAATATTCTTCCACTTGACCCACATGATACTACTTGAAAAACAACAATATTTCTATAAAATTCAAAATATCTTATAAGTGAAAATTCTCATTTAAATCATGAATATACCATATAAATCATAATATTCCTACTTTAAAATAAAGTACTTCCTTTCATGTATTATAATATATTGCATTCTATTTTTTTAAAAAAATATTTTAAATTAAAATTTATTTGATATTTTCAAATTATTTTAATGTATTAATATCAAAAATATATATTTTTTAAAATATTATTTTAATATATTTTTAAAAAAAACACACTTTAAAAAACAACCCCTCCTAAACCCTCAAACACCTCCTAATTCAATTCTCCAACTGTCATTTCTTCGCCTTTTCAATTTGCTTTGATTTGCAACCTCTTTTTTCTTCCTTCATGTTAAGGTGTGCCATATTACAAATTGGAAAGCTATCAGATTCGAAATTTCAAGATATTAAAGGAGAAGATTTTTATTGATTTGTTGGACGGAATCATATATGAATATGAAAGAATGTGGCGGATATTTTTAATTTGCATGAACAACAAGCCATTAAAATGATGCGCGCGCAATATATATATATATATATATATATGTGTGTGTGTGTGTGTGTGTGTGTGTGTGTGTGTGATCATGATCAGTGATTAAGAATAAAACTCAGAGGAACGGACATGAAGAGACAGCTGCAGCAGAGCATATGCGATCCAGATTTGTTACGAAAGTGTACAGCACAATGCCTGGTGCAGGCTGTTAAAGCGACCGAAAACTTCTTTTAAAAAAAATTGAAAGATAGAGTTTTCTCAACCTCCACTTTGAGAGTGCATTCTTTTTGGACGAAAACAATAGGAGACGCCATCTATCAATGATAATCCTGTGAGACAAGAAAGAAAATCCTTTATAAATTACAGCCTGCAGGCACGCACCACGTATATCCCAGGTGCGGGAAGCCCACCTAATAGTGCACGATAGAGGCTAAGTGAATTTATAGCTTTAACTTAGTGGCCTTAAAGGCAGCTACGTACAGTGCTCTATACCCTGCTCCACATGGAAGTATATCTAGCTAAAGGAAGAGAATATTCCTTTTAGGTGTACCATTTGACTTTGTCGATCGATCACCATGATCATATATATCAGGTGAATTTGACTACCAAGTAATCAATAAGCGGGGCATTACAGTTTGATGAAACCTCCATTGCCGATCAAATATTGGACGTCAGACACAGGAGAATTTGATCAGTCCACACATCCAATTGAGCACTCTCCTTTGCCTATCCAAGCATATATTCCCAAAGACCGGTGCTTCTCTCTTGCACATCAAAACTAGGGCAAGGATTTGAATACTTTATTTGGGAATAAGTAGGATGATTCGATGATAATGTGTGTGTATCTTATTCCTAAATAAGACCAGGCGTCTTGTGGTAGGGTTTTATCTGGTGGAATGCTTATCTAATAATCCAGATTCCAACTTACATTACTTCCAATCGATGGCTGTTTTTTGTTGGGTGGGGAATTTTGTCATCTTCCAGGAACTAGAAATCCCGTCTGCCTGCGCTTGCAATTTTCATCATTACCACCACCTCTTTCCCGGCACTTCTTTCTCTTATATTCAATGCGAGAGTGAGCGTTGCAATGCACTTTCCCTTGCCACTGCTACTTTAAAAAGAGTATTTTCAATCCTGTTATGAGCTTCTTTCCACTAATGTGGAAATTTTTTACGACCTTAATTTTTTTCATGTTATATATATATTTTTTAAAAATAATTATTTTTAATATCAATATATCAAAACAATTTAAAAACATAAAAAAATAAATTTTAACTACCCTCCATGCCACCCCCAAATAAATCCAGAAGGAGAATCAATGGAGAATCTGATGTCAATCCTATCGAACTGAATCACTTAATGAACTGCACTGCAAAGAAAAGACAGCAAAATTTCCATGAATTATTTGGGGAATTGGGGATTTATGAGATTTATGAGAAAGTGGGCCGGAGATGCGAGACTGGAAGAGGAATATGTTGTCATTACCATTTTTCGCAGGATGCAATTATTTTATATATATATATATATATATATATATATATATATATATATATATATATAAAAAGACAAGAGAGAAAGAGCATGGAACTCCCTGTGAAACACCAGTTTTGCTAAACTTAAAATTTCTTCCACCATCATTTTTGCCTACGTCAGACGCATTAATTAACTCTTGATTTAGGCTTCCTTGAAACAAGGAATCCCAAAGTCTTGTAGCTTCATGTTGGAAGCTATTGTCCACACGAATGAGTACATCATCTTGTGCAAGACTACGTATAATGTACAAATACGTATAATGTGCAAGACTACGTATAATCCCAATTTCTTTCTCTCTCTCTCTTTTTTTCAAGTTGATAGAATAACGACAAATTAATATTATGTTTCACAAGATCTAACCATCCGGCCACTACAAAGAATGGGGCTCGGTGGTCCTATAAGAAGTGATCTAGAGACACATGAACTGAACCTCCATTTTCAAATTCTTTTATCCAATTAATTTCCACCCGCTATTACTGTCTTCCACGCATGCAGACAGCGAATTCATTTATTAATCATGGATAGATGATACAAGGAAAAACAAGAAGGAAAACTATTATTTCAGACTATGGCTCCAATATAGATATGAATGTCATGGATAATATTTTAATCATTATATTCTTCTAATTTTATAATCATCATTACACTTGAACTTAATCAAGATTTACAATAATGATAATAAAATAAAAATATATTATGAAAGTCTTTTAAGCAAACTAAAAAAACAAGAGGAAATAAAAAGCATTTGAATAGTATTTTTAAATACATGAAATTTATAATATAGATAATATAAATTAATTTGAACCTTCTTGAAAGATAAAATTAGAATAGTGAATTTGGTCTTAAAAAAGTATCATGGAACTTAATAATCATCTATCCTTTGAAAACCTGCATTTACATACCATTTTCCTTAATGGTTTTCAGTTTGTTAAAATAACATAATACTTTCATCAAGTTAGAAACCATATTTTTTTACCAGGTTAATCCATATTTGATTATTAAATGATTTGAGTAAAGACCAGTCTAGAAAATATCTTATATTTTCAAATTAATTAATTTGTTACGGAACCCAAATACATGAGAGTTGGCCTTTAGTAGAGTGATAGGCCCATGATGTTGGTGCTTGGGCATAGAGCCACACCGCTGAAGCCGAGGAGCTACATGGCCAAGAAGCCGAGGAACCACAGAGGCACACCTAAAATGATAATTCTCGATGCAAATATTCGTATCAATTATTATATAAACAAAATACTCTTATCAATATTATTTTGATAATATTGTATGGTACAGATTCTAAACAATCGAATTAAACAGCTGATTAAAAAATATAAAATGAATATGCGAACAGCTAGCTAGTTTTTCCACTTAAAATTACGAGAAGTTTGGAGCCCAAATTTTGTCTTTTCGCTATAATTTTTTAATACTGAAAGTGCAATGTATGTATTAAAATTAAGGACTTAAAGCGCACAGCACAAACTTATTCGTGGCATCTTCTTGTAAATCTTACGATTGACCGGGTCCCACGCAATCAACGTCCACCACGTGCAATGCCTGATGTCCTCAGCCAACTTGTGAGAAGCACATTTGCGAACGCCATGTTCATAGATTCTGGCAAAGCTAGATAGTACATGTATAGCCAAATATAATATATTTTTTCTTCATAAACCTCCCTTGATGTTTAAGCGCTGGTTACTGCTAGCTAGGAAGCTAGTTTCAAATGAATTTTTGTATTCGAAACTTTTTTTCATAAAAAAAAAAAACTCAACCAATATAATAATTTTTTTTATATTTAGTACTATAATGTATAGTAATTTTTGAAATTATATAAAAATAATTATTTTTAATTTTTAATTTTAACATATTAGAATTACTAAAAAAATAAAAAATATTAATTTAATAAATATTTTTAAAAAAATATCTTAAAATAAAAGATAACGCAACATCAAATGAGTCGTTTTGTATATCAACGAAATATAGAAATCTCAAATTAGACGTTTTCTTTTCTAATAAGATTAAGATAAAAAGACGAGATTGGTCAATGATAAATTAATAGCCAGCCATGGGTCAAAGTTTTGAGGGCATGACACGTTTCCGTGGGGCCCATCTTGCACATCACCCCTCAACCTCTTTATATAGGTAAAGCTTGCCATCGAAGCTATAGCGAGCGCAGTCAACCAAAATTAATCTCTAGCAACTTACGTGCGTCCTTCAATAGCAAGCAAAACTTGTTTTATGTCACCAAAATTAGCCATCTAGCAGCATCGCCCCTGGCTCCGACACAAAATCAAATCTGTACTAGGTACCGTCACTCTCTCTCTCTCTCTCTATAAATCGTCATATCATACCCAAAATTTCCAACACATCGGCCATTTCCAGTAAAGCTAGGGAAGCAATCTGAATCTGACAAACCATGGGCAACCCCTACTATGAATGCCCACTTCCTGTCGCAATTCCTCCAGCAAAACCACTTCTTGAGTCCATAAAATTAGGTATCAAGGAGACTCTCTTCCCTGATGACCCTTTTAGGCAATTCAAGAACCAGCCAGCGTCTAGGAAATTCATTTTGGGAATGCAGTACTTCGTACCTATCCTGGAATGGGCTCCTCGTTACACTTTCGAGTTCTTCAAAGCTGATCTTGTAGCTGGAATTACTATTGCCAGTCTAGCAGTTCCTCAAGGGATAAGTTATGCAAGTCTTGCTAGCTTACCTCCAATCATTGGACTATGTGAGTCAGTGAGTTTTTTCATTTCCTTTTCGAAATTACAGATATTGGGATATAACTATATATGCTAATAATTATTGTTTGCTTTTTGAAAATCGGACCTCACAATTTGCTTAACGTGTAGATTCAAGCTTTGTGCCACCTTTGGTGTATGCCATGTTGGGGAGTTCAAAAGATTTGGCCGTGGGTACTGTAGCTGTGGTATCGCTTCTCATATCTTCCATGTTAGGGAAGGAAGTTAACCCTAATGAGAACGCTAAGCTCTATGTTCAGTTAGCTTTCACTGCTGCCTTTTTTGCTGGAGTTTTCCAAGTTGCTCTTGGCTTATTAAGGTCATTTTTTTTTTTAACACAACATGCATGTGACCAATCTAAAACTGCTCTCTCTAGTCTACTCCCTTGGTACTTGGATTTTGTCTTATTGCACCAATGTTTAGAAACATCTCTAAAAGCATAGCAAACGGTGCAAGTTTAAGGTTAAAGATAGAAATAGACCATTGATAGTCCTCCATGCTGCTTAATTCAACTTATATAGCATCTGATTCCTGCACTGTGTTTCTTTACGTTATGTTTTCTAATTTATTTTTAATTTAACCGTGATTTAATTTGTTAAATTGCAGGCTTGGTTTTATTGTGGACTTTTTGTCCCATGCAACAATAGTGGGTTTCATGGGTGGGGCTGCCACCGTTGTTTGCCTTCAGCAGCTAAAAGGCATTCTTGGGTTAGTTCGTTTCACTCATGGGACAGATCTTGTATCGGTTATGCGTTCAGTCTTTAGCCAAACACACCAGGTACATATTTTTCCTAACCCTAGCTGGTTTGTCTAGAAACTTCATGCATGGCATAGATTAATCCACTTCTCAATGTTTTCTTTTAGTTTTTTAAGAAATAATTATCATTGTTATGGTGGTGGTGGTTGCAGTGGAGATGGGAAAGTGGTGTCTTGGGTTGTTGTTTTCTCTTCTTCCTCGTTCTCACAAGATACGTTGTAAGTAATAATCCAAATCATTTGTCACTTCTATTTAGGAAAACTTCATATCATCATCTCTACCTACTTACTTGTTATTGTCAAAGTTTAAGAAATTTGAACCTCTACCAACAACAATAATTATAGAACACATTATGGAAAGGTTTTTCTTTAGCAATAAGGATGCTTTTAATTTCGAAAATATTTAATTTTAGATTTTTTAATCTCAATAATGCAAAAGTATACCTTATATTTTTTATACACACACACACATTGTGATTTTTCCTTTTTATTTGTGAAGCGGTCCTATCTACGATCCCAGGATATATATGAACTAATCTTGGTGTTGCCCCTTGTGATTTCATAATTTGATTGCAAGTAGAGCAAGAGAAAACCATGCTTCTTTTGGATAAATGCGATGGCACCCATGATGTGTGTTATTGTTGGAAGTGTTCTTGTTTATTTGACCAACGCTGAGAAATACGGAGTTCAAGTGGTGAGTTCTGTCTTCTCCTCTCATCAATGCATAGCGATAAATTCTAGTGCACATTTTAAAATTGGGTGTTCTCAATTATCCAACGTGTCCCCTATTCATTACAAAATTTGAGAAAAAAGCCGCCCTGATCATATAAAAAATCCTTTTTTTTAGAGAGAGAGAGAGAGAGAGGGGTATAAAATCTTAGCGGGCCTTGGTTAATCACAACTTATGAGTTATGACATGCCCGAAGACTTTCAATATCTCACCAAAAATATAAATAGCCTTCTGTACCGACTGACGGCAATCATTTTGTTGGATGGATTGTCAATTATGGGGACGATGGTCAAGACATCACCTACTCGGTAAAAGGAAAGCAGTCCAATTAAAATCCTGATTTTGTTATAAATAATAATAATAATAATTTTATTCTTAAGAAAATATACTCAAAATGATATGTTGTTATGACAATTTCAAAAATTGGTTTAAGTTATTTTGTAACCATATTTTGGGGTGTATGGGAGTATAATAATAGTAATAATTTAAAGTTTTTTTAAAAAATATGCTAAAATTATTTTTTTTTATTTTTTAAAAATTATTTTTAACATTATCACATCAAAATAATATAAAAATATAAAAAAATTAATTTTAAATAATTTTTTTAATTTTTTAAAAAATAAATCATAGTTTTAAACACGGTTTTAGTGGAAGGGATTCTAGTTATTTAAGCAATTAATCCCCGGTTCGAGTTCGTCTTGAAACCTAACAGGAAAAAACAAATTGTTCGTTTTTCAAGTACTCAGGAAAATAAATTCATTCCACTTAGATTTCTATAGATGACTTGGGCTCGAACCTCCGTGAGAGCAGTAAACTAGACACGCGTGTCCCACACCAATCATGTTCCCGAGCAATAATCCATGCTATTATATTGTATACACAAGCAATATATATATATATATATATATATATATATATATATATATATATATATATATATATATATATATATATATATATATATACACGATGCATTGTTGGATTTGTTTGTTTTGTCCAGATTGGTCACCTAAAGAAGGGCTTGAATCCGCTATCTGTATCTGAGTTGGCTTTTGGGTCACCGTATATGGTGGCAGCTATTAAAACAGGGATCATAACTGGTGTCATATCTCTTGCTGTAAGTAGTACTGCATCTCTCCATCCTCGAATATATACATCAAACTCCACTCACTCATATGCTCCCCGTTAATCACAAGCTCCGGCATACGTCAGTGACAAAACTGGCCATAGTCTATTGACACATCACCATGTTGTGTCCAGGGTTGATATACTCTTTCATATCCATGCAAGTGAGTAAAACAGAGAAAATATACGCAGACAATAGTGTTTTTTTTCTTTTTGGGTAAGAGGTATAGTAGTGACTATTTCTCTACGTTTTTACACAAAAAAAAGAGGAGGAGTTGTGGTACATACGAAATCAAAGAGATAACGAAACCATAAACAAGTGGGTTGTAGCTCAATTTGTATAATGTATTCCTCGATGACTAAAAAATTGTGGTTCAGATTTTCCTTGCAAATAAAGCAGAATTATGTAACATGTTAAAACTCTTACAGTGAAGACTGAAGGGGTGAAGGTCTAAATCTTGTTGTTCTAGAACTGAAAAGGCTCAATGGTGTTCGTTTATTCTTGGGCAATAAACTGAATCCGCGGCCCAAAATTAAGAACGGAAGTAAAATAAATAACAAAAAGACTGGCTTGATGAATGTACAGGAAGGAGTAGCTGTTGGGAGAAGCTTTGCCATGTTCAAGAATTATCATATTGATGGAAACAAAGAGATGATCGCATTTGGGATGATGAACATTGCAGGCTCTTGCGCCTCTTGTTATCTGATCACAGGTACTAATTCTGTGTGTGTACTGTATATAGCAAGTTAAGGCCCGACTGGAATGAATCAAGGATCCATTATTGCAGTCTGGTTTGGTCTAAGTTGCTGACTTGATTTTAGGCCCCTGCGGGAATATTAAATCCAATACTCTTGACTCTTGGTGTCTTTAATTTCCTTTTGGTAAAATCTTTATTGCGGTCCTATGTTAACCAGGCAAATCCTTTCATAAGCCGATTGTATGGTTAGATGCATATGCAGCAAATAATCCTCTTAAAAACAAATTACATATTTTGGTTTGGATTGCAGGACCATTTTCGCGAACTGCGGTGAATTTTAATGCAGGATGCAAAACAGCAGGCTCTAACATAGTCATGGCAACTGCTGTAATGGTCACGTTGCTGTTTCTGACACCGTTGTTCCATTACACCCCCATAGTGGTTCTCTCCTCCATTATCATTGCTGCAATGCTTGGCCTAATTGATTATGAAGCTGCAATTGGCCTCTGGAAAATTGACAAGGGCGACTTCATTGTTTGCATGAGTGCATACATTGGAGTTGTCTTTGGCAGTGTGGAAATTGGCTTGGTCATCCCTGTAAGTAACTTAGACAAGCCACTAATTCATCTAAAAAAGTAAGTGTCAGAATGAATATTGCTGATGTGAACAGCAACTGCCTATACAGGTCACAATTTCTTTGCTAAGGATGCTCCTGTCTGTTGCAAGGCCAAGGACATTTCTTTTAGGCAACATTCCCAACTCCATGATCTTTAGGAGCGTAGACCAATACCCGGTTGCAAACAATATTCCAGGAGTTCTCATTCTCCAGATTGATGCACCAGTCAACTTTGCCAACGCAAACTACTTAAGAGAAAGGTATGCAAAATAATAAAGATAGACGTTAAGCGGTAAAATGTTAAACAGTGTGCATTGTCACTCAAGTATTCTTTGCCAATTAAATTTTGTTCAGGATTTCAAGATGGATCTACGAGGAGGAGGAAAAGCTAAAATCCACAGGAGGATCAAGCTTACAGTATGTGATACTAGATCTCAGTGGTAAGCGTCTTAAATAATCACAATCATCCTAGCCATCAGGCTTATCTTTTGCACATTCTAGCTTAATCAAACCTTAATGTTTCCATCCATTCAATCCACAGCTGTTGGCAGCACAGATACAAGTGGAATCAGCATGTTCAAAGAAGTAAAGAAAAACATATATAGAAGAGGTCTCAAGGTATAAACAGTAATCATTTTTTCCATATTTAAGCTTGCTTCTTTGCAAACGTAGTCCTAGGTTATGAAAGTCATATTTTGTTGTTGATCTAGCTCGTACTGGCCAATCCAAGAAGTGAGGTGATTAAGAAGCTAGTAAAGTCGAAGTTCATCGAAAGCATTGGTCAGGAATGGATCTATCTGACAGTAGGAGAGGCTGTAGCAGCATGCAATTTTATGCTACATGCAAGCAAATCAAATAATCAGGTCGCAGATGAGTTTGACGCGCACAATAATGCCTGATGTGAGAGGGGAGGAATTGGATCCAACCACAACTATGTGGTGTGAATGTTCACCGCTGAAGAAGAACCCCACTTAATCTTATTGATCCTGAAGTGGAAAAAACTGATGATTTTGCTGTAATATATAACTAGGTCTAAAAACATTTTGTATCCCCGTATATCAAACATAGTAGTATGTAGTTCTTTCTAGAAATTATAAAAGGTTGGTTCATATCTCGGCAGCCTCTCTATTCCCTTCACATTTGACATTTCAGACTAGAATCAACGTTTCAAACCCATACTTAAACCGCGTTTCTAAACACTGCCTAAAGAGATGGGGCCCTCCCATGTCCATGCATCAGCAATTAAATCATGGCATCGTATTTGGTTGGAAGTTCTACCGAAGTAGCATAGTTATGGCACTAGCAGGGTAAGAAAACAATAGGATCAAAAATTTGTAACTACTATGACTGTCGTGACATCTTATACTAAGACTGGATGCATACCTCAGTACTTTAGTATATCGACAAGTACAAGATAGTTTTGAAATTGCTGAGTGAGTGTGGGACAAGATCAGAGCTCCTTGGGGTTTCCAGCTTATGTACAAAGTGAACGGCAGTACAAGGAAGAGCAAGGTGTCCCTTTGAAAAACTAGAATCTTTTGATTTTAGATTATTTGCTATTCAACAGATGATTTGGGCTGACCAAATATATACTAACAATAAATATTACCGCAGAAGGATTAGATGTTGAATAGCAGAAAGTCCATCTTCTTAATAAACAACTTAAGTTACTCAGGGCAGGTACTTGCTTCCCATGAACCATAGTTATCGTGCATGTGCAGATTTCCATAATAGCGGATGAAATACTGAACAAGACGTGAATAGTGCTTACAGGGCCAGCCTGAAGGAAGAGTCCCCAGGAGCTAATGGCAGAGATGACAGGCCAAGGCCAAGACCACCATCCCTAAAAGGCTGGGACATAGGAGAGATACCTACACCCCCCATAAAAAGCCGCAGCAGCAGCCATACACCATGCAATGTTGGTCTGAGTACTTCGATTCTGTAGAGTGATTTTAGTTGAAGGGGTCAACGGTTCGATGCTGAAGTGTTCTGTCTCATGTCCTGTAGATACTGAAGTGTTGGCTTACCAAAGCCATCACATCAGATGGATGATGAGAATGTATTGGCCGGGAGCAAAAATTAAAACATTACCATGAATGGATATCCACAATTTCAGTCCACTAATTTCTTGTTATCCATCTAGATTGCTTGTTTTCAATCATCTTGATCCTTGAAACCTCCGACAATTATAGCTCGGTGTCCACCGTAAACTAATAAAAAGGAATTTATGCAAACCAGTGAACCAACGCCAAAGCCTTTACAGGCATATATAGAGTGGAACATAGCTTCCGCGAGCAAGGTGATGGAGAATAATTTGTCAAGTCGGCTTTGCAGTGGTGACTACCAAGACAGGGACGACCCACATTCGAGTTTACTGGGCCTTTTACTATATTTAAATTTTCACTTCATATCTTACCGCTAAGACATTCATTTATTGATGCTAACCACATATGACACGAGCTAATATAATCTGGGAAGCAAAGGCCGAAGAGGTTTGAATCCATTACTATTCATTATTTTAGCAAAAGGATAGAAGATAAAAGAGCTAAAATCCTCCAGAACTTCAACAATCAATAAAAAAAAATCCAAAACAATTACAGAGATAAAGATGGGGCGACTTGCATCATTCACCAAAGCCAAAAAAAGATAAAATAGCCTAGGAATCAGGACTGAGTTGTACTACCCTTTCGCAAATTTTCAAGACATCAACGCTAGCATTTTATACCCGGGATATGAAATAACTCGCTCAATTTACGAGCAATGCAAGAAAAGCAAACCATACAAGAAAAGGCATCTAGAAATGCAACAACTCAAAGAATCTCACAAGTTATCTCAAAACTGAACAATTGATTGATATGGCTAACAAAAATAACCTTCTCGCATGTGCTTATCAGTTACCACATCTAACCAGGAACTTCTGCGCCACATCAAGGCAAGCCAGAAAGGCTTGCGGCTGTCTGTTCTCATTTCACATGTAAATTCCCCATTGATGAGTGCATTGTGTTATCCTCTAGTAGATTGCCAAGAAAATACAGGGAATTAAGGATTTGGCATCGTTTCTTTGAAAAGGCGTGGCAGCACTTCATGAGCACTAACATCTAGAATCTCTGGATCCCTGGCAAAAAAGGTACAAAGAGGCGTCACTATTGTCTCATGAGATGACCAGTTTGAACTAATTACTATGTCATGTATTAAGCTAACATTAAGATGATACCAGATGACTAAGCAAATTGCACTTGTTTTCTTGGTAAAAAAAGGGAAATTTCCTTTTCAATGAAAAAGAGGGTACAGAATAAATCATCTCCATTGAAATGATGAGCCCCAATGGAGATGATTTATTTCGTGAGCTGCTTCATGTCCAGTTTTTTGATATCTAGCAGTCCTAAAAACTAAAAGTCAAAGCTAGCACCCATCTCATGAAGAATGATCATGTTGAAATTTTAACATACCGTGTTCTAGTTGATCTACTCTTTAGTTTCCTTCTTCATGTCCACAAATATCCTAATTTAGCAAGTTTATGCAGCTAAGAACTGGAATTGTCAAATATCACATATTTATGGATAAAGCATATGGAGGCCTGGATTGACTGCAATTGGTGGGTGTGCAATAAAATACTAGATGACCATTCTAATGCAAGTCGTCAGGGAGAGAGTATATGACTTTATATGCAATGATGGTCATGAAACATGATACGTGTCAGAGTTGAGAACTTATATCATTTATACATTACTAAACCATCTATAGAAGGATCTATATATACTAGAATAAAAACTTTCACAGCGAATTAAGAGTATATATGACAGAAGTGGATGGCTGGCTGAAGAGAGAAACCTGCACAGTGTTTGCCCCTTTTCATTGCTGCTAGCAATAAACCATATTTTTCGCATTAAAGGTGACTCATATTGAACGAAGAAGCCATCATGCTGCCCATGCCTCCACTTTCTTGATCCTTGACCTTTCCAAACCTGCAAAAATGGTATGCGATAAAATAAGATCTAGTTGTTGAGTACAGTGTTACATCCCAAAGAACAAATCAGCTAGGACAACTAAAACTTGATAGAAGGGATATATACAGTTTTAGATTTGAAAGATTTATGAATTATATATAACTTGATTATAAGCAAGTCAGATCCATCTCTGTCTTACAGCCATAAAGCCATCAAGTCATTGGTGGTGCATCTTCTATAGATTTGATATAATTAGAAAAAAGAAAAAAAAAACTTGCTAATTAATTAGCAGCCGCAATATACATCACCACTTCTCCAATTTTACCATTAAAGGTTAAACTCAAGCAAGCTGCAAACAACACCTTACTAGACAAGCTCATCAACTCTAATTCAGCTGCAACTCAATAAGCTGATTTTTATGAAATCAAGATTATTTTACAAATCACAGCCTATAACAGGAAATGAGGAAGTAATCTAGCATCAAATACATTACTTGGGGAAAACAAAAGGGGAAACCCAAATATTTGAAGTCCCCAACAACTTCCTCTTCAAAGCCACATCATCCAAAGCCCCAAAGTAGATACTATGCCTATGGTCACTCTCATCAATTTCCAAAGTGCAAGATATTGGAGACTGCTTTTCATAAATCCTAAACCAGAAAACAGCAATACACAATAAATTTAGCAAATGAAGAATCTGAAGATAGACTCAAGGTTCAGGAAGCAGTTAGACCCATCCATGCAACAAGACTTCCAGCAAACGTTTTGCCAATTAATCTGTTATAATTTACATAGCCATGTATCTGCCGCAATACCTAGGTGTGAATACATCTTGATGTAGGACAAGATGAACAAAGTCACCAAACCAAGTGAGTTGATGTACAATAAAAACTAAAATCCCCAACAAGAGAGACATCCTTGATCTTGAAGGGACCAGATCAAAAGAGGCACACTCAATCTTGAAACCAAAACAAGAGAGGCACACTCAATCATGTAGAAACTCAAAGTTTTAATTTCAATCAATAATTCAAAAACTAACATAACTGAATGTTTAGATGCTTATTTATATGCACCAAACCAAATAAAATAGGAAAACCTAATAAGTCTTAATTCAACATGGAAACTAAAATCCTAATTTAATTACTACATAATAAATCATAATACAATATTAAAATTCCTAAACAATAAAAACCGATTCCCATTGTTGCCTTCATTCTCCATCACATTTATTATGTGTGTATATGGTGTTCCAGAAAAAGAAGGGCTTGCTTCTCAAAAAATCATTACCACATGTGCGAAGAAGCAAATCATTACCTGTGGATAAGATATGATATTCTTTGGCACCACTATGCAAGCTGCCTTGGAGAAAGAATCCTCCGCATATTGCCTAAGAAATGAGAAACAAGTGCCATGTGTATGGGGTGATTCAAAGGCCTGCAAAAAGAAGTAAGATAAAGGTAATTGTTAAAATCATGAGGAATTTTATTCTTTTATATCCTCTTTTTACGGGTACGTATACCATACATCACAAGAATGATTTGCCAAAGAAGATAATACAGTTTCAAAAGCGAATACCTTATCAATATTGACAACAGGAGCATATTTATCAGTTAGTGTCTTTTCCTTGTCAAGAAGAAAATAGACTCTAGGATCCACTTTAGAAGCTTCATGCCATGATTTTACAGCTGTCTCCATGGTCTCAACAAGAAAGGAGAACATTTCTTTAAAACATTCTTCGGATCCAAGCATTTCAGACTACAAAAGAAAGGCTAACTTAGTTCTCACATGCAAAACAAAGCTTAAATAATTGATCTTCTCCCGCGAAGAAAAGGTTACAAATGAAGTTATCCAGATTTAATCTTCCACTAAAGAGCAAATATGGTTAATAGGAAACAACCACCTCCAAAATGCATCTTACTCCCACATAAGTATTTCAAATATGAGGTCAAAAATGTGGACATAGTGATTCTTTTCTTGATAAACTACACTCACCATTTCAGATTTCAATGTTTCCAAGTGCTTTTCCATGTTAACATTGGATCTCATGCTCTCAACCTCTTGAGCTCGTTTTTTGTCTTTGGCCAACTGGGATATCCTCTTAATCTTTCTTGATACTTCAGTGCTCCGTGGATTGTATTGTAAAGCTATTTGAAAAGTAGCCAATGCCTACAATACATGAGCAGTAAACATGTATCAGCAGCAAATCAAAAACCAAGCAACCTTGTGTAAAAAGCTACCAGATAACATTAAACGTGAAAATGTTCCTTCAGAGTTCAGACATACATTATCATACTGTTCCATGGCCTCTAATACACACCCTTTCCTGAAATATCCCTGGAATATCAACAAACCGCAACAATTAAAGAAAAATCTTGGGATATAAAGTAAACCAACCCAAAAATGGTTATGCATATTTGTGCACCTTTTCCCATTGAGGATTCAATGTGATAGTTGTCTCGGCATCAGCAAGTGCTTTATTAAGCTTGACCAATTGCAAAAATGCTGCAGAACGATTGCTGGCCAATGATAGAATCATAAAAGAGAAGATGCATGAGTTCAACATACATTACTTGCATAATTATTCACAAACTGATTCATAGAAAAAGAGAATGTAGCTGTTCGTAGATGGCCAAGCAAACTCTGAAAATAGATGATTATTATAACTCACCATGCTAATTCTCATGAAAAAATCTTCCATTTAGGAATTTCAGTGTTTAAAAGATCATTGAGCATAACAGCTAAACCTCTAACAGACAATTGCAGCAGATGAATAGGTGTAATGAAGCCAGTCAATTATCATAACAGGATTAAAAGACTATCTTGATTCAAATGCATTGAATGCAAAAACTAAATTTCTTGTAGACAGATGAAACAAGCACAATTATAATGAAAATGAAAGAATTATGATGACAGCATTAAGGAAACTACATGGGTTCTTACTTTGGGTAGCACAAATGTGCTCTACGATGCTGTCATGTATTCATAAAACGCATAAATCTTATTGGAATAGCAATGTCATTAAGCAAGAAGAAAGAAAATTCAATAGCACGCCTCCTGTCTTAACACGAGAAAGCAGGCCTAAAGAAATTAGTTGGAAAGTAACACGGCACAGCTCCAACACTGTACGATTAAACATAGCTGTACGGCATAAAGTCCCTATATTCCAAATATTAAGCAAATGCATATAGAATGATGAGAGCAATAAAATACTGTTCAGCATCGCATATAATCATCATTAATATGATGAATGAAGGCAACAAAACAATTCAAAACAATTAACTTCAACTAGTTCTCAAAAATGGCAAAGCATCAAACTGGAATTCCTAAAGAAACTTAGGCCACAACAACCACAAACCAACCAAATCCAGTCAAAAACCCAATTGAAAAAATGAATCAAATTTTACTAAAAATAAAACAAAATTGCATTTTGATAAACATTCAACAATTAACCAAAAGAAAAAACCCTAATTTGGGGGTCATGTTTTCTTTTACCTATAAAGAGTGGGATTTGAAGGGTCAAGCTTGATAGCTTGAGTATAAAGAGCAGCAGCTTTGAGATAGTTCCCTGCTTTAAAGAATTCATTGCCTTTGTCTTTCAATGATATCTCATCCTTACCATTACCTTCGTTGGAGCCTGTCGTAGCTGATCCTTTCTCTGCTTCGGCCATTGTAACTGGGCTCTCACTAGAGTTTACGAGAGTGATCTTTGATTTCTTCTTCTTCTTTTTTAAGGTTGTACACTTGTACTAGCTCAGAGGGTGTACAAGTCAAGTGAAGCAAGCTAGCAGAGCGGTTCCTGTCTACTGGAGACTCGACGTAGAAGAATCCGGGCCGTTAATTACAATTTTAACATTAATATCCATTAATTAATTGTAGGGCCCAAGCCCATTAGCTTGATATGAAGTGTACTGGTTTGGGTAAATGTTTCTGTTGAATTGTATTGCATGAAAAATATTTTTTAAAAGCATGTTTTATTTTTTATTATTTGTTTATGTTAATGAAAAATATTTAAAAATAATTATTTGATGTTTGTCATGAATAAAAAATGTGTTAAAAAGAAGAAGAATTAATTTCTGTATAATATTTTTATCTATTGAGAATTATTTTAACAATTTATTTTATTATTGGATTAATATGCTCTAATTCCATATATTCAATGTTTTTTTTAAGGGATATTTAAGAGTGTGGTAGTAGTTATTTTTTGAAGTAGCTTTCATTAAAAAATACATTAAAATAATACTTTGTTTATTTTAAAAAAAAATTATTTTTAACATCAACACATCAAAATAATCTAAAAATATATAAAAATAATAATTTAAAAAAATAAAAAAATTTTATTTTTTTCAGAATATAAAAACAAACAAAGTCACAAATACCATAAATAGTGGAATCCCACTATATAGATAGTGGCATCCCACTTTTGCCATTACAATTCAAAATATCATATTTCAAAACCTTTTAAAATTAATTAGTATAGTAATTTAAACAAAATTATATTATTTTAAAAAATTAACAAGATAACACATTTTATTTTTTCACACTTTAAAAAGATAATATATACTAAATATTGATATTCTCAAGTGGAATAATTAAACACATTACGCTTTTCAATAGCAATAACTTAATATGAATTAGTAAATAAATCTGTCTCCAAAGATGGTTTCTCAGCATCCTCAGCCTTGGAACCATCAACAATAGCTTGGTCGGCGGTATTGTCAATCTCCGGATTATCTGCATTTGTTTCTTATTTATCAGTTGTTTCCGATACCTCCATAGATGATAGATGGATGGAGGCTCAACATTATCATCCTTCCGTTGCTCCTTCTGAACACCCTGCTCTCCAGCTTCTTCCCTTGCACGTTCATTTCACTCGTCTCCTTTGAAACCATTTTCGCTGGCTATTACCAACAAAAACAAACCCGTTAGAACCCAACCCACCTCTTTTTTTATAGCATTTTCAACAAAAAAATTTTAAAAATCAAGATTTAAACAAAACCCATTTTTGATATATATATATATGTAAAAAAAAAAAAAAAACCGCGCCAGCCAAAATTACACTTTTTTTTCTTGATAGATTTGGCAAGTAATTCACTTCACAACCTTGGGATCCACTAGTGGGGCTGCTCATTCTTCACAGCCTTGGGATCCACTGGGGGCTGCTCATCCACTATGAGTTCCCGGCGAAAGGCGACCAAGCTTCTCCTGAGAAGGGAAACTTGGCGGATCCACTGGTGGGGCTGCTCATCTAGAGTTGTATGGACAATGGCAAAACAAGGTGATTCCAAAACTAGAGGGTGCCTGCCACAAAAACAAGAAAATAAAAAATACATGTTTAAACGCAAAATCAATTAATTATGGTGGTTAAAAAATACGACATAAATTATATGTAATGTTTTTAACCTATGACAATATTTAAATATTGCAATTCAAAACCGTGAGATCAAAAAATATATTATAACATCAAAATTTGTTGATTCCATGTTAATTCGCTATTTTTATTTTATTTTATATGTTAATTTCCTAATTTACCGCTTAATTTGCACTGAGAAAAGCACAAGCATCCCTGCCAGCTCAAATATATACGTACACTACAACAAAACTGAGTTATAGCAACGTTTTTGTAACGACAATTTTCACAAACGTCGCTTTAAGATATACAAGGCAACGTTTGTGAGATACTGTAGCAATCCTCAGATATGATCAAGGTCAGACCCTTGGAAGGCTTGAAGCAATAATTTCTAAGCTGGTTTTTCCTTTTATAGGCTCTTATATTATTACAAGGGCATTTTCCTCGAACAAATAAATAAAATAAAATACAGTAGCAATTAAGGACATGATTCGGATTCGATCAATCGAGTTCTGAACTCCCATCACTTTTTATTATTTGCAGGGGGTAACCATAGGCTAAATTTTACGAATAAAATGATCGGATGGACTAAATTCCATATGCTATTAAAATTATGAAATTATTACTAATGGACTGTCCTCAATTATCATCGGTGGCATATCCTTCTCCCAAATGAAGTGATCACATCTCATCCATCTAACCCTCGAGAGCTTCATCAGTATGATGCTCTCCTTCTTCCAGGTCACTCCACAAACTTTTTATCCACCTGATCTTCCCATCGCAGACCCTCGACTCACAGAGGCTCACATGGCTCTCCAAGCTTGGAAACATGCACTGACCTCTGAAGCCAACCAATTTACAGGCATGCAACTACACTGGTGTGTATTGCGCCTCAGACCCATATGACCTTTTATCTTAACGGTTGCCGGCAAAGACCAAAGCCCCGCCAGCATAGCCCGCTGTTTACCTGAAGAGCTTGGCCTTCTTAAAGACCTTGCTCTCTTTCACATGTATAAACTCCAACCGCCTCTTCTGCATCATCCTGATAGCTTTATCCATCTCAAGTTGCTTTGTGAGCTAGACATTGGTAACAACCACTTTAGTGGTCCGTTTCCTGGTGTTGTTTTCTTTTTGCATTCCCTCAAATGTCTTGATGTAAGGTTCAATGAATTCGAACGCAGTATCCCACCACAGCTTTTTGACCTTAAACTAGATGCTCTTTCCATAAACAGTAACCGATTCCAGACGTCAACCCTGCCTGATAACCTAGGAAACTCTCCAGTCTCGGTGTTTGTGGTAGCCAACAATGACATCAGCGGCTGCATTCCTCCAAGTTTGGCAAACATGGCAGAGACCCTTGATGAGATTGTTCTCTCCGATATGGATTTAACAGGTTGTTTACGGCAAGATACTGCTAAGAGGTTGTTTACGGCAAGATTCAATTTTTTTTAAAAAAAATACGAAATATGCATGTTGTTTCAATATGTTTTTCACATAAAAAATTTAAAATGTAAATTGAAAAGTTTGTGCAAGCAAAATCAAGATATTTCGTAATATAAAATAAGACATGCATATGATTATATTTACTAAATATATTTATTTAAATAAATAAAAGATAAATTTATAATTTAAAAAAATCATGACTTAAAAAATTTACACAAATAAAACTAATTAAATAAACCTACATGATAAAAAAATTATTACGCGAAGCCAAACACATTAGTTTTTTCAAGTTTTTTCAATTAGTTCAATAACTAGAGCACTAATCTTAATAATCAAGGATCAATTTCAACACTTTTTTATTAAACTAATTTAAAACATTTGTAACTATTTATTTAAAAAATGAATTTGAGCGTGCACTCAATATTTCAAATCATTAGCAAATGCAAGTTTTACACATTCTATATAATATAACCATATTCATTCAAAAAATTCATTTCTCATAGAATATTATATGCTACTTGCTCTGTTTTCACTAATTCTGTATGCCCTTATAAATACCATGATTTTCTTCATTATTCCTTTATGATTTAACAACCATATCACAAAATAACCTAACTCATTTAGATCAATCCACCCTCCATTTATATTTCCTCCTATTTTAATTTCAAACCCCAACACAAAATTAATGAATTAAGCACTAGTCCTTTTAATTGGGTTGATACCTATCCATTTTTCATGTTAATAAATATAAATCAAGGCATAAAAACAACAATGCAACTTGCCAAATTCCATAATTCAAACCTCATTATCATTCTCAATATTTCATAAATCAAATTATTCACTTGAGACAAGTTTGTTACCTTAGTTAATTGATAATCCAAGTGTAAAAATGCAAGTATAATGCTAGATCCCTTCACCTTTCTTCTTCTCCTTCAATTTTCTCCAAAACCCTGACTTTGATTTTTTAAAAAAGTCGAGTGTGGGTGTGTTTTTCTCCCTCACAATCCTTTATTTTCATTCTTAGACATCACTTATCTAACCCATAAAAGTGGCAAGAAAGAAAAAAAGAAAATGATTTCTCTCTTTCTCGGCTGCACCATCGGGTTTTATTAATAATAACCAAAATGTTTTTATCAATTTTGGTTATTAAAAAATATTCATTTTCAACCATAAACTTTTTCTTTTTCCCTCCTTTCTATTATTTTTCTTTTCTTACCTTGTTTTATTATACTATAATTTATATTTCATTATTCTTAATTTATTTTGGGGTTTTACACGGCGGAAGGCCAGTTACGTCCATCGGGTGGCATCACACGCATCGCCTGAAAGGCGTGAAAGCCACCCACATGTTCGAGTATGCCGAGCATGCACCAACAATTTTAAGCATTAATTTTAAAAAAAAATTATAAAAAAAATACTAAAATGCCCCTTATAACATCGATAATTACACAAAATACCCATATGAAAGTATATAAAATCCCCTAAAATGCTAAGTTTATGTTTTGTCTCTTCCAATGTTAAAGATCACTATATATTAAAATTTAAAAACTTCAAAGCACTGTTATCCAGTAACACAAATTCTTATTGACCATGGAGGCAAATATGTATTATTATTATTAAGAAGTTTATGCAAAGTTACTAAAATCTTAGTCCACAATTCTATTTTTTATTGAATTTGGGGACAAAAAATTATTTTTACCATAAAAAGAAGAAGAAGAAGAAGAAGACATCAACACATTTTTTTAAAGAGACAAATATAATTTTTCTGTAGCACAATATATATTTTACTGAAAATTGGGCTACAGAAAGCACTCATGCTGTTTAGTTTCTTAGGTAATGGGTCCATAACTTTATAGCCGTTCCAAATCCTATGGGCGTATTCATAGATGGGCTTTCTGCAATTCCAAGCCCACAACGACTCCTAGTTAAATGACTAAACCATCCTCACCAAAATAGATATATGAAGTACGCAGCAGGAAGTAGGGTTTTTGAGTTTTCACTTCCCCTGCCATCTCTCGTTTTTTCACTACCACACTGCAGCTCGCAGCCCATCACCACCACCACCACTACAAACTCCAATCATGGCCGTTGGGTACGCTTTCAATCTCTATCTCTCTACATTTTCGTATGCGTTTATAAGTATAGGTGTATGGAAGATGTTTTATTGATATGATTTACTCATGTATTTGTTAACAGGAAGAACAAGAGAATTTCCAAGGGAAAGAAGGGAGGAAAGAAGAAGGCGTGAGTATTGCAAAGAAAAGTTAATGTCTTTTAACATCTGGTATCTAGATCTGTATTGTATTTTGATTTGTTATTGTTGTGTATTTGTTTTTTATAGAGCTGATCCATTTTCAAAGAAGGATTGGTATGATATCAAGGCTCCTTCAGTTTTCTCTGTGAAAAATGTTGGCAAGACTCTTGTTACTCGTACTCAGGGTACCAAGGTATGTGTGTATACTTTTGATTTCATGAATAGTTCTCTTTTCTTCATTGTCTTACAAATAATGGTTTGCTTTTATGCTTTGTTTTTGGGTTGTATAAGAAAATTGTACTGCTAAAAATGGGACAAGGTTTTTATATAGAATCATAGATTCCAATGTATGTTTAAATAACTTTAACCTACAAAACAGGTGGTGATGATGTTCATGATAGGGAAACGAGATTCCAGCAATTTGATATTCTTTTAACATCCTGAATGATGTTCATAATGGTTTGCTTTTATGCCTTGTTGTTGGGTTGTATAAGAAAATTGTACTGCTAAAACTGGGACAAGGTTTTTATATAGAATCATAGACTCAAATGTATGTTTAAATAACTTTAACCTCTAGAACAGGTGGTGATGATTTTCATGATAAGGAAACGAGATTCTAGCAATGTGATATTCTTTTAACATCCTGAATGAGGTTAGGTTGGCTGGAGGCAATTTTGCTTAATAACTTTGGCTGTGTGTGGTGGAGTGTTTAAGGTATTAAACCTTGTTAGCATGGAAATAAAGGATGTGTATAAAATATGGTGAATGGTGGAAGATGATTATGGCTGACTCTTCTTTTCCTTCAAATTTCTTCAGGACAACTGGAGTTGTGTATGGTCAACAGTGAAGTGTGTTTTTAATCATACAATTTACCCCTATTTGTAGAGAACAAATTAAATATTTTGAATTTACTTGTTAAAAATTGAAATTTGTAAACTTTTTAGCCCAAATTGTGCTCATTGCTCTTCTCCACAAGTTTATATTATCAGTTTAATTTCATACACCCCTATCTTTTTGATACACTTCATGCTCTTGTGTTCCTCATATTTAGTTTTGATAGCATTTGCTTTGTGTTTTAATAAACAGAAGTTTTTTTGTTTTAGTTTCATTTCATGGTCTTGTCTCTTTTTATCCTCATTGTACTTCTTTTGGTTGACAAGAAAGGGTGAAACCATATGTTCTTTTACATGCATGATAATTGAGAAGTATCCATTTGTTGCTCATGCACTGATGTAAATACTGTTTTCTTGGTAATGCATTTATAACGTGCTCTATGGTGTGTAACAGATTGCTTCAGAAGGACTCAAACATCGTGTGTTTGAGGTCTCACTTGCGGACCTTCAAGGTGATGAGGATAATGCTTACAGAAAGATCCGATTGAGAGCTGAAGATGTTCAAGGGAGGAATGTTTTGACAAACTTCTGGGTATGATAATGGAAGCTTTACCATTTATACTGATTATATTTTTACTCTGATGAGAATTTAATAGTGCTTTTTTTTATTTCTCTCCTTAAACATTGCAGGGAATGAATTTTACCACTGACAAGTTGAGGTCTTTGGTGAGGAAATGGCAAACTTTGATTGAAGCTCATGTTGATGTGAAAACCACTGATAACTACACTTTAAGAATGTTTTGCATTGGGTTCACTAAAAGGCGTCCTAACCAAGTCAAGAGGACTACTTATGCGCAGTCCAGCCAAATACGACAAGTATGCAAATCATATCTTAATATTGCATTGTTTGCTGAACTTGTGTTGAGATAGCAATAGGACCTAATTTTTTTTCCTAGTCTCAATATATTTATTTTTTCTAGTCAAGTCTTTGCTTCAAAAAGATCTAGAATATCTGAAGGATATCTTTAATAACCTTATTTTCTTTTTTATGAGCCCTTTTCTGATATATATTTTGGGCTGTGTATTCCACTACTGTTTTGAAATCTATACTACTTAGTGGCAACCAAAATAAAGTTATTTCATCAAAGTTGTAGAGAGTTGTAACTTTTGAAGTGATGAAATACAGAGTTCTATTATTTTGAAATATTGCTTGATTGAAAATTTTGATGAGCTAACTTGCCATGTGTTCATATTGAGTCGATTAATGTTCTCTTCCCAAATGTTATTTTTTTTGGTAACGTAACTGCTTGTGACAAAAATCTGCTTTTGCTTTCTTTTAGATCCGTCGTAAAATGAGGGAAATCATGACAGCCCAAGCAGCTTCTTGTGATCTCAAGGAATTGGTCCGCAAGTTCATTCCTGAAAGCATTGGCAAGGAAATTGAGAAGGCAACTTCTAGCATCTACCCGCTTCAAAATGTGTTCATTAGGAAAGTGAAGATCTTAAAGGCTCCGAAGTTTGATCTTGGAAAATTGATGGAGGCATGTCTCTTACTCTAATGCTTCTAATTATGTGTTTGATGCTTCGGTCTTTAAATTACTATGAAGGTTTTTTTCATACCATCTTTATATCTACATCTAGAATCTTGAGACTTTTTATGTATATATATCCAACAACCATTGGCACACTTCTTCTCATGGTTCTTTTTGAACTATTGAATTTCATCAACTCTTTAAGCAATTGTAATTTTGGATCTGAATGGATGCTATTGTGTAAGCTCCTTGTAATCCTAATATCTTTTGCTATTCAATTCTCAGGTTCATGGGGACTACTCTGAAGATGTTGGTGTGAAGTTGGATAGGCCTGCAGAAGAGACCATGGCCGAGGCCCCTGCTGAAGCTGCTTGAACTTGAATGGAAATTTTCGTTTGTTGTCTTGTCTATTTTCTTACAACATCATTCTTGTCTGTTGAAATTTCTTGAATGTTAAATTGTTGCATGTTATCTGAGATTTAGAATGTTTTTATCGGGGATGAGTTTTTTGCTTTAACTATGTAGACTTACTTTTTACGTGGCAGATATCGATGCTTCATTTAACTTGGATCTTTTATTGTTTGCTCATTGATTTGTGATATGGAAATGGTCTCTTGCAACAGCTTTGCATTTTAGGATTTGCTTAACGTGGGATATGATGAACAAGCCTTGTTAAGTGGCTGTATGGACTTTCTTTAAACTTAGGAGCTGATTGAGATGAAACGGTTTTGTGAGAAATCCAGACAACTCTTGTACCTGAGGGGGGTGCCAAATTTAACGCAGTTTAAACTCAGTTGGCATTAGGTAGTCTTAAAACAATTACAAACATTGTTTAGTGGAAATATCGAGTGTGTTGACGGTAAATTCTTTTATCCTGTTTCTGCCATGATTATGCAAAATTTGCACTACGGAAGAGATTGTTTAATTTGCTACCATAAATCTGATCCTTGACAATTTAAAATAAAAAAAACTGACTGGCAGATAGGAGGTCTCAATCAGGACAAGCATTGTGTATTGCGTTACAATAGCAGTTCAGGATGGGTGGAGAAGATCAATGTTAAGGATCCATGCCGACAGGCTCGTGATCAATGTCATGAGTGTTTTAATGTTGAGGTTGTTGACCAAATAAAGCAGATTGGTGTTCTGCAATGCTGGTGACCAAGCTGTCTTAATACTTCACTTATTTTGTCAATAACCCTCGATGTTAGACAGAGTTGGTGCTTGATAAAGTTGAACGGGGCTAAGAAAATACGATTTATCAAACCGATATCTTCCATATAAACATACAAGTGCATGGCTTTGATGTGGTTTCATGAATTCTCAACTTCCAATCCTGAGGATATCTAATTCGATTCTGCGCCTGTTATTAGAAGCATTGATTATCATATATATGTAATGGGAAATTGATGAGCATGTAGGTAATTTCCATTAAGTCTGTAAATAAGAAAATTCAAAAAAAAAAAAAAAACTGGTATTCTAGACTAGCTTTTGCCCACCAGATAATCCTTGTGGTCCGACACCCTTGTAGTACGAAACCAGTCTTACACGGTGTGGCCTGTGACCCTGAGAATTTTTGTTGGTACGAGGGTTCAAACATGAGATCATTCCTAGCTGATCTGCCGCTAGAACACCATTTGGGTTCCAATAAAACAAGGTGCTTTGCTCAGATCTCAATAGTTCCTTCTTTTTAATGGTATCTATTCGGAAAGTGCCAAAATACCCATTAATGACAAACGGTGAACTAAAATTTGAAAAAATAAAAATAAAAACTCTTAAAATTAATTACAAAAGAAACAAAACAATACCAGGGACCGAACATGCTGAAAAAAAAAAAAACCAAAACTTCAACAAAAAAGAAAATGAAAAAGTTGATTCAATGCTCCTCGAATCCTCGTTCTAATCTAAAATGGAGACAAACTAAAATTGAAAGGAAGACAATGGGGGAAAGGAACCAAATTTGCTTGGTTCCTGACTCACAAGTTGTGGGTTACTTTTATCCATTGAATCGAATATTTCTTTTTCCACGTAATCATGAAGAAAATTCCATCAGTAATATGTATAAAAAATAATTATCAGTAATTTCATCAGTAATCACCGACGTCAATGATCACTAACAAAATTATTTTTATGGGAATTTCATCTGTCATTACTGACAGAATTCTTTCCTGACCACCGCTTGTGCAGCCCCCGTCAAATCCTTTGAGTTTCGGACGGTCTTGCGACCGTACTCCCCGGGCGGAGTGTTTCACGCGTTAGCTGGGCCCCTGATCCGCGTAGACCAAGCTGCTGCTCCCGGCCGCCACCCGGTTGTTCTTATGATCTCTGGAATAGCTTCAAAGCGGTCCTAACGAGGAAAGTCACTTCCTACCTCCTGATCTTAAACGGAGATTCCAACAACAATAACTGATAGAAAGATTTCCGTCAATAATGCGTTGATGATGGAAAGTTTTCTGGTAATGAATCATGTTATATTGAGATATCGTTTGCAGATTATAATCAAGATTTACTGATTAAATTTTTGGAACAACAAGAAACATATATCAAGACAAATTGCAGGTAATCAAGAGTTAGCGCTGATTAATGAAGCCTGTAGGACAATTACCTAAAAAGATACAGTGATTACTATTGTTTTCCCTACCCCTGCATGTGAAACCAAATGGTAAATACTAAATAGGTGCGCATGGCCGAGACATGGAAATCCATGGCTTTTCCTTTACAATATGACAGAATCATGTGGGGCGATGAATTTTGTGGTAAACTCCATTGCTAGACCCAGCGAGTATTATGCAACACTTTTCATCAACTTTTCAGAATCTTTGAAGGGAAACACGGGGTGGCATAGCTGGCTATTCCACAAAAGAACAGAAGCACAATCTGGATTTATATTTTGTTTGGGGTCCATTGCATTCTATCTCTTTGCTTTGCTTTTTTTCTTTTTTCAAGATTTTGAAGACAGATTTGTAGTTGTAGTTGGTGGGGGCCGCTGGTACTGTTGCGTTGGTATGTATGAACCGAAGGTTTTCCACGATATCCATACACATATATGCTAGTATCTACTTTTCTTACACAATAATTCAGGAGAGAGAGGCAGACAGATCACATCACTTTGGATGGTGATTTCTAGCTCCAGTGCCTTGAAAGCATGGTAGCTTTGGTGGGTTGCAGCGTCAGTGTAACTTCGACGTGGAAAAGAGAATGGCTATACAGTTGAACTATACATAAATTTACATGTTTTGTCCATGGCAGGATGAATTGCTTCAGCTCGATAAAATAGGGTTCACACATTTTGAAACTAAATTATGGTTTAATTAGGTTTTTTTTTTCTTTTCTTTTTTTCAAATCTCTAACACCAGGCACTGCCTTCGTAAAATTGGCTGATTATAGCGTTATTCGAAACTGTGTGGTATTACTGGAAAAGACAACTCATGTCTCGCTTTGTTTTTTTTTTTTTTTTCTTTTTACCTTTTGAGAATGATGCTTTAATCATATTCGGATTCAAGATGCTATCATAAAACAATCATGTTCCAAACATGAAATTAAATTTATTTTAGATGAATTGAATTTAATACAAGTGTTGAAATTAATATGATATGATTTGTTTTCAAACAAAACTAATTGTTAAATATTTTTAGCAAACATTAAAATAGAGTTTGTTATTGTTACAAGATAGAATAGATAAAAATAATAGAAAAAAACATATGTTTTGTTAAAGAGACATGAACATAAAAAATAAAAATAAATTTATTTCTAGAACAATTTTAAAGTTAATTTTTGTATTTCTAAATAAAAGATACAAGTAAAAAAACTTGTTTCTCAAGACAATATTTGTTATTTTTTATTTATAAAACATCATTATTAAAAAACTTTTAATTTTAAATTTATCTAACTAAGACATGTAAGTATAAAAATAATAATTATTATAATTTTAAAACTCAACTCCAGAGTCGATCTGGGACAAAACTCAGATTATTGGTCGAGGTATGAGTCATGGATCGGATAGATCTAAGTCAGCATAAGAATAAAGATTGTTATTATTATTTTTTAAAAACCCAATTTGGGAGTCAATCCAAGATATGAACTGAGTCATGAGTAGGGTTGATTGTTGATCCAAATTAATGTAAGGATAATATTGATTATTATCATAATATTTAAACCCAATTCAGGGGTCAATCCAAAGTAAGGCATATGTAACATGTCAAGAGGGTAAATACAAATTGACCCAAGTCAACATAAAATAAAAATAGTTATTATGATAGTTTAAAAACTTGATTTGTGGGTTAATCTAAGACAAAGTCCGAGTCATGAATCAGGAGAGTCAACTCGTGTTGACCCAAGTCAGTGTAAGGATAAATATTTATCCTTACAAATATTTATCATATTTTTAAAAATAATAATTATTATATTTTTAAAACCCGATTCGAGAGTTAATCTGAGACAAAGTTCAGGTAACAGGTTGGGAATGTCAACCCAGCTAACCCAAAGTTTTTTTTTAAAAAAAAATCAAAGCAACCTTGTTCTGACCAATTTTTTTTCAAAAAAAAAAATCAATAGGTTTTTGACTTGTGTTTTTGTTTTAGGGTTGACATGAGTTTTTGATCGGGTCAAGTCGAGTCAATTCTTCCATTATTTTTACTTAAACTCGAACTAATTCAGGTCTCGAATCAAGGATTATTATAATACTATTAATTTCAAAACTCAATATAAACTAAAATAAAAAATATATATCTAATTATTTTTAAAATATATAAATTTGCCAGCAATACGTGTTAAAGGTAAAATATATTTTTTTTCATATTTTATTTGTCTTTTCCACCATGATTAAATAGGATACGGAGATAAATACTTTGTCTTGTATATTATTACCACACATAATTTTGTCTTTATTGTTTTTGTCTTTTCTGTGTGTGATGTGACAGTAACCAAATAATATCTAAATGTATTTAATGTGATAATTATTTGGAATGTTTTTGATAAAAATAAATGATGACTAACATGAATTAAAAAAAAAAACTAAAAGGGATGGTGAATTCATTATTTTTCTAACACATATTTAATTGCCAACCAATGAATTTATCACTTTACCTTTTTTATAAAAGAAATAAAAAACCCTTTTTAGTTAGAGGTTAAGAGCATGATGGTTTTTTCAATTGAAGCATTGAGGGCAAGATGGATATTTACTTTAAAATTGAATAATAAATTATAATAATTATCATTTTGATTAATGCATTGTCTGTGTCATTGAGAGGTAGATTTGTAATTTAACTTCTAAAGTGCATAATAAAATAACCAATTTAATTTTGTATACAAAATTATTTTGGCTAGCTAAGAGGGTTGTTTTTTTTAATCTTTTTTAATTGCATTGTAAACATACCTCATTACTTTTAGGTTTTAATTTTTTATACCTTGGATATGAGAGTATTTTAGTTATTATACTATTAGGTTTTTTTTTGTTAGGTAAAGTGAAGGTTAGTTTTTATTTTTTAATAAATTCAAGGGTTTTAAAAAAATACATTGGAGTGTGTTAGGAACATATCAGCCACTTTACCTTTTTTGGATGACGCAAGCAACTAATTTTGGCAAAAAAAATATCACTTCAAGGTATCATTAGATTCATCTCGGTGTCTTCTCAATTTGTTTGGTAGTGTGATTGCGGGTGAGGTTCACCCGCAACCACACTACCAGGTGTTTGGTTAAAGAAAAAAAAATGTGGTTGCTGGTAGGACCCACTAATTTTGGTGGCTGGACTGCAGGTTATGAGAAGCAGCAAATGCTGCTTCTCATACTGACAAGTTATTGTCAACAGTGGAGCATGGCTCCACTGTGCACTGTTCACGTTTCCAGGTTGGTTTTTTTTTTTTTTTTGAAAAACCATGAAAATGAGTTTAAATTTTTTTATTGTTTTTTTAAAAATTATAATGACGTAGCATTTGTGAAATTTGATTGCAATTCCAATTATGTTATTGCCGGGTTCGACCCAGTTAAAAAAAATTCAGTTTTTATTTTTATTTTAATTGTGTTCTATTCAAAAAATTAAAAGGAAATCACTTGATGACGTAATAAAAGATTCAGTTTTTGTTGTTGCGCGCTTAAGAAACCATGAAAAATATAGTCCTTGTTGGATAGATTTCGTATGTGATGACATTGCACATAGTGTAATAGAATAATAAAAAATATTTGATATCAATATTATTTATTTCATGATGTAATAACAGTAGTTAAATTTACAATATTTAAATTAAAATCATTAATATTAATATATATATTTTTTAATTATTTTACAACCTCAATTTGAAAAGCATTTTTTTTTAACCAAACACATTAAACTACTTTTTCTTTAACCTCAATTTCAACCACAGTTTTAACCAAACACCTATTTTTTCAAACCAACCTCAACTAAAAGTACTTTTTATAAAACAACTTTTTTCAAACCACAACCACAAAAGCTACCGCAATACCAAACACACCCTTTACCTTTTTTGGATGACGCAAGCAACTAATTTTGGCAAAAAAAATGTCACTTCAAGGTATCATTAGATTCATCTCGGTGTCTTCTCCTTGTAGAAGTGGTGTGTGCAGAAAATAGAGTTGATGTTCGACTTCGACAATCATTTTTTTTTTCTCTTCTTTTTTCCCTCTCTCCTTTTTGATTATTAAGCCTTGCCCTGCAATTTTCCAGATCAACCCCTTAGCTTCTCTTTGTATTTAATTTTGTTCCTAATCTTTTGGTTGATATTTGTTTTATTTCAAATAACTTATGAAAAAAAAAATTTGTTTCAATTTTATAGTTGTTTGATTTTTTTTACTTCTTTTTTGTTTTTGATTTAGTCCCTGGTCTTTTAGTTGATATTTCTTTTATTTGGAATAATTCATGATTTTTTTTTAATTTGATCCTCATTTACTTTTTTTTTAATTTTTTTTTTCTTATTTAGTCCCCATTCTTTTATTTGATATTAATGTCATCTAAAATAATTTTTATGGTGTAATTTATTTAACGATTTTATCCTCATTCTTTTTTTTCCTAACAAATTTTTTTCTTGTTTCTTTTTTTTTTATTTGCTACATTTTTCTAGTTTTGTGTTGTTTTACACTCAATTTCATCCTTCAACATTATGTTAATTTGAATTTAAGCTTCTTAGTTAACCCAATTCTTGAATTTCATGGATTTCAATTTGGAAAATTAATTCAGCTCAACGATGTTTGCTAGGTGTTGCTTTTTCTTTTTATTATTCTTTTAAGCTAATATTGTTGTTTTTTAGATTTTATCCTTCAATGTTTAGTTTATTAGAAATTATGCTTTATATTTTTTTATATATTTTGTCTACATCCTTTCTTTTTATTTGACTGGATTATTTAGGGTCTTTTTATATTTTTATTCTTTCTTAGATATATTTTCTCAAAAAAATTTTTTTAATTAAATAGAATTAATTGATTGAATATAAACGAATACTCATTTTACTATGTTTTGTTCAGTTTGCTTTTATAGGACATTGTTTTAGCAAACTATTATCATGTATTTTTTTTGCAGTGGAGTTTGAACAAAATCAACAAAATCTTTTAGTAGTGAGTGATGTATAGAGTGACAACAAATCTCTAACAATTTTTTTTTTCTTTGTAGTTATTATATCAATATATTTTTTTTATTTATTATTGCCGGTTTTTTTAAGTTTATTTTTTATTATTACTTTTAATTTAAATTATATTATTAAATTAATCAATCTTATTAAATACAATCAAATTAATAATGACAACGGCTAACAACCAACGCCAATTAACAGAGTTTCATGTGTGATGTATTTTTAATTGTCTTCAAAAGGAGAAAAATACGACTATAATACGTCTTTTGATTCCCTTTCGCATCTGCACCAAGAAAAAACTCTAAAAAGGAACAAACAAAACGCAACAATTTCTTGTCGGCAACGGAAAAAAAAAAAAGGCAACTTGTTATTATAATTTTGCACCCCCGTTCATCAATGAAGTTTTGCAAATGATATTGTGTGTTAAAAATATTTTTAAAAAATTAATTTTATTTTTATATTTGTATACATTATCTTTATATATTAATATTAAAAATAAATTTTCAAAAATAAAAAAATATTATTTTAATATATTTATAAATAAAAAATATTTAAAAAAACAATCACTAGTTTCATCATATGATATGCAGCTTGCAAGGTATTTTACATGCATGTTACCGGGAAAAATGAATAAAAGGAATCAAGGGAGAGATAATTAAGGGGATTGTTTTCATTTTTTATTAAGGCCCTGATCTCCCAATAAACTGATTTTTATTTTTAGAAAAATTTTTCAATTAGGAAAACATGAATTTAGCTAAATTCCCTGTCTGAAAACTGGATATTTATTTATCTTATGAATGAAATTGCGTTTGTCTTCTAATTTCATACTTGATGCATTAACATCTTTGCTCGACAGATGTTGATGGCGATGTTCTTTTTTATTTTTCTTTTTTTATATATATAAAAAAATTCAAATGGAACGAAGATCACAGTTGAAATTATATTTTTATAAAATTAATTTTTTATTCTTGTTTAATATTTTTATATATTTTTTAAAATTATTTTAATATATTAATGTTAAAAATTATTTTTTTAAAATAAAAAAAAATATTTTTAATACATTTCAAACTTTTAAAAATAACAGCAGGGACTCCCAAGCTCCCCCTTCAAACACAAACAATTCCGTATTTATTGTTCGTTGAGCTAGGCTGCTTGGTTGCCTCATTCTTGTAGTTTGTTTAAAATTGTAATTATAATTATTTTTTAAAGTATATTTTTATTAGAAATATATTAAAATATATATTTTTTTATTTTTAAAAATTATTTTTAATATTAGTGTATAAAATAATCTAAAAATATTAAAAAAATATTTATTTAAAGTAAAAAAAAATTAAATTTATTTTAAAATATTTGTAACATAAAAATAAATAAAGCGCTTGTTCTTTTATTATAATGTCCCATGTGAAACTGCTAACAGAAGCAATTATGTCAACGTTGGTTTATTGCTGAAAGGGAAAAAACAAATCTATAAATGACAAGAGGGAAAGCAACCTTTCGACAACATTTTAAAAAGGCCGGCGTGGGGCTTGAGATTCAATTAATATCCTGCAATGATTGGTTGAATTTCTGATCTACTGTGCCAATAAGCCAACGATCAGCAACCCCACTTTTAAATCCCTGATCTGTGTTTGAGAATATAGTTATTATTAATTTTTAAAATAATTTTATTTAAAAATTATTTTTTTATATTAACGTAACAATCTAAGAATATATTAAAAGAATATTAATTTTAAGTAATTTTTTAAAAAATTTCAAAATTTCAATTTTTTTTTTAAATATAAAAACAAACCAGGTACTGGCACCTCTCGAGACTTGCAGGGGAACAGTTTAAAGAAAAAGACATAGCAAAGGTAAGTTAGGTAACAGATTCCCAGTCATTTGATCGAAATAAAATTACCATGACCGCATTTTATGACTGTATCGTGCTGTGCAAATCTTGATAATTTACTAGCAAATCTCGAATGTAAATACCTGAATTCTTCCGAATGACAGGACATGGTTCCTCGGAGTCCTTTGCGTAGTTTCTAAACTAATATTATCTTTTAAGTAGAGAGTTAATTATTTTTTTGTTTTTATCGGAATCCTTCGTTCAACCTTGAGCTAAATAACGAAAATAACTTTTTATCGTTACATGAAAATAAAATTCAAATCATTGAAACAAAGGAAATAATATATCTCAATTCATATGTTTCAATTATTATTATTATTTTCTTGAGTATGGTAACCATTTCACACCAATAGGTAAATAATAGTGTGTTATTTTAAAAGAAATTTACTTCGATAACATCTCTCCTCACAAAATTCAAATTGAAACCTGTAAACTTCCATGATCAAGAGATTAGTGAAACCGGGAGATTGGTTAATTAAGGTTTCTTTAATGTCAAAAAGAAAAATAATCGCAAGAAAGGAGACTGGTCGAGGAACCCAAGAAAGAGCATTACTGTAATCTCAAGAGAGGGCAGATTAGTCATTATAGTTTTCTTTTCTTTTTCAAGGTACTTTCTCCATCTGAGAATCTATTAAAAAGGTAACGACAAAAGACAGCAAAAACTGCTGAATATGACCGTTCAACAGTATCCTTAATTAAATCAAATCTTAACCACAAATTAACAAAGATAATCCCACCCTTAATTCTCGTATGAAATAGGTATACCTAGCTCCTTAAACTACACTTAGGTTTGAGTACGACATAAAATCTTTTCTCATGTAAATATAAAAAAATAAAGACAAAAAGGTTTTTACTTCACTCACTTCACCTCACCCAACCTGCCGTTTTATTCTCTGTTTACCAGTTTTCCTTCTCTTTTAACAGTTTTTGACAGTGTGAGCTTATCAATCTAAAAGAATGTCATGCTGAAGTCTCTTTTCAGAGAGAGAGAGAGAGAGAGTGGTTGTGAGTTTGATAGAGAAAATGGGGTGAACTAGGAAGATATGCGGCTGGGGGGTTAGTATCATGGTGCTGCTGATCACAGTCCCGTTATTTTACTGGGTTTCATTCGTTTGGTATGTTCTTGATCTGTGATGTTCATACAGGATCATTATTTCCAATTTTTGCAGGTTCCCACTTGCTTCAAGTTTGCGTTTTTTGTGTTCTTTTAGATGGTAGTTGGTAGTTTTCTGGTTGATTATCAAATCCCGTCATAAGATTTTATCACTGAACATAGAGTATCGTTTCTGTGTTTGTGTAAATGTAGTTTTGCTTTCTCTTGGCAAGTTCCAAGTCTCGTAGGTATCTTTCGAGTTCAAGTTGAGATCAGTCTAGTTCAAGATTGTGCTTTTCTTTTCCTTTCAATGGTAGATCGAGTTTCATGAACTCCTCCTGGGTTTGGAATCACTGTTGGCTGCTCAGTTGTGCGTTACTTCTTGTAAAGTTATTTACGTTAGGACTAATGTTGGGCCAGTATTGGTCAATTATTTGTAATGCTGCATAGTACTACTACTTGCATCCTGAATTTGGAGAATCAGACAATGCAATCATGAAATTTTGAGTATTTGACTCGCTTTCTCCTGTTTGATTTTCTTTTAATTCATTCGAACTGCTTGGCTCTATCCTGCGCCGTCTTTGCAGATTATGAATTTGTAAGATCTGATTTTACTTTTATTTCAATTCATAGATTTGAAGTTATTGAAGTGAGGAGTTCCATTTGCAACACAAACAGTGGACTTGATCAAGAGGTTCCATTTGCACAAACAACAAACAGGTAGTCTGCATATGAACTGTTTATAAATTTTCAGAACACATAATGAAAATATTAAATTCTTTTGTATCTCAATGATCTTGGTCTGTTTAGGTATAAGTGACATATGAAGTGAAGATCTTGAAGGGTCCTTTGGAGCAATATTGAGTAGCTAGAACAACTTAAATTATTATTCTGGCCTGGATCCACTACTTGGGTTTTTATTACTGGTACAAGGACCAGGCTTTTGCAAAGTCCAAGCCAGTTGCTTTATTGTTTCTGGCTGGAGTCATGGCAACACTATTACATTCCGAGTCTAGAAGATTATATTCTTGGTGGTGGGACAGCCACATTAGCCCAAAGAATTCGAAATGGCTTCAAGAAAATCTCACAGGTCTTCATTCTCTTCTTGGATCTTTGTCAAATATTATGAACTTTATTTGCTTAATATATATGCTTGATGCATAGGAAGTTATACTTGGATGTTCTTTTCTCTGCTTTTGATTGTAGATATTAAGTCAACGAAAACTTTTTCTGATTCTAGAAAAAAAGAATCCAATTATCATAAATCTCATTTATGGGCAGATTGTAATTACTTTCCTTCCTTGTTAGTTTAAAGCCTTGTCATCTACTGAATGCATGTCTGGTTTGAATCTTGACAAATGCATAGCCTCATATTCTAATTGCCATAATTTATATAAGGGTATGCGGCCTCGATAACAATAAACCAAGCTGCATAACATATATATATATATATATATATTGATGTGATTTATGGCCCGCATTCTCAATGAGCACAGATTTGTTTCAACAGATATGGATGCCAAAGTCAAAGCAATGATCAAGGTCATTGAAGAAGATGCCGATTCTTTTGCAAGGAGGGCAGAAATGTACTATAAGAAGCGTCCTGAACTGATGAAACTGGTTGAGGAATTCTACAGAGCTTTCCGTGCATTAGCAGAGAGATATGATCATGCAACCGTGGAGCTCCGCCAGGCTCATCGAACAATGGCAGAAGCATTTCCCAACCAAGTACCATATGTACTGGGTGATGATTCACCTTCAGGATCTTCTGGCCCCGAGGGTGAGCCGCATTCTCTAGAAATGCCACATCCCATTCGTGCATTTCTTGACCCAGATGACTTGCGTATGGATTCATTGGGACTCTCTATTAACAAAACAGGTTTAAAGCAGCTCAATGAGTTGTTTGGCTCACGAGATGCAGTATCTCAAGTTTCAAAAGTTGCAGATGGAAAATTGAAAAAAGGCTTGAAGATTCATGAAGCAGCAGAGGTTGACACCAGAAAGCAGGCTGAAACTGAAGTTCAAATCATAAAGAAAGCTCTTTCAGAGATTCAAACTGAGAAGGAAGCTGTTCTTCTTCAATACCACCAGAGCTTGCAGAAGTTATCCAGCTTGGAGAGAGAACTAAATGATTTCAGAGGGATTGATGAAAGAGCAGGCAAAGCAGAAATTGAAATTAAGATCCTGAAGGAAACCCTTGTTAAATTAGAAGCTGAAAGGGATGCTGGTCTTCTTCAGTACAACAAATGCTTGGAAAGAATATCTGCTTTAGAGAATGTGATCTCTAAAATGGAAGTGGACGCAAAAGGTCACAATGAACGAGCTATTAAAGCTGAAATAGAAGCTCAAAATCTCAAGCAAGAACTTTCAGGATTAGAGGCTGACAAGGAAGCTAGTCTTCTTCAGTACAACCAATGTCTTGAACTGATATCCAATTTACAGAAGAAAATCTTGATTGCAGAGGAAAATGCTAGAATGCTTAATGCATTAACTGAAACAACAGAAACTGAAGCTAAAGCATTGAAGGAGGCCCTCGCTAAATTGAGCAAAGAGAAAGAAGCTGCAGAACTTCAGTATGAGCTGTGTTTGGAGAAAATAGCTATGATGGAGTGTGAAATTTCTCATGCTCAGGAGGACGTCGATCGACTAAACAGTGAAATTCTGACAGGGACTGCAAAATTGAAAACCGTAGAAGAACAGTGTTTCCTGTTACAGAGATCAAATCAATCTCTGCAGTCAGAGGCAGATACTCTAGTACAGAAGATAGAAACAAAGGATCAAGAACTTTCAGAGAAGGTAAATGAGTTGGAGAAGCTTCAGGCTTCGCTGCAAGATGAGCAGTCACAGTTTCTTCAAGTTGAAGCCACTCTGCAATCATTGCAGAAATTGCACTCTCAATCTCAAGAGGAGCAGAGAGCTTTGGCAATTGATCTTCAGAATCACTTCCAAATGTTGAAGGATTTAGAGATATCCAACCATGACCTGCAGGAGAACCTTCAACAGGTTAAGGAAGAGAACCAGAACCTCCATGAATTGAACAGTAATTCCGCTATTTCAATAACAGATTTGAAAAATGAAATTTTTAGCTTGAAGGAAATGAAAGAGAAACTTGAAGAGGATGTTTCCCTACAAGCGGCACAGAGCAATTCCCTACAGCAAGAGATTTTCCATTTGAAGGAGGAAATTGAGGGCTTGAATACAAGATATTGGGTTTTAATGGAGCAAGTGGACTCGGTAGGTTTAAATCCAGAGTGCCTTGGTTCATCTGTGAAGAACTTACAAGATGAAAACTTGAAACTAAAAGAGGTCTGCAAAAAGGACACAGAAGAAAAGGAAGTTCTCCATGAAAAGTTGAGCGCAATGAATAACATTAAGGAGAACAATGTCGCACTGGAGAGGTCCATCTCAGATTTGAATCGCATGCTGGAAGGGTCAAGAGAGAAGGTTAAAGAGTTGCAGGAGTCCTCCCAGTTTCTCCAGGGAGAAAAATCCAGTCTTGTTGCTGAAAAATCCATCCTGCTTTGTCAGTTACAGATGATGACAGAGAATTTGCAGAAGCTCTCGGAGAAAAATGCCATGCTGGAGAATTCTCTCTCTGGTGCAACTATTGAGCTCGAAGGTCTGAGGACAAGGTCAAGAAGCTTAGAAGAATTCTGCCAGACACTAAAAAATGAGAAATCCAATCTTGAAGATGAAAGAAGCTCCCTGGTCGTACAGCTGAAAAATGTTGAAGAGAGACTGGGAAACCTAGAAAGGAGATTTACAAGATTAGAAGAAAAATACACTGATCTGGAGAAGGAAAATGATTCTACACTTTCTCAAGTAAAGGACCTGTGGGGTTTTCTTGGTGTAGAAAAACAAGAGCGTTCATGTTATATACAGTCAAGTGAATCTCGACTTGCAGATCTGGAAAGCCAGGTCCATCAACTACATGAAGAAAGCAGGTCGAGCAAGAAAGAATTCGAAGAAGAACTGGATAAAGCTGTAAATGCTCAGGTTGAAATCTTCATCTTGCAGAAGTTTATTAAAGATTTAGAAGAGAAGAATTTGTCCCTGTTGATTGACTGTCAGAAACATGTTGAAGCATCCAAATTCTCGGATAAACTGATATCAGAATTAGAGACTGAAAATCTTGAGCAGCAGGCTGAAGTCGAATTCTTGTTAGATGAAATTGAAAAGCTTAGAATGGGTGTTCGTCAAGTTTTGAGGGCTCTTCAATTTGATCCAGTTAATGAGCATGAAGATGGGAGTCTTGCATGCATTTTGGACAATATCGGTGACCTAAAAAGTTTGCTCCTTTTAAAGGAGGATGAGAAACAGCAGTTGGTGGTCGAGAATTTGGTGTTGTTAACTTTACTCGAACAACTGAGATTAGATGGTGTTGAGCTTGAGACAGAGAAAAGCATCATAGAGCAGGAGTTCAAGATAATGGTAGAGCAACATACTATGCTGGAAAAAAGTAACCACGAACTGCTAGAGATGAACAGGCAATTGAGATTGGAAGTGAGCAAGGGAGAGCAGCAGGATGAGGAATTGAAAGCTCAACTTGAAACCCAGCATTTGAATCTGGCAAGTTTGCAGGGCTCGTCCGTGCAATTGAAAGAAGAAAATCTGAAGGCGCTTGGAGAAAACAGGTCTTTGCTTCGGAAAGTTTTGGACCTCAAAGAGGAAATGCATGTACTTGAAGAGGAAAACAGTAGCATTCTCCAGGAAGCTGTAATTGTCAGTAACCTCTCATCGGTGTTTGAGAGCTTTGCGGCAGAGAAAGTTGAGGAACTCGAATCCCTTTCTGAAGATATCAGCTTTCTAAACTTGATGAACAGTGATCTCAAGCAGAAGGTTGAAATGTTGGGTGATAAACTGTTATCAAAAGAATCAGAAAATCTAGATCTTAATAAAAGAATTGAAGAGTTGCAGCAGGAACTGCAGGAAGAAAAAGACTTAACAGATGAATTAAATTGTCAAATTGTAATTGAAAAGGATTTTCTTCGAGAGAAAGCAACAGAGCTTTTCCTAGCGGAACAAAATATCACAGCTACCAACAACTTAAATGCAGAATTTCACACCACTATTGAGGAGCTTAAGAGGCAATGTGAAGCATCAAAAGCTGCAAGAGAGAACATAGATAAGCGGATTCTTGAACTGTCCCAAGTTTGCACAGATCAGAAAATAGAGATTGAATGCCTTAATGAAGCAAAAGACGATCTGGAGTCAGAAATGGCTACATTACTCAAGGAAATCAAGAAAAGACAGGCTAGGGAAGAGAACTTGAGTTTGGAGCTGCAAGAAAGAAGCAACGAGACTGAACTCTGGGAAGCTGAGGCTTCATCATTCTTCTTTGATCTTCAAATATCTTCTATCCACGAAGTTCTGCTTCAAAACAAGGTTCGTGAGCTGACTGTAGTTTGTGGGAGTCTTGAAGAAGAAAATGGTAAAAAAGATATTGAGATTGAAAAAATGAAAGAAAGGTTTGGCAACCTGGAAAGCGAAATTCAAAGAATGAAGGCTCATTTGTCTGCATATGTTCCGGTCATAACTTCACTGAGAGAGAATATAGAATATCTTGAGCACAATGTGCTTCTTCAGACAAGTCGAGGACAAAAGGTACTGTTCTTTCTTTTTTAGAAAATGCTAACTATTGGAGCAATTCAGCATATTTACTCCAAGCTAGATATGACTGGTTTTATTTTCCTTTTTTGTGGCTTAACAAGATGAAGAGTTTCTACACTTTAATATTCTCTTTTAAGTTCATCCAAGATAGATTTATCTTCTACTTGTAGAAACTTTATCATCTGACTTGATAGATATCATTTTTAACTTTTCAGATGTCGAATTTTAAACTATAGGCTTATTCCCTTTGTTCATAGCAAATTCATTATAGTGATGTGCGCGCGCGCGCACGTGTTATTAGAATTCAAGCATGCTGGGCCAATCATTTAAGCTGTCTCCTAGTCTTTTTCTATTCAGCTGTTTTATGCAGATGATGTGCATTCTAATGGTTGGTCTTCTGCATTTGTCTTCAGGGAGTAGAAATGACTAGTCAACATCATGAAAAGAGCCCTGAAGAAGTCATAAATGATGAAAGCGTTGCAGTAACAGATGGAATTTCAGATTTGCTGAAGATGAAGTCTAGAATTAACGCAGTGGGTGAGGCAGTGGTTAAAGAAATGGATAGGCTTGCAGCTGAAAAGGCAATGTTGAAAGAAATGGATAGGCTTAAAATGCAGGAAATGGGGAACACTGAGGAGCCCTTAATGAAAGGGGCTGAACAGTTAGAGTTGAGAGGCCGATCAGCTGCAGAAAAGGATGTCCAGAAGGATGAGATGGAACTTGCAAATAAGCCCGCTGATGCAGCTAAGCCACAGAACAACAAATCTGAAATTTATGAAGTGAGGAATGACATTTTGATGAAAGATATCCCACTTGATCAGGTCTCGGAATGTTCATTATACAGGAGAAGCAAGAGAGAGCATGCTGGGAAAGATGATCGGATGCTTGAATTATGGGAATCTGCTGAGCAAGACTGCCTTGATCCGCTTGCTGACAAACAGAAGCCGACAGCCCCTATTGAGAATGTTGCTGCATGTTATCAGTTCAAAAATGCCAAACGGAAGAGTCAGGATCCCTCTTTGGAATTGCAGATTGAGAAGGAAGTGGGCATCGACAAGCTTGAGGTATCAACAAGCATCACTAGAGAACCCAATGAAGAAGGAAACAGAGGAAAGATCTTGGAGAGGCTTTCTTCTGATGCTCAGAAATTAATTTCTCTTCAAATAACAGTGCAAGATTTGAAAAAGAAAATGGAGTTGAGGAAGAGAGGCAAGAGGGCCAATGATCTTGAATTTGAAAGAGTGAAAAGACAGTTACAAGAAGTTGAGGAGGCTGTTCTGCAGTTGGTTGATACTAATGATCAGCTGACCAAGGATGTTGAAAAGAGTCCCCCATATGTGGAGGGGAACACTTCAGTAGAGATGGAAGAGACAGGCACCATGCACAGAAAAAGAGTGGCAGAACAAGCACGGAAAAGGTCTGAAAAGATCGGAAGGTTACAGTTTGAGGTGCAGAGTATCCATTACATTCTGCTAAAACTGGAGGATGAAAAGAAAAGCAAAAGAAAGCACAAATTTTCTGGAAGTAAAACAGGCATCCTCTTGAGAGACTTCATAAACAGCGGTGGCAGGAGAAGCAGCAGAAGGCAGAAGAAGGGTTGCTTTTGTGGGTGTGCAAGACCTTCAACTAATGAAGACTGAGGTAACTACTTTAAGTAAAGCTCGTTGTTATTTCTAGCTACAGTTGTTGAAGTATTCCAGATTTTCGTGTATTTTAAGAGATTAAGTTAGACCGAAGCTATTCATGTTAGCTTAACCTGAGAATAGGCTGATCTAGAAAGTAGTACTTGTTTAGCCAGCCTTCTTGTTCTTACCATTGTAATTTCAACTGAACGATGCCAATGCAATCTAAGTTCCATATATAAAAGGTCTCACCGTGCAAAATGGCCACCAATATCATCCTAGCGAGTTGAAATTGAGAAGTTTTTAAATACTATTTTTTTCCTTTGCTTTGACAGGAAAGCTCCTGTTTCGAATTCCACTCTTCCCTAAATCCGCAAATGGTTAGTAAGCATGGTCAACAGTCATCTAATTCCTTACAGATCCAAAACTAAGACATCGAGGTGGTATTTGTGAAGGTTTAGATATGAATACAGGTATTTTGGCATTTTTTTTAAGACAAGGAACTCGGGCGTACAATTATTGGATGAAAATCAGATATACCCCAATTGGGAGTATAACCAGCTTGGTGCAGTTGTGAACTCGAGAGCTCCGATGTTGACCCATAAACAGGGGAGAAGGGAATTGTTTATTAGGTGTAGAAGTTGGTAGATTCTTATCCAGCCCTTGTACCCCTTAGCCATCCCAAGCGGGTTAGCGGTTATGGTAGCAGATTTTTTTTTCCTGCAACTTAATTTTCAATAAAGGAGATCGCAAGAACTCTAACTATAGGAAGGATGTACTAATTCTTCCATAGCTTGATGAAGTACTCTGCTTTTTTATCGTAAAAGAGTTCAAACTTGACAAGAGCATGATGTTAATGTCTAACCGTGGTCTTGCCTTGTTTACAAGATAGGCATCGCCACATTGCTTACAAATTCAGTACTGAATTTAATACTGCACCAACGTGTTCCGAGTTTTCATTTCACCTGCACGGTCTTTGTTTAATGGTATCCTTGCTATCTTCAACTCACCAGCTTGGTTAGTTGACGAGTCATTTGGCCTTGACTCAATGCTGCCCGCGCAAAGATAAACAAAGGAGAGCATTACTACTTCCGTTGTGTAACCCAACTATAAGGTGAGAAAATTTTTCAAAGGCTTCAAAACCTCCAATGCATAGACCGGTTTCTTATGTGCTTTTGATTTTTGCTTCTCTTTGTAATTGGACTAGGTTTGTCATGTGCTTCCTGTGTCGGACCTCTTTTTTACATTTTGTAACTGTGCTTCGTGCCCTCGTTTACTTGCTTCCTGTTTTCTTCGCTTAGCTTTCCAGGTCTTGGGGGCCTCCCCCTAAAAAAAAAACCCTCGAAGATAAAACAGGGGGTGCAAATGTGCAATATTTGATTCATTAAAGGGTAGAAGAACTGCGCAAGTTCTAGCCTAGGTAAAACACTAGAAATGGTCTTATTCGAAAAAGAAAATGACCAGCTCCGTGTGCATATGTTCATCTCTCCTGTCTATACATGGAATGGTCCTTTGTTCACATAAAATGAAACCCATGAAAATAAGACCTCATCAATTATTAAAACTAGAAGTTATTTATTTTTATGTTTTAAAAGTATTTTTTAAAAAAATTAAATTTTTTTTATTTTTTTTAAATTAATATAATTTTATTAATTTTAAATTATTTTAATATGCTGATATTAAAAATAATTTTTAAAAAATAAAAAATTATTATTAATATATATTTTAATATAAAAAATTATTTTAAAAAAAACCATAGCCATATTGTTAAAAATATTTTATATGATTCTAGCCCAAAAGAAATTTAAGGACCAGAACCACCGGGCTTAAATGGCTAATGCTGCAGAAGTGGATTCTATTTAAGTTATGAATTTTGATTCCCTGACGCATCAAGGCTTGGGAATAATCTCCTTGGAAGATTGCAGTCTTTATTAACTAATATCCTGCAATATCCTAAAACCCGAGTGGAAAGTATTGTAGCCTTTTCTATATATATTTTTTATTTTTTTTTCTTTATATTTTTTTTTTCAGTTTTACATGTTTTTTTTGTCTAAGATTGTCTTTTTTTTGTTTTTTTTTATATATTTTTAAAAAATTATTTTTGTTATTTTTTTAATATTAAACTGGTTGAAAATTTAGTTATTTAATTTTTTTCTTTAACACATTATAGATTACTACAATGTTTCCCTGCATGGTTTTTTTTTTATGATTTTTTTCTTTGTTTTTCAAAATGATCTTTGTTGATTTTGGTTTTTTTTTATATTGAGTTGGTTAGAATTTTGCTTCGTAGTTTTTTTCTTTAAAATACTATGAATTGTTACAATGTTTCCTTACATGGTTTTTGTTTTGCTATAATGTTTCCCCACATATTTTTTTTTTGCTTTTTTTTTCAAAATTGTCTTTTTTTTTTATTTTTTTGTATTTTTTTAGAATTGTTTTTGTTGATTTTATTTTTTTTAATATAGAACTGGTTAAGAATATAACTTTGTATTTTCTTTGTTGATTTTATTTTTTTAATATTAAACTGGTTAAAAATTTAGCTTTTAGTTTTTTCCTTGAAAATATTATGAATTGTAACAATTTTCCTGTATATAATGTTTTTTTTTATTTTTTTCACAAATTTACGATAATATACAAGCATGCCACAAACCCGCAGCATCACACAAGTATAGTATAGTATATATATATATATATTACTCGTGGTGTTTGATAGCTTAATGAAGTGTTAAAAATCAACCTTGTTGGAGGAAGATGAAAAAAAGAAAAGGTAGAAGTACAATATTATACAAGACTAGTTGGATTTTATGACTACTAGATTGCATCTTATTATACAAGCAGAGCGGAAAAAACTCGAATTACATACAACTAAACTAACATGCCTCTCAACGCTACAAAGGTTTAAAAGAATTTCATCCGAGCTTTTATGGGAAACATTTCCTTTCAATGCTGGGGAGTGAGAGAAGGGAATGAGGGTATGGATTGTAGTATCAACTTCCGACCACTCCTCCGACCAGGGGATGATCCTAAGTTACTTTGTGGAGGAGAGACCCTCTTGCTGTTGGGAGAAGTCCTGATGCCAGAGCTTGGAGAGTGGTTTTCTCGAAGGATCTCAGGAATTTCATCTTCTGGAACATTTTGGAATTGCTTCTCAAACTTCCATTGAGGTCGAAGAATATTTGGTTTTCCATATCTTTGACCAGTATACAATCCAGAAGATGATCCAACACCAAGAAAACATCTTGGCGGTTTGCCCTTCGATGAATATGGCAGCTGAACCAGTGGTCTGGCATCAAATTTCAAAAACATCACTAAAGATCTAATAAAAAAACTCAACCTTTAAGGCAGTAAATAGTTCAGAAAGTAAACCTGGAAAACCGTAATGGTGTTGTGGGAAGAGCAGAATTTGGATGCTGCTCATCATTATTCTGGATTTCAGCTTTCTGCAATGTTTTATCAACCCCATTCTTTTCACTTGCCTCTGTTTCATCTTCTTGTTCATCTTCCATTTCCACTGAAGCAGATCCTAGATTTGGAAAGTCATTGAAGGCACAAAACTATTTAGAATTAATAACACCAAAATAAGAAGTTAGTTTATTTATTTCTTGGATCATTTAAAGCCACTACATGATTAGAGGAAGGATGCCAGTGTACTAAGTAGCTAATCTGTATGAAAGCAAACTTTTGGGTAAAACTTACCATCCTTTCTTCCAAATGCATTCTTGCATCCTTCACATCTGCAGTTAAGGGAGCATCCAACACCACCCTTCACAAGAGAACCATGATTTGATGAATCAGTTTATATTAAACATTAAAAGCACACAGAATATGCCAAGGAAACTACCTGATAACATTCACAGTATTTCTTTAGGCAACTTGATTTCTTGCAGTTGCATCCCCTTTTATGCCGGGCTGAAGCAGGTGTTTTGCTGGACTCATCCTAGATCAAAGAAGCATTCAAGTTAAAATAAAAGTTTGACTATTTTGCCTAAGCAAAAGTTAAGATCAGATTTGAGCTAACCCCAATTTCAGGTGCAGGTTCAGAGGTCCTAATCACTTTGGGAGCGAATGCAAGTGGGTTGCGAGACTCTATCTGTTTACGAGTTGCAAGAACAGTATCTTCATGAATAGGCTTGTTGAAGCAATCTTGACATGCACATGGCTCTATGCAGTAGACACCAGCAGCAAAACATTCACAGTACCTGCATGGTGTGCATATTACATGATATATGATCATTATGATACCAGATAAAGGATGTGTATAGACATGCCAAGAGTCAAATAAATGAGGGAGGAAAGGGAAGGGAAGGGAAGAAAAAACTTAAGCATTCACCTCCAGCATGCTAAACAAGAGGAGGATATAATCAAATTGAAAACTAAGATGATCTATTAGATCCAAGTTTGAAGCCTGGTTCATGTAAGGACCCTGTTCATGGTAAGGGCCCTTGCGGACAGGGATCTTCATTGATAAAGATCGTTTTCCCTAAATAATTCTGCATATACTTCCATAGATGAGAGAAGTCATATGAGATATAACAGCAGACAAACTGTGAAATCTTGCCCAACACGGGATAAAAAATAGCTTGTGATGACGCCAAAGCACAGAGATCTATTTTTGAATAGCACATCCGATTATATTTATTTGGGTCACTAGCTGGAAACAACATCCCTGATTGAATTAAATTTCAGAAGATAACTACTTACAGTTTCAAACACTTTGATTTCTTACAGTTGCAACGCTTGCAGGCCTCGGCTTCTCCTTCCAACCTACGCCTGGAAATAAAATTTAATATCCATGACATTCAAACGTGAGAGATGCATAAACATGCTAATAAGTGTAAGAGTTATTAGGTAATAACTGTACAGAAAACACATTGTCAAATAACATGCCTCTTCTTTTTGGGGCTAGTCTGGCTGAAATCTTCCACAAATGGAACAACATTGTCACTGGGATCCATGTCTCTTTCCATAGACGCTAAGGCCAATGATTCATCAAGCTCTTGACCACTTGTTGGGGAGTGAAAGGAGGCAGCAGAACCAGGCAAAGTAATGGAGGAAGAGAAAGTTTCATGCTTGATTTTTTTGCTATCCCTGGAATTTATTGCCAAAGCATTTAGGTGCAGACCAATTCCAGGTAAAATGCATCTTGAAGAATCACTGCTGGGCTTAAAAGGCACCAATTGTGTATTTTTGTAAGTAATTTTCTCATCTGACTGCACCCCCACTGAACTAGAGCTTGAACCGTCTTCTATGTTCTTCCTACGGGCTCCTACCATTTCAAAGTCAAGACAGCGCCTTCGCATGCCACGATGCAAATTAGAAACAGCCTACAGGATCATAAAATAATTGGACTGTTGTCAGAAAAGTCATTGAGTTCCTCAAAAGTTATGAATTGGAGAACAAGAAGAAAACAATTTTGGTCAAGTAAAATACAAATCTTCAAAATTACAAGGGGGTCAATCTTAAAGAGCATGAAAACTTTGAACAGAGTGTTTATATTTAGGAATTGAAAATGCAACGGAATTGATGCTGCATATTAAGGAAATCATGCCACCATAAGAAATACAAATCAAATCTTGGTACAAGTTTATCCATTGCAGATTGATTAATGGCACAAAAGTTTGGTTTACCAATTCTATATCCTGCATGGTTATATTTTATGTTCCACAAAATTTTGATTGGTGGAACATGTAAACATAAAATTGAATATGGGTTGGGAAGGCGTTTTTTAGTACAAGTTTAAAGGTAGAAAACAGGAGATGCTTTTTAGGTTCCACAATAGTGTTGTGGTTGGAATAGTAGCTGACAGGCTGCCCGTGCTTGGTGCAGCATGACCCATTTGTTTTACACCTGCCTAGCTTCCCTGGGAGTTGCAAGCACAAAAGGTTGCTGTGCTCACTTTCAAGATGTTTATAAGAGTTTGATTCTTTTCCTGCTGGGTATATCAACACGAACAATTACTAGCAAGTAGAAGGGAGTTCGTGCTCGCATGACACAACTAACAATTAAGTGTAAAACAAATAAATCAAAACTATTTCATCAACTAGAAAGATGCAAATTATGCAGCAGATATCGGCAACAGATATGAGCTGCATCTTTTTACCTTAGAAGGATTGCTGATTATGTATTTATTTGGATCCTTATTAGCAGCAAGATTTTCCTGTGTTGGGTCCATTTGCGTCAGCTCAATGGTTTCCCCAGGTTGAGTGAAGGGGTCTTCCTTCTCATTTTGTTCACCAGGACCAATAGGATTGACTGTTTGCATTTTTTGCACCTCACTAAAAGAGGTGCAAAATCCTACAACAGGGTTTGGTGACTTCTGAAAAAGCTCCTTAAAACCCTCTGCATCAATGGGAGAATTGAAAATTAACAGATCGGCAGAATCTGATATAAAATTCTCCCAGTCGCATTCTGTAGCCTCTTTTTTACTCTCAATCTTGTATAACCCTGCTAAATGCACTTGACCTTCAGGGGAATCTTTATGAGAAGCCACATCAGTAAATGGAACAAGTGACGCTATTGTGCCATCAGATTTGGACACAGTATCTATCTGAGTACCACAACGAGGTGTTTGGTCACTATCAGGGGTACCACAATCATAGTTTAACGTCCGTGGCAGTTCAATTGCGAGCTGCAAATGTTCACTAGGAGGTTCAACTGGAGCCTCTGTAATGGACACCCCAGGATCAAAACTCTCCTGTAGCTCAGACGAATTATCATAAAGCTGAGCCGCATCCACAGCTACCCTTTCATCATTACAAGCCTCATTCCCATTTTCAGAAGAAAACTCTGTTTTTGAGAGATCAGCGTAGTTATGCCTGAAAACAGAAGAGTGAAGTTGAACAAAAGTATATATGCTTTTATTGTAGTCCAGACCGGAGGATGGTCAAGAAAGCAAGTCATTTACCTCTTAAGGAACCTAGTTTCCTTGTGAGAGTTGACATGGGGCGAAGTAAAGACGGACGGAAGGGATGCAAAACTAAGCGAGTGGAATGTATGGGCGATGTTTACGGACTTCACTGGCTTGATAGGAGAAAGGCTATTGATATAGCTAAAAACAGGTGAATCCTGCACCCAGAAGCAAAAATCCATGTCAATCATTGAACAAAGAAGCAACCAGATGGAACGAATACAAGATCCCAAATTACTGATCTAGAATCAAATAAGTAAATTCGTCCAGACAGAAGGGTTACTATTACTGATAGATAAAAAAAAAAAAATACAGTATCCTTCTTACACTGACCATAAAAATAAAAAATAAAATGAGAGAATTTTTCAAAAGTCGTTATAAACACCAAATAGATCCTAATAAATCAGGAGAAATTTTTTATTTCTTTCACGAAAATGACAGTAAATTAAGATCTCAAGATTGAAATGCTACTTCGCAGTTCATAGCATTTCAAGCGACATGAAGGTAACACGAGGAAGAACCAAATTGTAAAGATTGAACCTAAATTAGAGATGTAAACCACATGAAACTCAAAATCCAGACAGAGAAAACTAACAAGACAGGACTCTGGTCCCAGAAAAACCCAGGTGAGTCTTTTCTGATAAAACACAGGCAAGTCAACCCACTAAGACACCAAACCCAAGCACATGCAATGAATCAAAACGACCAAAAACACGATTCACGAATGCAAAAGGGTCGGAGAGATCAGAATAAGAGAGGCAAGGAATTACCTCGAACTTAGAAAGAGGAGAGGTGATCTGGGTCTTCTCTGGGGTATCCATTGCCAGAGAAGAAGCTGCTCCGCATAGCTAAGGAGAGAAGAGAAGAGAAGAATTTACACTGACAGGCAACAACTACCGTTTTGTTTTGGTTTCGGTTCTCTCCATTGGCTCTCCATCACTTCGTTTGTTTTCTTTTCTTTTCTTCTCTTGTTTTTGTCTAGAAAGAAGGGGATAAAGAAAGAAAAAGATTCAAGAGAAGGAGCGGGAAAGCGGGAGAGAGTGGATTTTTCTCGTAGAGATAACTTTTTATTGACCCACCTCACCTCACCTCTAGGCTCTACCCAGCACACTCTCTCAACTCTCACAACCCACCACCATAGATAATAGCCAGCCCCACAGTGCCAACAACTGTCTTCCTATCCTATTTCAGGTACTTGGCTGTGTGTCACTGTCTCTGTCTCTGTTTTTAATAAATAAATAATAAATCCCTCTAGAATCTGACGGAGGAGTGATTTACCTTTTACTTTTAAAAAAGTAACGTATCCTCTCTCTTTACTGTTGTAAGAGATTTCTCTTTTTCCGTTTTTCTATTGAAAATTATTAAAGTTGTTTTTACTTGGGGTCTACTGCTATTGACTAATACTGTTTTTGCGGAGTAATTCTTTTTTCAAATATAATGAAATTGATTGCGCATTCTTGAATTCATTTGGCTTTTTTTTTTAATTATTATTATTATTAACATGAATGTGTTGATTTATTTCAGTATTTTTTAATTAATTTTATCAGTTTTAAATTTAATGATTATATAAATTTTCAGTAATTCTAAAGTTTATAAAACTTAAATTAGTGATTTCTACAAAAATAAATTATATTTTTAAAAAATTAAATTAATTTTTTATTTAAAATTAATTTTTTTATATCATATTAATATAATTATATCGGTAAAATCAGATGCACATAATAAAAAATCAAATCGTGACCAAGGATAATTTTCTTAAGCCATTTCTATTTTATAATGATATACAGATAAAATATATAATTTTATTAATAATAATAACAACATCAATAATAATTAGATAAAATTTTTAAGCAACAACGAAAAAAAAACATGAAATCTGCATATATATATACACACACACACACACGTACAGCTAACGGTTTTTATTAGCCCCGTTATGATGCCGTTACTAGTCAGATTCGTCGGTGACTGAGATGGTAAAAACATTTTTTCCAATACCATCCAAGAAAAGAATAAATGATAAATTAATACATGATAGTTATTTTATAATTAAGAAAAAAGAAGAAAGTTGCTTGTAATATTGATATCGGTGTTTGCATCTTTATCCTTATCGAATTGCACGATTGACATTTATATAGTTGGTTTTTATTCATTTCAACTTGGAATTCTCGCTTTTTTATATATTGCTGTTTAAAAACAGCCTCGTTTATGTTATTTTTTTACTTGATTATTTAAATAACATAAAGTGATGTTGCATTAGGTGTGTGTGTGTGTGTTATGTGGCCTATATTTGGAATTTGTGAGTATCTGCCTTGTCTAATTTTTTTAAATAAGAAATTGGAAAATAATCATAAATCGAACCTTTAATTCATCATGTAATAAAGTTTATTTTCTTAAATACATGAATTCAACATGAAAAAAACGTAAATTTCAAATTTTCCATAAATAAAACTTAATAATAATTAACACGTAAATTACTTTATGGATTTTTTAAAACCCAGTAGTAAATAATGTTGAAAAAAAATAGTTGGGTTGTCCAATTTATTTGGTTTATGTTTAATGATACAGGTTAATGGGTTGAACTTATCTATTTTATAGTGGTAAAAATATCTAAGTATTTTAGAAACAAAACTTCCAGATTAAATAATACATTAATCAATTGGTTATAGCAATTTTCATTTATTTTTTATGGCCAAAATATTTAATAACTTGTACTTGATACTTGATAGGTCAAAATAACTTGTAGCTAATACCTGTAAAAAATTATATTTAGTAGGTGTTGGAACTATCAGATGCTCAGGTAAGTATCTTTGCAGGGAGAAAATATACAACAATATTATAGAAAAATATAGTTTCGAGCATGTATGTCGTAGAGAATAAAGATTATAAATATTTTTTCTACGTGGTTCAGGTGATTCTTATAACACCCAAATCTTGTTGTTTCCAAGAAAAAGAAAATTTAAAAAGTCATTTGTTCATGACTTTAACAAAAAACAAATATCTTTTACATGACATTAATAAAAGATAAACATTTATTTCATATCATTAATGAGATGATAAGTGTGATGAATCTCTTAAGAGATCTTCAGCACATCTATAGACATAAAGGAATCATTACTTCTAATATGAAAGATCAACTAGACTAATATATATACCAAGCTTATATTAACTTGGACTTGGTTGATTACAAAGTTTAAGTGTTTGAATATGATAAACATGTCAGAGTTATATTATATTAAACTTAGTTAAGTGTTAAATCTAAATATTTTAAATTTAGCATGGTTGTTACACTCATTTTATTCTTAAGATATTTTCTATTAGTAAAAACACATAACAAAAAAAATATTAACTCATTAGATATACCGATAAAATATTTATATATATATAAAATCTAGCAGAGAAAAAGCCAAATTCTTCCATACTCTAGGAATAACAACAAACGCATTTGACTAGTGAGAGTGGTAGGAGATTGGTTTTAGTTAAAACAATAACAAAAATTGAAGATACCGTATAAATTAGTAGTGATGTCAATCATCCCGTGCAAACATTCCAAATAAAAAACATAATTCTGTGTTGATGAAGGTGGGGAAATTGTCAGGTACAGAAATCCACAATATCAGGAATTCAGGACTCTAATTATTCAAAACCAAAAAATAAAATAAAAATGGCAAACATCAATGATAGATAGCAACCCCCTCGTATCCTCGTATAGAGCCCCGGAATGCCAACAAACGCAAGCTCCCCGGAATGCCAAGAGGTGCAATCCTGTCTCTCGGACAATGTAATGCCAGTCAGGGCTTGATGTTTCTGTCGGTTTTTAAAAACAATACACACCTCCACCTCCGAATTTAATTGACGAGTGCTCTAAGGAATCCTTTACCTTTCCGAAGAGTGATTTATTTTTTCGAGAGCATTAATTTATACATGTATATGAACAAATGTCTAGCTTCGTAAATACATGATGAACAGCTGTCTAAATTATGTTTTTCTTATGTGCATGCTTGCATAATTCCGACACAGTTGACTGCATGCTTCGACCATTTCTATTTTCCAGTTACGTGCAAAACTCTATAATCAAATATAACTTTGGATCGTCCTTTTTTAAAAAAACTTTTCAGAGAATAATTATGTCACCGTAAAAACCGTAAAGAAAATGTGATATTTGAATTTAAAACCAGGTAAGTTATGTACAGATACAGCTTTTTATTACCCCGTTACGATGCCATTATTGGTCGGATATCCGTCAATAATTGAGATCATAAAAACCTTTATCCCAAGATCATCGCAAAAGAGATTAAATTATAAAAATTCATGACAGCTGTTTGAAACAAAAGATCGTGACATTTATGTCTGTGAGGGTACTGATATTGGAGTTTCCATGGCTATTTTTTATCGAATTAATAAAAACTGCACCGTCGACAATTATATTGTTGTTTTTTTTAAGCTACGATTCGAAATCGGAATTCTCAATTTTTGAAGATTGTTATTCGGAGATGTGTTTAAAATAGTTTCATTTTCTGTTTTTTATAATTTAATTTTTTCAATAAAATAAAATGCTGTTGGATTGATCGTCAACTTTTTACTTTTTGGTTGGATTTGGTTATTCTTAAGCTACGTTCGTAAATGCACGTCATGGCGTTCGGTAAATCAAACTTGATCATGGACCCACCTAGTTCCTCCATTTAAACCATCAAAGCAGGAGGTTGATATTTATATTTGTTTTTTTGTTTAAAAAATATTTTTTAAAAAATTAATTTTTTTAATTTTAAATTCATCTTATTTTGGTGTTTTCTAATGATTTTAATATACTAGTATAAAAAATAATTTTAAAAAATTAAAAATTATTTTGATACATTTTTTAGTAATAAATACTTTAAAAAACAACATTATCATACTTTTAAATATCCCAGTTGCAGCTGTAGCTATGACTATAAAATTAAATTTTTGACATATATATATATATATATATATATATATGGTTTTAGTTGCAAGCTTTGCAAGTATTAACATATGATTTGTAAAACCTAGATCCCGCTACTTCTATCGCGTAGTATTTAGTGTGCGAAAAAGGAAACTCTTGAGCTGGAGAGAGGATCGCGACTAGGATGAGCTGGGTGGAGGCTGTTTTCAGTCGAAACAATAGTTTAATTTATTATTAAATTGATATGTTTCTTTGACAAGACAAGATGATATTGTCAATGATTTCGTGTTAACATTTCATACAAACATCATAACCCCATGTTAATAGTGACGATGAAGAGATTGATCGAGCACAAAATGTTTAAAGATTCAGGAGGGTTGATTAGTGGGGCACCAAGACTATATATTGCCATGAATTGTAGTAGATATTGTAACCCTCTCGTGCTTTGATTTCTCAAGTACATTCATTTGATTCTACACCGATTTTCATTAAATAAACCAACCGCCCTCTGAAATTCTAATTCCCTCAAATTTTATCCATGTGTTTTTCTTAATGAAATTTTATATTAAATTAGCCTATAATTTCTTAATTAAATCATCTTAATTATTCGAGACACATATAAAAAAAATTAATTAATTTTTAGAATTTTTTTTTATTTAAATAAAAATATTTATGAATGCAATCCTATATTGATGTGTTTACAATACTAACTAATATCAATTAGGATTTATAGTGATTTATAGGGAGATGTATATAAATGGAAGGTCTCCAGATTAATTTGTGCTAACTTCAACTCTAATTTTATTTTTATTACAGAACTAAAGCCACATTGGCTCATTATTTACAGAGTCAACATGTTGCTCGTGATACTCCTGGTGCTGGTGCTACCAGCAATGTGCCATAATCTGGTAATATATATAGCTCTACGTGTTATTTGAAAGTGTCACGATGCCGTATTGATCTGGGAAAAAATGGGTGGCATTGAACGTCAACTGGGTGAGCATATCCTTCCCGTGACCATTAGATTTTTACTTCGATGTTGCAAATCCAAAATATCTACTAGTGTTACTGTTTTTTTTTATTATTATTAATATAATTATATGAACGTATATTTTGATTAATTTTATAAATTTTGAAATTAATAATTATATAAATTTTCAGTAACTTTAAAGTTTATATAAAAAATAAAAATAAAATTTAATTATTTTTATTGCCCTTGTAAGTTGTAGCTGTGGGTGCGGTCGTGTGGAAATTAAATCACAGACAGGACTATTTTTGATGATTTAAGATAAGGAAGATCAATCCAGATGCTTGTAAGGTGTAGCCTTACTGGTCAATAAACACCGTTAAATTAAAAGGATCATCGTGGCTGGCGATGATGACAGCTAGGGATATTAGCCTTTGGCGCGCAAATATTTCAAAAGTAGGTTATCAGGTAGGTTTCTGGTCCACTAGAAGTAGTGATAGACCTTAACCATTTTTCTACCAATAACAGCCAATGAACCCTATCCAGTTAAGGGCTGCCAAGTGGTATTTTTTTAAAAAAATATTTTTTTTATTATTTTAAAATATTTTAATGTATTGATTTCAAAAATATTTTAAAAAATAAAAAAAATATTTTAATAGATATTTTTTAAAAATAATTACTAAAACACTTTTAAATAAAATAACTCTTAAAAAACTATTAAAACTTTTTTATTATAATTCAAAATACATGGATGGTTAATAATTCATTAAAATTGTATTAACATTACTATTTTCTTCGTCCCAAATGAATTTGGTTCGAATCATATATTCTTTGAAAGAAAAAAAATAAAAAACATAAACTCTAATCATAGTTTTAGTGTAATATGGATTCGGACATGAAAAAAAAAAATTAACGTCAATTCAATCAAATATATATGTTGCTTCTTATTTTCAAATCAAACCAATTAAGAACGAACCCTGATCACTCCATGGTTTGTGCACTAGGAGCAAGAAAACATCTACAGAGGACGTTAGTTATAGTGTTTGTTGGCCCTTTACATCAAAGTTTTAAAACCCTCGTGTCTCGATCACCTACTCATATTTACGCCCCTTCAACATGGTGGATGAGTCAAGCTGCGCATTGAAAAGCCAGTAAACTACCTGAGCCTCTATGATCTTAAGTTCATCTAGCAGAAGCCTTTCACTTTCCCAGAGTTGGGTGTGTAGCGGTAACAATGGGGGAGGGTCCTTAAAGAGGGAGGGTGCTTGTGGTCCCTCAAGGATGAAGATCGGTGTTTCACGTGAGACCCCATCCTTGTATGAAGAAAGCCCAGACCTAACAGGCTCAAGCAAATTAAAGCAAGCAGCTCATGAGATAATGATAAATATGGATAGGAGTGCATTAATTATTTGTTCTTTCCCAACTCCCCACATTCTCTGGAATATGAACTCCATGCCAAAAATCATAGTGTCGACTAACATGCGTACTTTATAGTTTATAGCATGTTCTATTGTTCTTGCGGGAAAGAACAGCTTTGTTTTCACATAGTTATCAGACTCTGCAATGACAGTATTGCTAACATTGAGATTAACGCCTTAGTAACACACGTAGCAGGAAAGAAAATCAGTGGAAGATAGTGGCGAGTACTACGCTACACATGTTTTATATATTTTAATCTCCAAGTTAAGCAATTTTATAGTAATTATGTATAAACTAAGAAGATGGCCTGTGGTTTTTAAGACCTTTCTTGAATGTCAGACTGTGAATTAAACAAAAGTTTAGTTGACCAACTACTCAAGACTTTAATTGTTTAATTTGGGATGCTCTTGCAGTTGCAAGCGACCATAAGAAAAGTCACGGGTACAGTAATCATGAGAGGCAGTGTCTTACTAGTGACTCCAGCTTACTAAAATATATATATATATATATATATATATATATATATAGACGGCCAGCTCCTCAAAACATTTGTATCTTGTCTTGTGGGGCGGGCTTTGCTAGAAACTTTTTCTGGGTTTTGAGTTTTTTCTGGCGACTGGCTTTATAAGTTATGTTTTAGCTGTGTGGTTTAGTCAGGATTTTGGATCTTTCCTTGATATCTTGCTGAAGGAACTTTCCTGATCTCCAAACAGACAAGGCTACGAGACGAGGATGAAAAAACAGAGTGCTAACTTTTAGTTCGTCTAGGCTGGTGAGCTTCCACGAACTACGAAGTAGTAAAAATACAAATCCATTTGGATGGGCTTTTGCGAAGGAGAGAAATAATGTGCGATGAACAATGCACTCACGCCAAAATTAAGATTGCAAGTGCCTGTTATATTCGCACTGTATTTGTTGACGTGGAGTTGGATCATCGGAATCCATCCGCCACCGTCAGGTAGCCATTAATTTAAGTTTTGAAGGGGGCATGATTTCTTTAAAAAAGATTTAACTGAAACAGGGAAACCTTCATTTCAATGGACTTGGAATGTTCTTGGAATCCTTTAAATGTCCATTGCCTTCAGCTTCTAGGAGTCCTGTACTATTGGGCCTGTCTAAAAGAGGTCTATAAGTAACATGTGAGTTTATATATATATATATATATATATATATATATATATATATATATGTCTTACGAGTCCAGTCATGGTAATTGAAAAACCCAGTAGGCCCAGTTTTGATACGAATAAACTCATGGGAAATTCGTGTCCTGTTGCCTGCCATGTTAATAATTGGGAGCCCGAGTTCATTTTGTACTTGAATAATATGAATGCTGATGAAAACTCATGGGAAACACTACACAGGCCCATAACCCTCGTGGCCTGGTTTGATTCTCCGACCCTGGCAATGGTTTGATTCTCGTGGAATCATTTATTTGGGCTTGTTGTTGTTAAGGAGTTGATTTCAAACCCTTTTTTTAAAAATAAAAAACCTTCTTTCCAGAAAATTTTTTACCTTGACTCCTAAGTTTATTTTTTTTTTATGATTCTGGGTATTCAAGTTATAACTAATTTTTAGACTTATTAAATATTCTGCAAGTGGGTAAAGTAATAAAAGGGTGACAGACATTCATACTAAAATTTAAATTTACAATATAAAGGTAAAAAATTCCCTGTTAGAATCGCAAGGCCACGCCTAGGTGCCTCCTAAGTTTATTTTCCGTAATAGTAATAGTAGACATGTCACATCTTGGCCTTCTGGTCTAGGTCAAAAAAAAAAAGACTGAATTCTCGCTAACAATGCATTTTAGATGTAAGAAATAATCATGTCTGGCTTGTTATGAATATCACATGACATTTTTTTATGACGTGGCGTTTCTTTTTCTTTTTTTCTTTAAAAGAATAGGGAACATCATATTTCCTGATCAATGAAAATGTGATGCGTTCTTAAAACAAGGTCAAACACACTTTCTCGAGGAATGTATAAAATTTAATTTTTGAAATGAATGTCTCCATTTTCAACATCAAGTGGACTGGCATGTTTTTATTGCAGTAGTAAAAATGTTTTAGAATTTTCATAATTTTTCAAATACAAACCGATCACAACAAGGATACATTTAATTACATGAATTCTCAATTAAACAAAAAAAATACATTCACACCATTTTATTGGTTGGTGTTTTGTGATGGGTCAAACTAATTTATTTTTAAATATTAAGAGAATGAAGCAGTATTATTAAACATAGTTAAACAGGTTAATTTAAAATCCTAAAAAAAAAATAAAAAATACATTCCATCAAACCTACAAAACATTCTAAAAACCAAAATCAATTCAATCCTCTCTAAAAAAACATGCATTCGATACTGATTTAGGCTAAAAAAAGCTCAAATAAAAAATTTAAAAATTAAATTGAAAATGTTTTAAAAAATTATTACTCCAATCTATAATGATTTGTAAATGAATGAGTAATAATTTTAGCTATGGTGAAAACCTCATATATTTTAGCTTTATACTCAATATTATCACATTTAAAAGTATTTCAAATAATTATATTTCACATATATAGACACAAGGTCAAGTTATCTAACTAGTTATATGATTTATGATTGTCTACATGTTAGGTATTTTTATTTTTTATTAAAAAATATATAAATACAAGATTTATCAATGCATTTCTATAGCATAAAAAATTCAAGTTAAAATAAAAAATTATATATATATAATCAAATGAATCAAAAATAATATATACAAATAAATAAATAAATAAATAATCACAACAATACTTAATTATTTTTAGAACATCTCTTATTTTTGCTTGTTATTTTTTTTACTGATTTCATTTTGTCGTAATTATCTCATGCTAGAATTTCTTGTGTGTGCCATCGAATCTAGGAACTATTCTCGAAAGGAAATGAACGAAAAAGCAACAATATCAAAACTATTTATCAGATAAGATTAAATATCAAGAGGCACTTTTGCTGTTAACCCAGAAAACAAAGACGCACACCTGTAGGCGCATGAATCTTTCGAAAACAACAATGAAGATGATGGAGTAAAGCCCGTGAACTAACGTTGATAAAGTCTATCAAGATCCAGGAACAGGAGAACTCCAATTGAAAATCTGAAGCTTCAGGATCAATTTCATTTTTGTCTTGTATGTTTGTTTTGGTGATTAGAAAATATTTTTCTAGTATTTTTAAATAATTTTGATATATAAATATTAAAAATAAATTAAAAAATAATATTATTTTAATATAATCATAACAAAAAATATTATTAACGTAGTACAAAATAGTCTTGACATAACCCAGATAAAAATCACTTTATTGCTATATCATTTGAGTTGTGTATGTTTTATAATGTGGTATAGGGTGTTTATGTAAAATTATTTTTTAATTAAAAATATATTAAAATTAAAATTAAAATTTATTTTATTTTCAATATCGGATGCTTCAAAGTCATAAAAAATACTTTAAAAAATATTAATTTAATATATAAATAAAAAATAATTTGAAAAAACACAAAGAACTGCCCTTCAATTCTCTTAAATACACTTAATTTGGCCATGTTTGAAACTGTCAAAACAAGACCCCACTGCAATAAAATTAACTCTTAATGAAATTTGTCTAAGAAACTTACTAAAATAAATGTTATAATATATATACTTTATAACGACTCTTATATTAACTGTCATTGCTATATATATTATGAGATATTTGTCTTGAGTTTAGCAACAATCATAATATATTTTTACTAACACTTGGCATTAAATAAATGGCACATGGAATGAATGGCTTTGAATTCAACACAGGCAAATTAAGCTCTATCATAATTACTAGTTTAATTGGCATGGTAATAACCGTGGCTTATAATTCTTTTTATTTATCTAATATTCAAACTATTATGAACATGCATGTGATCTTAGCAAATTCCAGGCTCATTCAAAAATCCGATCCATAATTTCATTCTGTAGGCTCAAGCATAACTCCACTGTTATAATAGTTTGAATGTTAGATAAATAAAATTAAGAATTCTATCCTACACTAGGAAGGAAAGAAATTCCAAGTCAATAATTTTTATTTTTAAAATTAATTAATTAATCATGCATGATACCTATTGTCAAGTTTTTTTTTTAATTTAATTAAAAAATTGCATCCTGAATTCTCTCTCTCTCTCTCTCTCTCTCTCTCTCTCTCTCTATATATATATATATATATATATATATATATAGGTCTAAGTGTGCCATTTAAATTAAATTCTATAGACACTATGCATGCCTTTAAATTTCTACAAAAACATTAGTTTGAAAATGTATTTTTTTTTTTTATAAATATCAGTTTGATATTGATATAAATTAATTAAAAAATAAAATTCTTCTCAACCTATTTTTCTTTACAAAATTTTTGTTTATATTCATCAAAAACAAAATAAAACTTTTTAAAAAATTTATAAAAGTTATTATCTACGAGTTTTAAGACTTGGCTATATTGCTATACCATGAATTGTATAACTTTAACTCTAAAACAAATATAATAAAAAAAAATTAATATCTTAAAAACAATGACAATTACGCTTCAAAACCTAATTGCTACACTAGCTTCCCTAACAGATCCACTGCCACAAATCTCATTGTTTTTATTTTATTTTTTTCCAATCGAGATTGTCTGAATTTGTTGCCTGATATGCACAATTAAAGGATGCTGGCTGCATAAACTGAAGACACCTCTCAAAACTTTCAACTGGTTAAATTCTTCAAGGACGTCAAGCTTAATCTCTCACTTTACCTGGCTTAATTTAGACCAGGTTCGTCTAACTTCAAGAAAAGAAGACAAAGATAGAGAAACAACTCAAAGTTCAAATTTGCGTTAAAACTCCCCGGCGTTAGTTCTTGTACATGCATGCAAGGGGCGGAGCGAGGAAATTTTTTTTCTTGGGCTATAAACTGTTACTAATCCTTGTTGTAAAGCTAAGTTAGAGTTTGGAAATTCTTACTTGATCGTGATGGTTTTGCACTCTTGTGACTCTCTATTTAAATTCCTTTTCAAAACCTAAGCTAAGACCCGATGTTGTTAAGAAGAAGAAAATTAAAATCCCATGGTGCTTATCGAGTATTAATAAAGGTAAAAGAATGGATTTTAATAAATGATAGAAGAAAAAATCTTTGTAAGGAGTGGGTTTTTACAAAAAACAAAAAAAAAACAAAAGAGAAAGTGTTTATTTTTTACTTGTGTTTGTAGGCGACAACGCGTTCTCTGTTGAGGTTCGAGGCGGAACCCGGAATATTATTTTTTTCTTGTACAAAATCCAAAAAATTCATTATTGCATATAAACCTTCAAATAAAATTTAGTCAAAATAACAAAAATACAACTAAAATTAACCCTACAAAAACATATAGGGTTTATCGACAATATGATTTCAAAAAAAAAAAACAAACAAATTAAAGTTCTTAGCATTAGTTGCACTTGCAATTCTAGGCTAAAGATCAACACACTCCTTTCCACTTGTACTGGTAATTGCTGAGCCTTCATTTCTCCTTTGGGGTTCACAATGACACCATTATTATCTTTAAAATACATGAAAACACCATCCTTTCGGCGTCAAGGCTTACGTTGCCTAACAATGACAACAGACATAACTTTCTTCCTGAGATCAGGCTTCCTTTTCTTGACAATGGCCATTACCATATCATCAACGTAGACAGAAGGCAAACTGTTCAAGCGACCTTTAATTCCCTTTACAGATATGATGTAAAGGTTATGCAGGAGAGTATTGAGTTTTTTAATTAAATTTTTTTAACTTGAGCTACAGCCTACCTTAGCCTCCTATATTCCTCCGCCCTTAATGCATGCATGCGTGATTGTTTTTTCTTGACATGATAATTGGATATTTAACTTCTAAGCTCAACCCAAGCATACCGTATCTACAGTTTTGCCCTTCTGGGAATGATAGAAATTCATCAGAATGCCCAGAAGCAGCCACTCAGAATATATTTACTAGCATTCTCATGTTGAGATTCATGCCTCTTGTTAACAAAATGTTATAAATTATACATCCCTAGTTTGCTGTTGTTTTAGTTGACGGCAATACCATAATATTGGTCTTTACAATGAAATTAAAGGACGGCCGAGTCTGGACATGAATCCAGCTGAATATTAGTAATTGTTGTGTTAATTTACGATAAATTAATTAAGATTTATGTTCACTGTTCGACTTTGACAGTGACAAAAAGATCTCACATGTGACTGTCTAATTTCAATATTCACGGCCCAGAGTAGCTTTACCTGTTTATTTTTGTCTTTTAAGAGTATTTAAAAAAAATGAATTTTTTTAATTTCAATTTTTTGTATTATTTTAATATAATGTTATCAAAAATAAATTTTAAAAAGTTAAAAAATATTATTTCAATATATTTGTAAATAAAACATTTTTAAAAATAATTAATAAACAGAATCAAAGTAATACAAAGCCACAATTCAAGTAAAAAGTTTTAATTGACTTCTTACTTACTATTTTACTTTAATAATTTGATTTTATCAATCTGAAAACATTTACATTAATTCCTCATATTACGTTTTACTTTCTTTTTTCTTAAAAAAAATCATGAGGTTTGCAGCAATTACCTTGAAGTTGATGTATAAAAAAGACAAATGAACACAGCAGCATTTCCTATCCTTGCTGATAAGATATGGTTTGGTGGCTCCGAAAATCCACTATGATAGATTTAGATTTTCTAGATAAAAAGGGCTGAAAATCATTTCTTATCCCTTCACTTTTCATATTCCTATAATCGTATATCCAAGACAAGTTAGTAGAATATCCGCTTGAAAAATGTAAAAATACTCGACATATCGAAAACTTCCATCCCATATAGAATCAAAATCGATTTGGACTAAAGATTATTTGAACAATTATGGTTGCAAATCACTCGTAAGGTTAGCCAACTTTTTTATAACTTGATCCTATTTCCTTGGAGATATACTACCATGTCTTGGATGGTTGGATTTGTTTTTCGTGTATATCAAAACCAGAGTGCACATGGACATGGTATTCGTACATTGGTTTTGTACTTTGATTTACTTTTCTTTTAAACACATTTTCCGATGCTATATTTAGAAACACACTCTCTCTCTCCAACAGGCCGTATTTTTTCCAACCTCGGCGCTTCCCACGCTTTCTCCACTCTATTTGGTTAATAACAGTCGCTTTATTTTTTGTTCGATTATTCTAAGCTAATATTTTTCTTTGAAATCCCATCCACAAAAAAACCTTCTTCTCTTCATCCATTTATATTGTGTGGAAGAAAACAAAGGGAATGTTGATGATGGTGAATATGATATCATTGAGCCTTCACCGACTCTATCCTTGCCCTTCGTATCCCTTTCTAGAGATTTCAAAGTCAACTTTATTGCCCTTTCTTTGACTTTTTTTGGTTACTTTTTTTTTTGGTTTATAGGTTTTGCTTGCTTGCATGCGTGCTGTTTTTTTTAATTATTATTATTATTATTTTATTGTACATAAAGGTTTGATTTTTCGAAATTTTGCTAGTTTTTGAATTCTGGGTCATTCTTATTTTATTGGGCTTTGTTTAGATAATGGTGGGAATTGGGTCGTTTTCTTAGGGTTTACCTATTGTTTTTGTACGCAGTTTTGTTTCGTTCGGATACGGGAAATAAACATAAATACAGTCGATGATGGGAAATTTAGTTTTTGAACCAATGTAAGGGTCAATTCATTAACAAAGAGTTTTTATTCTCAATTCTGATTGGTAGGCAATCTATTTACAAAATAGTGAAATTTTATGGTTATAAGGTCAATATTGGAGGGAACTTGAATAGGATTTTGGGTTGGTGAAACTGGGTTTCTACTTGATCAAAACTTTTCATTGCTATCTTTGATTAGTAATTTGATCTTAGGAGGGGTTTGTTTTGCACATTTAATTTGTAATTACATAAGAATTTTGAAACTTTTCCCTTTTTGATCTTCAAATCTTGATCAGTTCATGGGAATTCGAAGGCAATGAGTATGATGATGAAAAATTGAAGTTTTTTTGTTTTACTTTTCTAGGATTGTCGTCTAGAATTTAAGGTTGTCTCTGGGATTCACGGCTATTGTCTTTTATTTGGTTCTTTGCAATGGATTCAAAAACAAGCGGTGATGCTGGTGATGTCATGCTAGAGAGGAAACCGGATAGCCAGGAAGGTAGTGACAATTCAAAGGTGAAAGGTATAGGAGGTGTGAGTAGCAAAGATATGTTTTTTCGAGCTGATAAAATCGATCTCAAAAGCTTGGATGCACAGCTTGAGAAGCACCTGAGCAGGGTTTGGTCAAGGAACACCGAAATCCAAAGGCCTAAAGAAGAGTGGGAAATTGATTCGTCTAAATTGGAAATAAGGCACGAGGTAGCCCGTGGTACTTTTGGGACCGTGTATCGTGGTACTTATGATAACCAAGATGTTGCAGGTCATTGATCTCTGTTTCCCAGTGCTCATTTTGTATTTCCGTGTCTTTTCATGCTTACGTGATGGTTCTAGTGTTTTGATATTCAGAGTTCTTAATTTTGTTTGGTTTCTGTTTCTGTAAAGGTCATGCTATAGAGTAAATAACGATATTGTGTTTTGCCTGTCCTCCAAATCTTTGTTACGAGTTGCCTTTATACTGCTGCTTATTAACATGATCTAAATTTTGTTGCATATATGTGGAAATGAATATAAAGCTTTGCCCGGCATTGTATTCGCAACGACATATTGAAATGGATTTCCTTTGTTACCTTATCATTTTATCGCTAATCCTAGGAAACAGTTTTCCCTATCCCTTGCGTATTCTTTTGTATGCTACTTTTGAATGTGTCCCTTTTAAGCTGCCTGCCTGGATTGGGGGTAACAGAAAAAAGTAACAAGGCAAACCATTCATCTTCATTAGTATTTAAGGCTTGGGAGGTGGGAGCATCTCTTCTTTTAGTTTGGGGGGGCGCAAGAAAAGGATTCATAAGCTGACATCCTCGTTTGGATTATCCATTATAACTTTATAAGAACTTAGCATGTGATCATTAAATTTGCAATGCCTTTGAAATTTATCATCTTTTGATCATTGACTATCATGCAATGATTTTAGGATGTTTACGTGCCTCTCTAATTTCTCCTTGTCTTGCTCAAGAAGTCATTGGAAGTACAGAAAATTTTGCCATTCTCTGTCTGAATTGGTTTGTTTGATATCTAATGCCTGCAAAATCTTTTCACTACAACTCCTGATAAGCATTGATGAAACTGCGGTCTGTTTCAATTGGAGAGATTGTTGGCATTCAGCACTGTGCATGTTGATGTTGATCTCTCACTGAACTGTTGTTGGATGTTATAGTGAAAATGTTGGACTGGGGGGAGGATGGTATTGCCACAACTGCTGAAACCACTGCTGTGCGGGCATCATTTCAGCAAGAGGTTGCTGTCTGGCACAAGCTTGACCATCCTAATGTTACAAAAGTACGAACTCATTCTTAAACTTGTTATGTTCATTTTATTATGAGCATCATGTTACATGATAGTTGGCTTTTTTGGGTCATGCAATTGTCCATCTTGTATTACCTTACCAGTAATTACATTACAGGTTCCTCTTGGCAAGCATGGTTTTCTTGACACTTTGCTTTAAACATAGTTATATTTCTGTATCTTATCATAGTGCATGGAATTCATAAACTATATGTAAATTTTGACATACATCAACGGGAAAAATGCTTTGCTACTTAAGCAAGATTTTTGAGTTGAAACCATATGCTTGAAGGATCACCCTCCCTGTCATTCTGGTTGTTACCATAAGCTTATCATTTGTGTTATTTTTATTTCTGATGCTTTATTTATTTATTTATTTTAACAGTTTGTTGGTGCATCAATGGGAACTTCAAACCTGAAAATTCCTGCCAAAAACCCATCTGATGGTTACATCTCCCTTCCTGCTAGGGCTTGCTGTGTTGTTGTTGAGTATCTCCCTGGTGGGACGCTTAAAAACTACTTGATAAGAAATAGTCGAAAAAAACTTGCTTTTAAGGTTGTGATCCAACTTGCTTTGGATCTCTCTAGGGGGTGAGTTTTAGTTTTTGTTAATTTTCTTTTATTGAAAATTTCCCTAAAAAAATGAAATTACAGACTAGTTTTACTAATTTGCAGTCTTAGCTATCTACATTCAAAGAAGATTGTACATCGTGATGTCAAGACTGAAAACATGTTACTAGATTCTCATAGAAATCTCAAAATTGCTGATTTTGGTGTTGCCCGTGTTGAAGCTCAGAATCCATGTGACATGACTGGTGAAACTGGCACACTTGGATACATGGCCCCAGAGGTATTTCATGCTTTAACAAAACCTTTTCTTCCCTAGGCAGAAGTGGTTTATAAAGAAAATTTTGTATATTAACAAGTGATTGGTTATATAAACAAGTCCAGAAATGCATATAAATGATGTGTAATGATGATAAAATCAATCCTTGTGCCATGTTCAATATGGAATCTGTGAGGGCGTGTTTTTTCTGTTAATTATAAATTTATAACCATATGGACACGGGATGCAATTGAATTGGCATATTTGAATTGTTATTTAATTGCAACTATCTAACCTGATACTTTATGCAGGTTCTTGATGGCAAACCGTATAACAGAAGATGTGATGTCTACAGCTTTGGCATCTGTTTATGGGAAATATATTGTTGTGACATGCCTTACCCTAATCTTAGCTTCGCTGATGTCTCCTCTGCTGTTGTTCGACAGGTTAGTTTTGTGATTTAAGCAAGCCCTCATGCCTAGTTCTTCTTCTTATTTTTCTTGTTCATGCTTTTCTTTCTTTCTTTTGGTTGTATGGTGACCTGAGGAGGCTCAAAGTAATTGTTATCACCGTTCATAATTAATGGATTTAGGAAAGAATTTTGTGACCATATTGTTATCCACATGACATGTGATTTGGCATCTCGCATGTGAGGGAGCCATTGTCAGCAGTTCATGAATGACTCAGGTCCATTTCTTCTTTCAAACTCAGTGATGCATATGCCCTTCTAACTAATTTATTGTACAGCATTGATGCATCCCAGCTACTTTTAGCAAAGTGGCAATATGGAATTGACATCACTGGATATCCCTCGTAATGCTTTCAAATGCCTTTATTGGTTTTTACAAGCAAGGGAGGAAAAGGCTGAGCTTAGTTAGCTGTAAAGCTCTCGAGAGAATTGATATCTTTTTATGAAAACATTTTGTTCTCTTGCTAAAACTTTGTTCGAGGTCTTAAGATCTAGCATCCTGCCAAAGGTCATCAAATATTGGGAAATTCATGCTTCATGATTTCATTGGCAGAATTTACGGCCAGAGATTCCAAGATGTTGTCCAAGTTCTTTAGCAAATGTCATGCGAAAATGCTGGGATGGAAATGCAGAAAAACGTCCTGAAATGGCTGAGGTGGTGAAAATGTTAGAAGCGGTTGATACAAGCAAGGGAGGAGGGATGATACCTGAAGACCAGGCATCTGTCTGTTTCTGTTTGACCCCTGCTCGCGGACCCTAAGTTGTGTTCTTTACCTTCCTCCTCGTTGTCTCTCCCCCATTCATTTTGTAATGAGTCGGAGTTGCGACATCCAGCTCTTAGTTCGATTGGTTACAAACTCGTGCTTCACGAGATGAAAAACAGTCTATTCATTATTCTGCAAGAATGGGGAAATAAGGTGGTTTTTTGTTTTGAAGTTGTAATCTTTTGCTTATTACAAGCTACCGTGCTTGTTGCACACGATGTGTTGGCACTGCAAGGGCTTTGCAATTCATGCGTGATAGCACTTGCATTTTAGGAAAGCAGTTTTGGTAGATTGGCTGGATCGGGATGTGTGAATAACCGGTTAGTGACATGGCACTGCAGCCCTTTGAGGATGTAAGCCTGTGAACAGTTTTTGCGGCTCCAGTTCTTGCAGCCGCTGCGTTTACCTGGTTGAAATTCAACACCACCTGCTAATTTTGCTTTTGATGGGAGCTTTTGGATACGAGTCAATGCAATGAATAGTATGGTCTCAATCCGTGTTATACCTTCTTAAAATGAAATAAATAATTTAACAATATAAATTAGAAACGGTGAATTATGAGAATTGTACTTAAATTTGCAGGTTTGAAACATTGACCGTCGTTTGAATCGATTTCTGTCCATGCTCACTCTGGCTTTATGTTTTTCCGGTTTGAAGTATGCATATCCAGTGTTGTGAATAAAGAAGAAAAAATCTGAACGTTTCTACCGTTATATATCTTGGGCTAAGCCCATTTGTCCAACTCCACCTGAAGCCCAATACCAGCCTCAAACAATAGCTCTGATCAAACCCATCCCGCCCATTAAGCGGATATTGGACTTAAAGGGCACAAAACCCTGACACGTTTGTGTGTACGACAGCAGCCCATTAGCTAAACTTGAAGATATCAAAATTAAAGAGATTTCAGGCTTAGAAATTTGAAGCTTTCTCCTACCGAGTAAAAAAAATAAAAATAAAAATAAAAATCCCGATCCACTAGTGAGCAAGCTTTAATCAACTGGAATTTTATAAATGGAGAGTGATTGTGTGAGCAAATTATCCAGACCACAAAGAATGTCTCCTTTTTGGCTCAACACGATAAGATCGTTGCCTGTCTCTGCATTACTTGTCACTAAGCGCACAAGTCCTTCAAGATTTTCCAACAATAAGTGGAACTCCCAGTCGGATCAAATAGATGTTGCTTGCCTACCCACTTCCTTTCGTCTCGAAATCGCTGTACCTAAAACGACAAATTTATGGTCATTTCAAACATTGCTATATATATATTATCAACACCTCTGAAATGTATCGGAAAGCACTGTAGCTTTCCTGTTTTTTTTTTTTCACTTTTGTTCTTTTTTTTATATATGTTTTTTTTTTAAATTAACCTTTTTTTCTGCTTTTTCTTCTTCTTTTTTAAAATTATTTTTATTTTTTAAAATTATTTTTATCAATTTTTTTAAATATTTCCCTATATAGTTTTTTCTCTTTCTTTCTATGATATAAAACACGTGGGGAAATGTTTAAAAAAATTGTAGCTTTCCTCACTTTTTTTTTTTCTTTTGTTCCTTTTTTTTACATATTTTTTTTTTCTAAAATTGACTTCTTCTTCTTCTTTTTTTTAATTTTTTTTTGTTTTGTTTTTTTAAATTATCTTTGCCATTTTTTAAAAAAAATTCCCTATATGGTTTTTTCTTTTTTTTCTGATTTTTTTTCAAACTAATCTTTATCAATTTTATTTTTTTTATATTGAGCTGGTTGAGAATTTAGTTTCGTAATTTTTTTAAAAATTAACACTGTGAATTGCTGCAGTGTTTCCCCCACGAAGTTTTTGTTTTGCTATAGTGTTTTCCCAATTGTTTTTTTTTTCAATTATCATTGTTGAATTTATTTTTTCAATATTAAGCTAGTTGATAATTGAGCTTTAGCTTTCCTCGTATGTTTTTTTTCCTTTTTTTTTAGAATTTTGTTTGTTGATTTTATTTTTTTAATATTGAGCTAGTTTAGAATTTAGCTTTGTAGTTTTTTTCTTTAAAACAATGTGAATTACTATAGTGTTTCCCTGCTTGGTTTTTTTTCTTTTTTTATTTTTTTTTTCTAGAATTGTCTTTGTCTATTTTATTTTTTTAATATTGAGATAGCTAAGAATTTAGCTTCGTAGTTTTTTTCTTTAAAACACTGTGGATTGTTATAATATTCCCCCACATGATTTTTTTTTGTTATATTTTTTTTCAAAATTATCTTTATCGATTTTATTATTTTTAATATTGAGCTGATTGAGAATTACAACTTCAGAATTCCTTATAAAATACTATAAATTGCTACGGTGTTTCCCTGCTTGGTTTTTTTTTCCTTTTGTTTTTTTTTATGATTTTTTTAAAAATTATCTTTGTCAATTTTATTTTTTTAATATTGAGCTGGTTGAGAATTTAACTTTGTTGTTTTTTCCTTTAAAATATTGTGAATTGCAACAGTTTTTCTTCATGTGATTTTTCTAATATAATTTTTTTCACAAACCCATGACAACGCACAAGCCCACGGCATCGTGCGGGCATGACATATATATATATATATATATATATATATATATATATATATATATAGCTTGTTTGGTATTATAAGTAATAGTTTGTTTTTTAAAATGTTTTTTTTTGCTTGACAATTTTTCTAAATAATATATTTTATTTTTTAAATTAGTATATTAAAATAATTTAAAAATACAAAACTAATTTTAAATAAAAAAATCTAACCAGCCTCGTATACAATCAAGCTTATAATGGATAAGCTTCTAATTTTTCTCTCTCCTCTAATATTTTTTATTAACATGGTTATTTGAGATAATTTACACATATTCCAACTAATCATATATATTATAAAATTAATAATTATATAAACCTTCAATAATTTTAAAAAATTTCAAAGCCATAATTATCAGAAAATCTAACCTTTTATGCTATCTCTTAATATTCCCTCCTCCCTGCTCTAAATCTTATTAACGACGTTAGTTGTTGAATACGGTCCTCCTGCATGTACAAAGGAACATGTGATTTCCACATTGGTCTGGTGCCCGCACATACGTAGACCAATATGCCACATGTGGTAATAAGGTGGAACCTTAAAATTTCGTACCCCTATTTACAAGGAAAAGTGATGATCGATTGATAACATAAAAAAAAAATTAAAAAATAGTTCTAACATTTAATCTGAACTACCTACTATATAGTTCCCACCACCACCACCACCACCACCACCACCCTATTTATAAGTATAATTAAAAAATATTTTTTTTATTTTAAAAAATTTATTTTTAAGATTAATGCATCAAGAAGTTAAGTCAAAGCTATTATGCTATTGTTAAAAACTCATTGATTTTTGTGTGATAAAAAGATGTTGCATAAGATTCAATAAATAATTAAAAGAAGAATATAATAATCTCGTTTTCTTATTTTATACTTCTCGGTACAATTCATATGGATGTTTAGGGATAATGAAATCTCTTTATATTTTTTGTATTTAATGCTTTTTTTATTCTAAAAAATTAATTTACTGCATAAATATATTTTTTATATAGTTTACTTATAAAAAAAAAATCAAAGAAATTTTCACCTCTTGTTAACTTCATAACTTCGTCGTTAGATTATGTTTAGTACGAGAGGAAAGGAGGTGAAGTAATTTTTTCACCTCCTTTCCCCTTATTTAGCATACAAAATTGAAAGGAGGAAAAATTTATAAAAAATATAGTGTTAGAGAATAATATAAATTATATCATGGAACTTCACTTAACAGTTTAAAATATTGAGTTCATATAATTTTTTAACATGGTATCAGAGCCTTATTGACCAAGCGGTCACAAGTTCGAATCTCAGCATCTATATTTATTTGATAAAAATTAAATATAAAATAATATGAGACTGTGCAAGTTTCAAGTTCAAAGGGTTTTCATTTGAGGGAGTGTGTTAAAAAATAATATAAATCATATCTTGGAACCTCACCTAATAGTTTAAGTTATTAGATTGAGATAATTTTTTGACATAAAACATTTAGGGTGTTGAAGTATTGCCGTCCAAGAGGGAGGAGTAAAAAAAAATTGTTAAGCAAAAAAATTTTTGGTTTTTATTTTTCTCTTTCATTTTTTTTATTTACATATCTAATTTTTATTTATTTATCTTGTGCTTTGTGTTTGAGGCCCATCGATTTGTATATATTTTTATTTTAAATTGATTTAAGATATAAATTAATCTTCTATAGGATCCATTCTAATTAATTCATTGTCTTTAAACCTACTAAACACATTTAACACTTTATATCTTAATATTCTTTTATATCCTTAATTTCATCATCGGATATTATTTAATATATATTTTTTAAAATGATAATTATATATATAACAAACACAATCTGTCCGTAACATCGTAGTAGAAGTTAAAAATCATTTGTCAGTGCTTCCAAATGGCGCACATAAATCACTCCTTATAGGAGCATAGAAAAGGACACGGCGTTGGAATCTTAAGTTTCTGAGCTGGACTGCATCCAGAGCTATTTTTTTTTTAAAAAAAAAAAATAATAATAATAAGAAAAGGAAAAGATTATAATTGGTTTGAGAATATGGTTCTGTTTATTTTTCAAGATATTTATTATTTAAAAATATATTAAAATAATATTTTTTTATTTTTTTAAAATTATTTTTTATATTTATGTATTAAAACAATTTAAAAATATTTTTAAAACACAAAAAAATATTTTCTTTCTCAAATTTCAACTCGTCTAAAAGGAACTTTTTTTCCTTTTCCTTGTCTTTCTTTTTGTAAAATTAAAACCTTAAAATGGACAGAACCTGGACTGAATTTGGATCTGATTCAAGCTGACATCTCCATAGCCTACAACACGTAAGCTGCGTTTCTTAATTTTTTACGTGAAGAAAGCGGACCTCAAAGTAACTGGATGGATACAAGCTGACATCTCCATAGCCTACAACACGTAAGCTGCGTTTCTTAATTTTTTACGTGAAGAAAGCGGACCTCAAAGTAACTGGATGGATACAAGCTGCTGCAGACTGTGTCTAGTTTTATATTAGATAATGATAAATATCCTTATCAGGATTTGTTTCTATTCACCACCTAAGAAAGAGGTTGGTACCATTGATGGTGTTGACATTAATAAGATAGACTTTGAGTGTAAATAAAACAAGAAAGGTGTTGAATATTTTTTTTTATTAATTTAAGGGATAGTTAGAAAAATAGTACTTTGATAATTTGATTTATATCTTATTTTATCTCCATATTTTTATAAATTACATTTTATATCCTGAATCAAATAAAAAATATTTTTGAGGATATAAATTTTTATTGAATATATAAATTACACAATAAAAAATATAATTTATAAAAATATAAAACGAGAATGAAATTTAGATAAAACTATAAAAAAAAATTTGTAATTAACCCTTAATTTAAAGTATGTTGATTCTTTTTAATTACAACTTTATTGTTATCACAAAGACATATATATTCAAGTCTTATATGGATTAAACGTATATGCATGAATTAAGTTTGAGATTTGTAAAAAAAAATTAAAAGTTAATAAAAGAAAAATAATTTATCAATTATTATTTTTTATACAAATTTTAAGATGAAGGACCGTGGTTGATATCCTGAATTGGTACACACTTAAAGCAAATAAAAAAAAAAATGTTGGGGAGTTTAGATTAAATATCCATGAAATTAAGGTAAAAACAATTCTAAACTTGATGACGAGTTTTTTTTTTTAATTTAGAAAGATTGATGCAATTATTTTTTTAATTTGCAGCTCCTGATATAATTTTCAATCTAAAAATTAAATCAGAATGGAATTTTTGTAGAAAATTCCAGAGGCTATGTATAATTTTTTTTAGGATTAAAATTTAATATCCATTAGAGTTTAGAAAAACTTTCAAATAAAACCTACAAGTTACCGTTTGAAATTTCTTATATTTCCCTAATTCATTTAGGATTTTTTTATCTAATTGGATTGCAACTCTTCTATTATTTTTCAATTTTATGATGTTTTTTCAACAATTGCCTACATTCTTTTTTCGTTATAAAATTTATGTTCCAACCTGAGGATTGAGATCTTTGTAAAAGAGAGAACGCTAACGTAACTGATCTACAACTCATTAGAGAAGATAACAACAATGCTTTGCAAGAATCATTTCCTAAAGTGAAGGATTTTCATCCTTATCTGGTTTTTGATTTTTAATTAATGTATAAGAGGATAAGAGTTTGTATATCGTAGCCATTCTTTAAATCAGATCTACACAATAAGCATACTTACGCTTTCAATTAAGTTGGAAGTTAACTGTGAACTCCAATTTTATAATTTCTTCGGCTCTTTTAATTATAGTACCATGCAAAATTTATAATTCCTTTGCTCATGAAATGTTTCTTAACAAAATCAAATTTTATAGTTTATGTTGAAGTCTATTATCTAAAAATACTCAATTTGGATCGATGATTAATTACTTGTAATTATGTAATTCAATAGTTTAAATTAAACTGTATTTAAAGGGAGGATATTTTTCATTTTTATAGAAATTTATGTTCCAAGCTATTTCAATACTTACCATAATACTTGCACAAATTTGATTAACATGATTTGGAGCAGTTAATCCTGAATTACAAAGGATTAGTCGTGGTGAAATTGTGATGGAAAGTCCCGCGACCACAAACTTTTACCATCATGTAGAATAGACATGTTATTTATTGTTGTATGTAAGAACGATCGACACGTCAGTTTGTAGTCTGCCTAAATATTTGTTTTTTATAATTTTGAAAATATTTTTGTTTATTTTTTATTTTTTGTTTTAAATTAATATTATTTTTTTATATCTTTTTATATATTAATATCAAAAATAATTTTTTTAAAATAAAAAATATTATTTTAATATATTTCTAAATAAAAAATACTTTAAAAAACAATCAGGCACCTCCTTTTTTTTCTCTATAAATTGATAGCAAGAATTTGGACAGCATTAACTTGGTGCTTTCTGTTTCTTTTTCCACATTGGCTACTCGCCATCTCTCTCAACCTCTTCCGTCTTTCTTCTTAATCATAATCATTAACAACATGGAATTGGGAATCGTTGAAACTTCGTCGAGGTTGATGACGGATTTCCTCCAGAAATGTGGTGGCTATGCTGTTGTTGATGGCGGCTTCGCCACTGAACTTGAACGACATGGTGCTGACCTTAACGACCCTCTCTGGAGTGCCCAATGCCTTATCAGTTCTCCTCATCTTGTTAGAAAGGTAACCCTCTCTCACCCCCTCTCTATATTTGGAAGCATTTCTCTGTGCAGATTAATTAACTGTTTTGTTTTCCTCTTTTTGTGAACATAAAAGAGAAAAATTAGTGTCTTTGATTGGAAAATATGATTCCTTTCATCACCTTTCTTTTTCATGTTGTTTCCGAGCCTGCACGAAACCTTTTTTCTTTTTTTTTTTACTAGTTGTATATGTAATCTTGATTGTGTTCTTGGTTCTAATGTTGGAGATTTCTTTCTACATGGTTACTTGAGAGTCCAATTTATTTTATTTTTAGTTTGATTGTTAATTATGCATTGTCATAACTAGTATATAAATAGGTAGTGGGCATCTACAATTAATTATGTGTAAAAAGAGGTGGTACGTGTTCCTTTCTATGTGGAATTATGAAAATTTTATTCTTATTACATCTCCCATGTAAAAGATGCTGTTAGAAATAATTTATTTTAGCTTATGCCTGATTTAGAAGATTTTATTATATTTTAAGATATTTGATACATAACTATTTTAATAATTTTATAAAATTCAATTAATTTAACAAATTTAAAAATAACTCGGATGATTTTCCATTAACTTGGTATTAAAATATAAGATTAAAAAAATAAAAAACAATTTAAATCAATCTGGGTGAGCTCGCCAAACCTAAGATAAGATCACGGGATCAATAAATTAATCTTATAAAAAAACATAAATGTAAAAAAAATAAAAAAAAATAGGGAAAAAATATTATTATTGTAATGAATAGTATTTTAGTATTTTTGCAAAATATATAGAAATAGCATTTTTGTAAAGAGATGGTAAAATAGTATTTTATTTAACACTGTCTTGAAGCATGTAAAAAGAGCATTGAAAAATTAAAAAATATATTTTTTATTATTTTTAGAAGAATCCATTTTTCCCCTCTTTCGGGTGCTAAGCTATTTTAGGGTTGCTGGTAATTGTGAATTTGTAATGATCCTAACTTGCTTCTTAGAGATAATGAAGTGAACCAAAAGTTAGGACATCGATGTCGTGGCTCTTACATATGTGATGCAAAGGGAGCTTGTTATCATCTTCTAACAAATTACGTGGCAAAGGCTCTTTCTTGCCCACACCAATGGTGTTTTTATTGACGTGTCAATTGTCATGCGGAACAAATGAAACGTGTCTATTTCGTGCAAGTTAAAAAGTATAAGTATATATTTTAAATTTTTGAATTAAGATATTTTTTCAGATAATATTAGAGATATGATAATTTTATATTTTATTTTAATTAATAAAATTAAATATAAAATTAATTTAAATTTTAAATTTAAATAATTTTTATCTAAAAATGTATATATTAAAGACCAATATAAAATTATTTTTAAAAATTTATTTATTAAATTTGAGATGATTCTTTTAACTTATAATAAATATCATGTTATTATGTGATGAAAAAGTACTGGTAGTACAAAAATAAAACAAAAATATTTGAAAAAAATCAAAGAAATGAAAGAGATAATTAAAAAGAACGGGTGCATGTGAGCTATGTTTGTTTATAACTTTATGTTAATTTCGTTTCGTTTCGTTTCGTTACTAAAATATTTATATTGATTTAAAAATTAAAATAATTCAAAATAATTATCTTCTCATTTAAAATCTTTATCTGTTCTAGATGTTCAGCCGAATTCCAATAGGAATATTTTTGTTTTCTTCCAGTTTCATGAGTTTTGAAAAATTAAAAAGTTATTAAATTAAATTGAACGACTCCATAGAAAAATAATAATGCACGAAGATGGCTAATTTTGACTACATGGGCAATGTAGTGTACGAAGTTGGAACACCAATTCTTTTGAACTTTGAAGAAACATGAACTGTGCCAATTTTTCGTGCAATTGTACCGTTAGACACAATGGATCTCGTGTACATGTTCTTGAGTCCACAAGCTTAAAGAGTTCATGGACAGCTAAAATTGGGTAATTACATTAGTTGCTGTTCTCGACGGCATTCCTTTCTTGATCGTGAATATTATTGTTGATCGTGTTTAACATGACAGGTTCACCTAGATTATCTTCATGCTGGCGCAAACATCATAATAACAGCATCTTATCAGGTATTTTTAATATTCATAATCCAATTATATTATACTAGTTTTTGTGGAGATAAATTTTAAGCTGACACGTTTTTTTTTAAAAAAAAAATGTCCCAGGCTACTATTCAGGGTTTTGTGGCTAAAGGTTTGTCTGAAGAAGAAGCTGAGTTATTGCTTAGGAGAAGTGTTGAAATTGCATGCGAGGCAAGGGAAATTTACTATGACAAATGCACTACCAAAGGTTCTTCGGATTACATAGAAAGTGGAAACATCTCAAGACGTCCTGTTTTAGTTGCTGCTTCCATTGGCAGCTATGGTGCTTATTTGGCCGATGGCTCCGAGTATAGGTAAGTAACTAAATGATTAACATCATAGTTTTTGCTCTTGCTATCAGATTATGCGACAATATTTCTAGCACAAGCAATCACCAAATATTACATCAAGATTATCATGCCTTATTGTAATTCCCTTTTCTTCTACCTGTCAACAATCTGCCGCTGTCTCTCTTTACAGTGGGAAATATGGTGATGCAGTTTCTCTAAAATCATTGAAGGATTTTCATAGGAGAAGGTTGCAGATTCTAGCGAAATCAGGTGCTGACCTGATTGCGTTTGAGACAATTCCGAATAAGCTCGAGGCAAAGGTAGTTAATATATTTCTTAATTACACAAACGAATTGGTTGGTTTCTGAGTAGATCAATTGATGATTCTGTGGCTTTTATTAAGAATGTCATAGCATGTACCTTTTCTGGCGATTCATTCTCGTAATCTTGCTTGGTTTTGTTGATCAGGCTTATGCTGAGCTTCTTGAGGAGGAAGAGATGAATATTCCAGCATGGTTCTCTTTCAATTCCAAGGATGGAATTAATGTGGTCAGTGGTGATTCCATCCTTGAGTGTGCCTCCATTGCAGATTCGTGCAAACGAGTTGTTGCTGTTGGAATCAACTGTACCCCTCCAAGATTTATCCATGGACTCGTTCTCTCCATCCAAAAGGTCTGTTTTCTGAAGTTAATAATATTTCTGTTAGTTAAAACCAAATTTCCAGAGGAACCTCTGCTTCAACTTAATCAACTTCTGGGACTAACGCTTTTTGGCTGGTTAATCTGGCAGGCAACAAGTAAGCCAATAGTCATATATCCCAACAGCGGCGAGACGTACAATGCTGAGCTTAAGCAGTGGGTGGTGAGCATTCTCATGTTCTTTTTGCTTCAAATAACAGGCTGTTCTTTCTGGGCTTCTCCACCAAGTACTACGTCCCCATAAGGAGGAGTGGCTGAAGAACTGCACAGTTGCTAATTCGTCATTTAGAATTGCTGAATATTTTTGTATACAACAGTCCTTTTAGGACAACTGAAGCTCTTTAACATCCTATTGTCGTTATGAAGCAAAATTTGTTCCTGTTTTGATCAATTACTTGCACCATCTCTTTAACGTTAGTGATTCAGAAGTGTGATTCAATGTGTACTGTTGCAGAAATCAAGTGGAGTGGTAGTGGATGAAGACTTTGTCTCATGCATAGGTAAGTGGCGTGAAGCCGGGGCGTCTCTATTTGGAGGCTGCTGCAGGACTACCCCAAACACCATCAGAGCTATAAGCAGGGTTCTCTCCAAATATCCTTAAATTTTCTTCAAGTGCTAAAAAAAACCGAGAAGCGATCATGTAAAGATAAAGAAACCGGGAATAAGAATCTGATAATCCATCTTTGTTTCACCAAGAGCCTTGTAACCCAATGCTAAGCCCGGTGGGTGCATGTAACGTTGTCTTCTCTGTGTATCTCAATTAAATAAATAAAGTTTCCACTTTTTTTATTTTTTTTATGGATTTTTCCCTTATACAAATCTTGTTTAATGAATTCTATCCTTTTACTATGTGTTTCTTTAACTTTCCTCCAGTTTTAATTTTGTTAAATTATATGACACGTGTAAAAAATATTTGCATTGACTAATAAAGATCATCACTTGGGTGGATCCTGAAGTTTATTGACTAAAAAATATTTACGAGTTCACGTCAGGTGCTGAATCACCCAAGTTGAAACTATGTTGAAAGAGATTTGCTGTAGAATGGCTACGTTCCTGGCCTTACGAGTTTTCTTCTGCTTGATGTTAATGAGAAGGAGAGAGTACCAGTTCAGTTGAAATAGTGAATAATTAGCGATAGCTTTTGCACTTATCAGTACAGGTCAAGGAATGATAATTCGTGTTGCAAAGAATCTCCGAATATGCTCTGATTGCCACTCATTTGCCAAGCCAGTATCAAAATTACACGGCCGATAAATCATTGCTCGAGATGGTAATCGTTTCCACCTTTTCCAGCAAGGTTTGTGTTCTTGTGGTGATTACTGGTAATTGATATGTCACTGCTTTTCCCAATGGCCACATCATAGAGATGCCAGTGAGCTACACAAACCCAAGTTCTTCGTTTATCACGGATTAAATTAGAATCGTCAATTTGGAAAAGGCATGTCCTAGCAATTTCCGACCTTCCAACCGCAAGAACATTACTTGGAATCAAGAACAAGGGTGAAAAATAGAAAGCTAAATATATCTATTTATGCACGTGACAATTATACAAAAGAAAAAATAACAATAAAGGAACCATAAGAGAAGTTTCAGTTCCATTTCAGATGCAGGTTATACAGTTCATAGCTCTTGCCCAAGCAATCAGGGAACATCCAACAAAATCAAGCTTAAAGTCGAGATGTGCTTCATAACTTTGGGAAAATGGAGTCTACAAAAGCATGATGCATTGGGTCAGATTGCCAGATTTTAGCCACGTGATGATGTGATGATGTGCGCCTGTGAACTTCTTCAACAAGCCAGATGGTGGCTTCAGCTTTACAAGGATGAATCATGATATCCAAGGGCGTATGCTCATCCTCGCTGCCAATTCGTTGTTGATCCCATGTATTTAGAAGAATGTTGGTGAGGTAATGCAAGGGCTGCTGATATAGTTGCTTGATGGATTTGCCTAACCCCACCCATGAGGAAAATGGGATGGCAGAGCCACGTTGTACTGGGATAGGGATATGCCTCATGTAATCTTGATACATTTCTGCCCTTCTAATCAACACCCCTGAACAATGACACATTTAGTAAGGCTAAAATGTAGATGAATGGTTGAGCATATCTGTTAAACAAGTACAAAACCCAAGTGCATGACTGCCCAGAGTAACTTTCAACTCAAGACAGAATAAAAAATGGACTAGCAGCGGGATAATATTCAACCAGACAAGGAACATTTTAACAGTTCATTCACATAGATACAGCCGGTATCATACAGGTGAAGTTACTTGGTGATCGCATAATGCACAAACGAATTTTATCAAAACAATATATAACCAGGATCCAAATCCAAATAGGTGTTAGTACCCTCAGATGTCATTTCTTTGAAGGGTTGATCGATTGTAACATAATTGGATAACCGCTGGCCATCAAGTCCATCATTAAGCTCTATATCTGAATCCGAGGAAGAAGATTCATCTGATGATATAACATCAACCGGGTCAGTCCATGGTATTGTCCTCTTCATGTCACATACAATGTAACCCTGGACAGAGATCACCAGACTCCAGTTCAGAAGAATGTCAAGCAAAGATAAAAGAATTAAAAGCTTGAAATTGTCCCTCTATTATATCGATCACCAGCACACAAATCCAAACTAAATCAAATTTCTATTTACAGTTAACCGCCCAGAGATCCCCAGAACCGTTAATAAGCAAAATAACTATACAAGGCTCTGCCTATAGACTACAGAAAACAAGTAAACAAATTGGGTGACGTCTACATTGACATGCAATTGATAATAAATGAAGACTAGAAGAGGAAAAATATAACAGGGAAACAAAAGAAAGTAAAGATTACTCCCAAGTAAAATCACCACAAAATTCATCAATCAATAAGGCAGAAAGTAAACCCTCGTGTTCAACAAACCCTCTTAAAAGGCACGCTAATCCAAGCCAGCATTCGAAAATAGCAATTATTTAGCAAAAGACCAAACTGGGTCACTCTAAAACCATTCTTGCTTCATTTCCTCAAGAAAGCAGAAACAATTTTATTTTGTACTTCTCATCCAATTTCCTACCCTAGATTTGCATGCTGTTGCTGCCTTCTGCATTTAATCGAGCAGAAAACATCAAAATCTTAGCTCACTGCAAAAACTGTCTTCTGAGCCTTAGGATTTTCTTTTACCCAATAAAAGAACATGAAATAAGCAAAATGCAATCTGTAAATCAAGTTTCTAAGGAGATGAAAAACATCAATGGAGAAGAGTTACCTGAGCAGACAACACGGAATTGCCCTTTTGGCCTTTTTGGAGGATTGTGTAAATTGCAAGTGAGAAAAAATACCGTTAAATTTCTACTAGCTTGACGGAGAAAGAAAGCGTTTTGACTGGTACTTCGTAGTTTGTACTATTGCTAGAAGCCCTAGAACTAGAACTACCATTACCACGAAGAGCTTTTTCTTGAAAACGACATATTCATCCCCAGATTATAAACCAAATCTCAATTGGATCGCCAAACAAGCAAATCTCAATTGGATCCCATCTGCTGCACAACACCCAATCAACTCTCTTTTTCCTTTTTTTAACTGAAAAATTCTATACCATTCATGGACTTACAACTCAACAATCTTCAGTTTTAAAATCCAACCAATTGAAGAAGAGCCAGTACACAAAAATTTATTTATTTATTGCATGATTTGTGAGCTTCCAAACTCATAAATGCTAAGATGGCAAGCTAGAATTAGTGGAAAAGGATCTCTTTAATATTATATAAAAAAAGGGGAGAATCTAGTTGTCTAAATCACTTTTTTCTTGTCATAAATTATAATGAGGGGTTGAATTGGATAATGCTTGATTGATGGGTATCCAAATGATAATTTTGGTTTTGTTTAGGACCCAGTTGAGAGTTGGGTGATAGTTAAGGGATAAATGTTTTTCTTTTAGCAAACTATACTCCAGCTTTTTTTAAAATGCTGTCGTTTTTAAAACATTCCTTGGACCTAAAGCCTTGCGCAACCATTAGGCCTATGTATGTTGTCTTTTGCTGTCACACGAATGGCCGGCCCGGTCCGTACTTCTAAGCCCAACCTTAGTTGAAATGGTTAGATTTTCTTTTAATTCTTTTAGTAGCGATTGTTTTTAAAATTTTTAAAATTTATTTATATTATTTATATATTAAAAATATTTAAAAATATCAAAAAATTAATTTCAAGTAAAATTAAAAACATCATTTCTGCCGAAAAAACAATCATGAAGTTTGAATGAAGTAAGTTATACTGTTGTTTTCTTCTTCTATTGGTTTCAAAAGACAACTCGTTTAATGGGCTCAAACTAGCCCATATACCTCAGCGGGCTGTTGTATTGATTGTTTCTTGGGGGGAAAACATGATCACGCATCTCATGTAACCAGATTTGTAGATTTGAACATAGAAGGAAGAAATCAGGAAAATATTATTGACAAAAAAAAAGGTTTAAGAAAATTCACCTCCCCGTAAATATGTTAGGCTATATTCTGTGGCTTAATCCTACTCTGCGTTCATGCACTTATTACATTTCATAACGTGAAATCCATTGAGATTTGATTAGTGTGAGAGACTGTGATGATCACTGCGTAAAACAGTCCATTACGGAGCTGGTCGCCTGCTTGATAATTTCGCCATGACAGATGCTTCAAAGAAAATCACCAGGAAGCTGAATAAGGACTTCTTGGCATGGGTGTAGAGGATGACACGAGTCGCACGGCTCGAACTCAGTCTCAATCAGTCAATAAATTCGGAAGAGGCGGGGCAATGTCTGAAAACGACAGAAGCCTTCTGATTTGATAGGGCAACACGGAAGGTGGTATACAGTGCCTTGGAAGACGAGGGAAAAAATTGTGACCACCAAATATATCAAAATGTCAATGCAGATGAGTGGTTCTGGGCTCTTGTGACCCCATTTTAATTTTTATTCCCTCTTGCTCTTTAAACCTCTAATCATCTAACAGCATATACATCTACATTTATTCGCGATATTTATGATCTATGTACATTTATTCACGGTATTTATGATCTATCTACATTTATTCACGATATTTATGATATATCATAGATATGTGATCCGTGTTTCCTCTAGGTTTGATATTTTTATCTTTTTAAAAGAAGATAAAAAAAACCTTTGAATTAAAATTTTATGTTGGAACAAAAAACTTTATGTAGAAATTAAAAATTATATATGTGAATAAATAAATAAAATGTTATTAATGATATTTAAAAATAAAATTAAAAAAATTAATAAATAAATATTAATAAAAATATTTAATCATGAAACATGAAATACTTGCTCAATTGTATTTGCTATAATGGTCAAAATACAAATATTATTAAATATTAGGTTTTTTAAATATGACAATCACATGCGTTTTTTAATTGAAACATTTTTAAATTATGTAATTTTATAATAAAAAAAATCAATATTTAATTGCATTTTGGATGATAATTAAGAATTTATTCATCATAGTAGTGAAGGAGCGAAAGGAAATCTTCTGATGAAACGCGACTACTCGAGGTCAGACTTGAAAAGTAGAGAGACATATAGCCGCCCTCATGATTAAGATACAAAACGGTAATAATACCGAGTGGTCGAGCATGTTTTGCACGTTATTACAATCTTTTCACCATTCAGATCTACTTACTGAAAGAAGGCTCGTCAAATGTGAGAACTAGCTGAGAACCACTGGACAATTGTTCGGATTGTTTGGGCAACTCGGATCATGAGAAGTCCTTCTGTAATTCTAAAGGTGCGTTTGGCGTGAAACATTTTAAAAAAAAATTAATTATTTTTTTGATATTTTCTGATTATTTTAATATACTGATATTAAAAATATTTTTTAAAAAAATTATAATTTTATTTTGATATTTTTTAAAAAATATTTTTGATATTAGTATCTGAAAATATTTAAAAAATATTAATTTAAAAAATAATATTATTTTCATATTTTCATATATGTACTGATATCAAAAATATTTTTTAAAAATAAAAAATATATTATTTTAATTTATTTTAAAATAAAAAATATTTTAAAAATTAATTACTACTATATTTTCCTTCATTAATAATTTAAAACCCAGGTTATGAATTTAAATATATTTAAGTTTTGTGGAGGTTGCAATCCATGCGTGGCGTGTGGTGCGGCCAGGGGTCATGGGCACGAGGACGGAATTGTGAATGTTAAATTAGAAAAACCGAAGAACATGATGAGGTGCAAAGACAATATATTGACAAAAATGATAGATTGTGGGTTAAAATACAATTTCTTATTTAGAATAGTTAGTTGTATTATAAGATATAAAACTTGTACGAATTAAGTATTATTTTAACTTTAGGGCTCGGGGTTCTTATCAAGGCTTCCCCTCTAATTCTACTCATGAACATTATAATTATTAAAGGTAAGTTTATTTAGTTGTAGCTTTTGTTTCTGTGATGTAAAAAACACAGTTAGATATTCAGTAATATATTAAATTATGTTTGATATTGTGAAGCCCATCAAAAAAATTAAGTTTGAAACGTAATTTTTATAAAATAGTTATTATATATTTTTTTTAATCGAGTTTCATAAATTTCTATTTATTTTTATGTTTCAAAAATATTTTTTTAAAAATTTAATTTTTAAATTTTTTACTTAAAATTAATTTTTTATATATATATTTTCAGAACATTTTGATGCGCTAGTACCAAAAATAATTTTTAAATAATAAAAAAAATATTTTAATACATTTCAAAGTAAAAAACACTTTTAAAAAACAACTAACCAAATATTTTATATTTTTTTTTTCTGTACATAAACCTCGGTAATAAATCAAACTAACCATATTTTTTAAAAACTTAATTTTTTAAAATTACAATTACAAAAATTACCTTAAAAACAAACACACACTAAGCAGTGTAACCGAAATTTTGCTATTTATGTGCCTCAAAAGGTAAAAAAAAAATATGTCTGATAAGACAAAAACAATAAATTTTTTTTCTTAAAAAATGCCCCTAGAAACTTTTCAAATCTTCCATCTCTATCCCCAACTTAATATCTAAACCATTGATTTTACAACATTCAATTTCCACGGTTGAATTTGAAAAACTCAAATATATATATATATATATATATATATATATATATATTAAGAAGAGAGAAAAAAAATATCGGAGAGAGATATTTCTGGTTGTACAGAATTCGATCACAAAATTGGCCAATACTATCATCAAATAAAAAATTCACTTGCATAAAAATTATACAATTTTATCACTAGATCTGAGAGATATAAATATTTGAAATAAAAAGAATAATTTTTTATGGTGGTCGGTGCTCGCAATAGATTCAAGTGACTCACCGCATGGGATAATAACAGACAGCTTGTCACTCTAGTTGTGTCTCAGCCTAGATGAGCCTAGACCTGGTTCTAGGTAGTAGACTAGTAGGTTTGATCATTTTTCCTTTACTTTTCCCACCCATTCCAAATTTTACATATAGTTTTTTTTTATTATTATTATTATCTTCTTTACTTGTATATTTGTATTTATTTATAAAATCTAAGAAAACTAACCGACTAAACCATATTATAAATTTCTCCTGATTTGTATCTGTAGAAATATTAATTAACCAAAATAAATTACAGGTTATTGTATTTTTGCTAGATGTATAATATTCTTTTCAAAGGTTACGTTAAAATAATTATATTAATGATTTAATATTTCACGGATGAAATTAATAATATTTTAAAATTAAAATGAATACTAAGTTAATAATTATCCTTAACACAATGTGAAATGACAAAAAAATAGTATTTAGAAATCACTGAATAAGTAGAGCATACATGAAAATGAAATGAAATAAAAAATATTTTCTCATTTTTTTCAAATTTAATATAAAAATAGATAACACAAAGATGAAATATTTTTTATATATATTTTACAGTGTTGTGTATCATTGTCATGATAAGTTTTTTTATATATACACCATCGTCAAATATAACTCTACCCAAGTTTTTTACTCTATCCTGAAACATAAACTAAAAAAAACCTCATTGAATCTCGGTGAGAATTTATTCCATTGCCATCAAATAGCTAATTAGTTATTCTATTTTTTTATTTATCAGTACATTGTAATTAACTTTTTTCTATGATCACGCAAAGCACCACGTCACTGACCCAGTTCTGGAATTACTAGATAATTCATATATGCTATATTGTGAGTCAGGTTACATTTGTTTTAATATAAGATAAATGTTAGATCTTATTAATATTTTTTTTGAGTGAGATAAATAAATCAATGATGTGGGAGTTGATTTGATATAACTTGGTTGAATATACAGGTCTAAAAACAATTCATACAACTTTGATCATGTAATAAAAAATAACTCAAGTTAATTTGTCAAACCCATATATGAGGCCATCAAACCGAGATAACTTCATAAAAAATAACTTAATTTAACATGGATTAATCTACCAAATTCACGGCTTTGGTCATATCATCAAGATAATCTTTAAAAAAACAAACCAAAATAAAGTTTGAAAACTCTATTCTTAATTGTTACTGTCAAATTTAATATTGAATGATGAAATTTATAAAAAATATAATTTAAAAATTGGCACAAAAAATAAGCAAATTAAACTAAAGTTAACATGTTAAGTACTATTATCGGGTCATGAGACCAAGTTAACCTAATAAAAAATAAATCAAAATAAATCATGAAACCTAGTTCTTAATTAAACACGATATTAAACAATGAAATAAATAAATAAATAAATAACAGTCAATTAAGTTATCTCACCACTCAGGTCATGAGGCTGGGACAACCAAATAAATAAATAAAAAAATTAATATTGAAGGACACATTACCCAAGTTGTGATATTAGGACGATGTTTTGGAAATAAAATAAAATAAACGATATGATTTAATCGTAGTTAAAATGCTAAAATCGATGATCTTAACCATGAGACTAAGATATCTCCTTATAAAGCAAATCGAAATAGATTACAAAGCTCAAATCTTAATTAACCTGGTGTTGAATAATAAAATTGAAAAATAAATTTAATTGAAAAATATATAAAAAAAACTCGAGTCTACTCGAGTTAACCCTTTAAGTACTATTCTCGAGTTATTAGACTAAAATAACACAAAAGAAAGTAAATAAAATAAATCATGAAGTCTAATTCTCAATTAACACAATATTAAATGATAAAATTAAAAAAATATTAATTAAAAAAAATCAAGTCAACCAGATTTATCCTTCAATCTGACTTGATTTGCTAAACTCAGTCACGAGAGTACAATAACTAAAAAAATATATAATATTAAAAGAAAATTTAAAAATGTATTAATTAAAAAGTCAATATTTTAATAAATAATAATTTATTAAAAAAATACAGTAAAACTCATCATCTTTTAGTTTATAGTTAACAGTAAAAAATTAATCATATTTGGGAGAACATCAAGAGAATTGATTACATTGGATCAATTTACATTAATTTGTACAAAGGACATCGACTCCCGAGATAACGAAGAGAAATGAATAAAATGAAAACACGCCACTTAGATAGAAGACACGTCGACATCCAGTACACGTACGCACAAAACACAAGTCATGTCTGCGCGTATAGACATGTCCACATCAGAACAACACACATGCAGATAGAACACTGTCTTTGTACCAAGACTAACCTATCAAATTATCCCGAAAATTAAACCGGTTCAGATTAAAAAAATAATTTTTTTTTGATGTTTGCTCAATAAAACTTAATCAATCTATTTGTTGACTTATTCTAAAAAAGGTTTTTTTAAAAAACATGTTTTAATCTATTTATTTTTTAAAATTAGATAATTTATGTTCACTCTTCCGAGACTCGTAACTTAGCTGATTTTTATAACTTTGATATAGAGTATGGTAAAATATAATATACGCTGGTCTTTGGTGACACTTGAACCTGCAGTGGATTCTATTTCTAATGACATGTATGTAAAGAAAGACTGGGTCCGAGCATTTAGAAAAGGAAAATCAAAAGATAAAAACCCAATTTGTCTTCAAACCCATAAAAACGTTGGCAAAGAGAAAGAGAGGAGTGGGCCTCTCTCATTAAGCAGAAAAAGCACCCATAAAAAAAAAAGGGAGTGTTAAAGAAAGAAGGAAATCAAACATGCTGCTGCTGCTGCCTCCTTTGACTGCCTCGTAAATCTTGACGGTGGCATTAGATTCACCGAGGGAAGGGTAGAGTCGGAAGAGAACAAAACAGAAAAAGACAAAAGCAGAGATCTTCTTGGAATTCCCTTCTTGTTGTTTTGACCTATTTTGATATCATTGCAGACTCGTTGAGTCCAAAGATGGCGATGCTTGATAACGAAATCTTCCTCGTCTAATTGTGAACGTGGTGGCTTTTGAGCTGCCTCTAATTAGCTAATTATCATGATGGCTTGCTTATTAGCAGCTATTATCATTAGACAACACGCAGTATCCAGCAACTGGGTCGTGCTGGCCGGAATTATGGTTCCTGGCCATCTTTATGATTCTGTTTATCCTTTTTTCCAAATATTCTGAATGATATTAGACATCAAAAAGCATGATAAAAGACAGTTTTTTTAATATATATATTTAATCGTCTAAATTAACTTTGAGCTTGAATCTATCTCCACTCTAGCCTATTATGAGAAATACTACTGCACTAAGAGCACATTTTCTATTCTAGTTTCTAGACACGAAGGGGGAAAAAAACCTTGCTTTGTCACTGGGAGGGACAACTTATGTGGCTCGTCGAAGGAATATTTATTTTAATTTATGTTGCTCGGAACACATGAAGACTTGATCCAGTGATGTTACATTTGATGGCTAACAAATGAGATAGGAATTCGACTTTCTATGACTTCAATTCCCTCGGTAAAGATATAATTATATAACGGGAGAGTTTGCCAGTTTGCCTTTTTCTTTTTTCAAGTTCAAAATCCTTGAAACGATATCTTGCGTGGTCCATGTGACATGACAAAGATGGTGCCTAGCTTGTATCTATTAAACTATTTTTTCCATGCGAGAGATACGTAGAATCGCAAGATCATTATTCCCTCGTTGAATCTCTGAACTTGATGTTTCCTTAGATACCACTGGATCAGATTGTTGCCCTTAGAGTTCCCTCGGAAATGGAAGAATATTTGACTGCCAAGTTTTGATGGAGAATCTTGATTAGAAGGCGGAGAGTGGGCGGGCGGGCCCTTTATATTTATTTGCTAATTAAGCTTTAATTCTCTGTCATTCATCTTCTACCAGAGTACTTGCCACCACTATTTGTATTTGCATCCACGAGAGTCTCATTTACAACTTTTTATTTTTATTTTTCGTCATTATAGAACTATATTTTGTCACATTCTAATAGAAGAGGAAGGCATTAGAATTATTTCTCAAAAATATGTGCTAAGCGGTTTTCGTTTCTTTCCCCATAGACGTACGTTCCTTGCTCTTGCTGAGATAAGATGTGTTAAATGATGTTAAGAGCTCGTCTCTCGTATATTTTTACTACATCCATTTTTTTTTATCATTATAGTTTTTTATGCTCCTTGATAATTGTGTTTTAAACATTTTAATTGATCATTCTCTTGTTTGTTTAGTTTTTATACGAAATGGATACGTGAGCTTTTTTCTGATACCATGCACCAATAAAAAAATTTATATAGAAGAAAGAAAACAGTTAATTTCATGGAATTTATACAAATATACGCTTTCTTTTCCATCGGACAACAGGTCATGAAGAAAATAAGCATCCAAACAGCACTTTTCATCATGTCCTCGACGAATCCAAAAACCGTGGTATCCCTGAGATACTGGTTAAGCTGCATCAATGTGCTTGTCAAAAAAATAATAAATAAAAAAAGGAGAAGAACACATCGTAGGGCCATTTCTTCCGGCTCTTTAGATATCCAATTACCAAGCATGGCCCATGTCTCCTTTAGTCTTCGGTACAATTCTCCACTTTTCAAATTTCTTTTTATTATTCAACATTCACCTTTCCACCTCATTGCTTGAAATGATTCCCGAAGGCCCACTTCAGAGACGCAAAAACAAATATTGCAATTTTTCTAAAGCCTTTCTTGTTTTTGCTTTATTTTTTTGGAAAAAAAATTAAATTTTATTTTTATTTTTTTTATAAAATTAATATTTTTATAAAATATTTTTAGATCATTTTAATACACCAATATAAAAAATAATTTTAAATATATTTTTTAAAATATTATCTTAATATATTTTCAACAAAACAATCATAGTTATCCTTCCAAAATCTCATGCAAGAGTGAGGGCACGTCACCAACCATTTTCACGAGGGCAATCGATTTTTATGCTGATTAGATAACCTTGATTTGGATACAATGGAGTCCACTCGTTATACACGTTTAGTTAAGATACAGGTAATATCGGAACCGGGCCTACGTTTGCCACAGATTTGATTATCATCTAAAAGCACCATAGAAGTTGTTTGAGGTTAAACCTATGAAATTTGCAAGGAGATTTTTAATAAGGATCTTATCATTTCTTCTAATCTTTTTCATGGATATCCTGTCATTATTTGGATCGTAGAGCTAGATTCAATGTTTACATGTCAAGATTGACCCAAACGATACCACTTGGTCTTAAAAAAAAGAGAACTACTCCGTTTTTTTTTTTTTAACAAACAAGATACACTTGAGCTTACTTTTGTGATTAAGACTAAACCTTTTTCTAATTAAGTTCTACACACATTATTCAAATTCATGTTAGGATTCATACATATATGAAAAGGTATTTCAAACTTTTTTTTTTTTAAAAAAAATCGAGTATTAAATGATCGTAAGAGAAACAAATTTAAATCCATTCATCATAACTAAAATTTGAAAAGGTATAACGTTAAGATATGTTTCATAATTAAAGCATTACATTAATCTAGCGTGAATTGCTAAATTTAAACTTATGATTGATTGATTTATTACTTGATGGTTAAGAGTATTCTTGAATCAGTTTGTGGGTCAATTCAGACTAATTTTTTGTGCAGAAGATCTTGAGAATTCACGATTTATGAAGATGCAAGTGCACAAATGCTAACACAAGCTGTATATTCGTTGCTCACCTGGAAATGTTCGAGGGAAAAGAGAGTAAAATCAGACACCATGTCATGTGGGACAGCAAGGACACCTTTAAACAAGCCCTAATCATCTCTAGCTGGGACCAATTGGCAATAATACCATCAAAGCTCTACTCGGCGAGTGATGATGGTGATCATAAGAGATTTCCATTTGGAATGTGGACGAACTAGTTTATCCCCCATGCTACCCCAACCGGCAACTTCAAACGATCCGCCGTCAACCAATAAATATAATCCTCGGAATTTTAGTATAAAATTTGTCGCTAATCAATGTCCGAGGCCCATCAATCATGAGGGCTAGCAGCAAAAACAAATGCAACATTCCAACAGACACGAGAGCTTAAATCAAGAGAGCAGTCAATTATAATTTCGAACCAAGAGAGCTTAAATCCAAATAATGTTGTCGTTTGACTGTGGTCCTCAGCAAAGGAGCCATAGATTGATTTATGGAATGTCTGAGGAGGAGCCGCCCAAAAAGCAGCAAGCATGGGCGGCGGGGCACATCAAGCAAGATTAACTGGCGATTTAGGGAGCTCCCCATTGCTAAAAAGTGGCATTAAGCAAGGATGGTCAAAAAATGACATTGAAAAGCATGCGAACCGTATACTAGTTGGTGACTCCGAAGGAGCACAGCAAAGAAAAGGAAGGGACATGAGCACATAAAAATTGGGACGAGTGCCCTTGTTTTGAAGGACAATCCCAAGACTGAGCCAAAAGAAGATCCAAGTTGGTGAACAACATTCCCTACATTCCACTGTAATCAGCCTATCCAATCAAATCTACACAAAGAGAGTAAAATATTACAAACCAAACAAACATAAAACCAGATAGAATTATTTTTTAATGTTTTTTAGAGGGAGGCATTCCTTTGTCTCGAAACATAAATCAAGGGAAAAAGAAAAAGAAAGGGGAAATATAAAGAGAAAGAGACGGATCACAAATGGAAACAGAAAGAAAATATATGTATATAGTACCTCTGCACATTGTGACATTCCTTTATCTCTTTCCTTCTTTAACTGCTTTATTTTATTTTTGAAGACCAAAATGGGAAGATTAGAGAAGGGCGATGGCTACAGGCTACAGACCCACAAGAGGTCCTCTCACCCTCTCAACACCTTTGCTGACCGTGGGCAGGTCTTGTTTGCCGATTCTTGCAAGAGATCCTGCACTGAATGACTGCCCGTTTGTCCCATCATGTTGGCTCGCCTTGAAATTTGAAGTACTTGAAATCCAAAAAAATAAAATAAAATAAGGAAAAAGAAAAAGAAAAAGGCAGCCGTTAAGACCAAGTCTTGTGTCTCTTCTCTCTCCAATGCTACACTTTATTCTGTTCAAATTCGATACTTTGCTGTTTGCTGAGAACGAGGCCTCTTTGTCTCAAAGGGATACAGAGAAAGAAGCTATAAGCTTTGTTTCTCTTAATCCTCTCTCTGTCTAAAAACCTTTGCTTTCCTTTATTTCTCTATCCATGTCTCCTACATTGTCTTGTTCTACTTCAAGAATCTCTCATCTCACTCCCACGCATTAAATTGTTGTCTCTCTTGACTAATTGCATTCTCGTATTTTGTGGGTTTCTTCTCATTTCTTGTTCTTAAGTGTCTCATACAGTGCATTTACAAAGTAGTACAAGAGGAAACCAAGAAAACTCACTTGCTGTTCGGTCCCTTTTGGCTCATTTCTAGTTGAAACCAAGAAACCCGTTTGTGGTTCGGTGTGTCTGGCTGGGTTTTGGTAGCTTTCAGTGGTTTTAGAGCGTGCAGGGAGTAAAGACCTTCTTGACTTGTTTCAAAGCTTGATAACAGTGTGTGGAAGGAGAATTCCAGTTGTGGAGTTCTATTTCTTTGAGTTAGTGACCATTTTTCTGGTGATATTAAGTAAAGCTTGGGAGCTGGGGAGGGGCAGGAAGTAAAAGAAGAGCTATATGAATTAATAGTGAAAAATGACAGATGGGAACTCCAAGAAAAGCAAGGTTTTTCTCTTCATTTTCCTATACATAAATGCCAAGTTTTTCTTCTTTTTCATTAGTTAATTGGTTTTTTTTTTTTTCATTTATTTTTTATCGAGCAATTATGATGATTTTGGATGTCATTAGTTAATTGTATTTTTTTTTGGGTGAAGCTCTCCTGGTCCAAGAAAATGGTCAGAAAATGGTTCAACATCAAGAGCAAAAATGAGGAATTTCAAGCTGATGATGTTTACGGTAGGCATTTTCTTTTCCTGGGCTTCTGCGTGACGACCACCTTTAATCAAACTTGGGGTTTTTAATCCAATGGAATCAAAGAATCAGCTTTTTTTATACTACAGTTTCTCATCATCTGGTTGGTTGCTGAGGAAAACAGAAAAAAGGAGGAATATCCTCGTGAACTTGGTGCTTGATGGTATTGTGATCCTCAAATATCACCAACTTTATTCCCCTCTGCTAAATGCTCTTTTCCTTCTTGTATTCCAAGGAGTGAAAATAAAAGATTGTCCATATTTCCATCTTCTTTTAATCCTAAAGTTTCTCTGCAACCAAATTGATACTGTATCTGCTAGTGACAATTTTAAGTTATAATCTCGTTTTGTTTTTGTTATCAATTCAACTTCTCCACATTCATCTTTGGTTTACCCTTTCTTTAAAAAATAGGATCGCTTTACAAGTGTTTTTTTTTTTTTTCATCAGGGGGTGAAGTAGGGTACAGGACTAGCTTCTCAGAGAGGGAGCCGTGTACAATCAAAAAGAGCAAAACAGGTGCATTACAATCAGAATCTAAAGATTTCTCATGGTGAATATGTCTCAGTTGGGTTTAAATTCCTATTAGTGCTGTAATTCTTAATTATTTTTTCATCTCTTTGATGCAGAGAAATTTAGCAAGAATCCAGAGCAGGTCCGGCGGAACAGGATGAATCTTGACCATCCTCGTATCATAGACGTGCAAAACTACAGGTATCGTGTCTTAGATTTCCCTTCTTCTCACATTTTTCTTCCTTAATTATGTGCGTATTTTTAATGTTTAAGTACCAACTGCTTTTCTGTTTCCATTTTGGGGCAGCATTTTTGTAGCTTCTTGGAATGTGGCTGGAAGATCCCCTCTAAGTAATTTAAGTCTTGATGACTGGCTTCATGCTTCACCCCCAGCAGATATTTATGTTCTTGGGTATGATTTGGTGGTTATTATCTTCACATTTCCTGTCACTAAATCCTGTGATTGCCCATTAGTGATGGAAACATCTCTACTTATCTTTGTTTATCAGATTTCAAGAGATAGTTCCTTTGAATGCTGGTAATGTTCTGGGTGCAGAAGATAATGGCCCTGCCAAAAAATGGCTGGCTCTCATCAGAAAGACTCTAAACAATCTTCCTGGAACTAGTGGAAGTGGTGGGTGCTATACACCGTCTCCAATCCCTGAGCCAATTGTAGAAATAGATGCAGATTTTGAGGGATCATCTAGACAAAAGAATGCTTCTTTCTTTCATCGCCGGTCATTCCAGACAACCAATAGCTGGAGAATGGACAATGATCCTTCAATTCCTCAGCCACGACTTGATCGGCGATTCAGTGTATGTGATCGGGTAATATTCGGTCACAGGCCAAGTGACTATGATCCTAGCAATAGATGGGGTCACAGGCCTAGTGATTATTCCAGGCCCAGTGATTATTCCAGGCCTAGTGATTACTCCAGATGGGGTTCCTCAGATGATGATAACGGGCCTGGGGAATCACCAAGTACTGTTTTATACTCACCAATGTCAAATGGAAATTCCTTTTCTGCATCTACTGAAGATGGATATAGGAGGCCAGGGCATTCAAGGTACTGCTTAGTGGCAAGCAAGCAAATGGTTGGCATATTCCTGACAATATGGGTGAGGAGTGATCTGAGGGAACACGTCAAAAACATGAAAGTTTCTTGTGTTGGTAGAGGATTGATGGGTTACCTAGGAAATAAGGTATTGCTCAAGTAAATCATAGTGTCATTTTTTTGCTTCATTACTTGGATTTTCCAACTTAATCAGAACTGCTGACTATTAAGAAAAATAGAGATTTAATAATCTGCTTGACGTCGCAGGGATCTATTTCAGTCAGCATGTCCTTGCACCAAACAAGCTTTTGCTTCATATGCACCCATTTAACCTCTGGGCAGAAAGAAGGTGATGAGTTAAGAAGGAATGCAGATGTCATGGAGATTCTTAAGAAGACAAGATTTCCGCGGGTTCATAACTCGGGTGATGAAAAGTCTCCAGAAACAATCCTTCAGCATGAGTAAGACCAACCTTGCTGATCAGCTATCAAGTAAACTATACATTGTTCTGAAAAAGGATTAAAATAAATGAAAAGATTATGAGGATTTAACGATAAGGTGAAAAGGAGATGCATTTCACTTTTCTTGGCAATCAGATGTGTACTATTATAGTTTACGAAACAGTTCCAATGAATTATTTGTGTTTTTGACGATCACAAGGTGTTAAGTCCTAACAAAAACCTATCCTATGAGAATTTTGAGCTTTTACAATAAAACTTACAAGCATGTCTCAGTAAATGATTTATATTGTCTCCTCCCTCTTTTTCTTCATTATTCAACATTCGTTTTCAAAGTTCTAATTAATAATATTTGTTGCAGTCGAGTTATTTGGCTTGGGGATTTGAATTATCGTATTGCCCTGTCATATCGAGCTGCCAAGGCACTAGTTGAGATGCAAAACTGGAGAGCATTGTTAGAGAATGACCAGGCACGCTTTACATATGTTCTCCATATTTTCTGTTGTCAGTTTCCTTCCTCTTATTTCAAAAATATCAATCAATTTTATGAGATATAAGTCAGCTTCGATCTGATATGCTGTTGGTTATGTTGCAGTTAAGAATAGAGCAGAGGCGAGGTCGTGTTTTTAGGGGATGGAGTGAGGGGAAAATTTATTTTCCACCAACCTACAAGTATTCAACCAATTCAGACAGATATGCAGGAGACGATATGCATCCCAAGGAGAAACGGCGAACACCAGCTTGGTAAGAACAGCCCTTCCTACCAGACTATACAAGAAAGTATGCAACTGAAAAAAAAAAGAACATTTTCTTGGCTGCAAAATTTGAATTACAAAATGCTTATAGAACTTAGAAAAAAGTGAAGGTTACAATATCGACACACATGGTTGAAGTTCTTAATTCTAATCACTTGTGTTGCTGATTAAATAATTTTATGCTGAAGGTGCGATAGAATTTTATGGCATGGAGAAGGCCTCCACCAATTATCTTATGTACGTGGGGAATCTCGTTTCTCAGATCATAAGCCTGTCTATGGCATATTTTGGGCAGAGGTTGAGTCGAGTCATGGTCCATTGAGGAAAAGCACTAGTTATTCTAGTTCCAGAATTGAGGTAGAGGAGCTTTTGCCGTACTCACATGGATACACGGAACTAAACTTCTTTTGAAGGTTGATCAGATTGGTATGTCTTTCTCCCTTTCCATCTCTCACCAGTGTGCATGTGCATAGGGAAACACACGCATGTGATCGCACAAACTCTCTTTTTAATGAACTAAATAGTTGAGCTCCAAGATGCTTCATGGAATCCCTTATTTCATTCTTTGCATCTTCCTTGAGCCTATGAACATATGGTGATGGAATTTATTTTCCTTTCCATGATTGAGTGTTTCTCTTGGGGTATAACCAGGCAATAAAAATGTTTACAAGAACCGCATTTTTTTTCTGCATATGAAGTATGGTTTGGTATCCTTAATTACTCAAGCAAAACTTCCACGCTGCTTTTTATTATTGTAAAATGTTTTTCCCTTTTCACCATCTTTTCCATTGTAATGGATTGGATGGGATAGAAAAATGGATTTGGGTGCAAGGATCCATTATTACGCTGGTCTGCAGATAAAACACCTTTAATCTTTAGATTTTGAGCCCATCGAATACCTTTGGCACATCTCACAAGAAACTAAATATCGTTGCTTTAGGCTATTGAGCTCATGGACTTTTGTGAATCTAATGAAAATGAAGGTAAAAAACAGAATATATACCTAGCATATTATTGAAGTATTCCATACAATAAAATCCCTTGCCTTTAAAGTTTTCTTGAGAAAATCTTTTGGTTGTTCCTATTCTTATGTAGCATCTGGTCCCCTTTTGCAGGCGGGAATCGCTTTGAACAAATTTTGCCTTGAAGGGTGATGGAGACAATCCGTTGCCCACTGACTGAAAAAGGTTGGTTCTCCTCTCTTTTACTTTTCTGGTCTTGATGTACATTTTTGTTTCCTTGCCTGACCTTATATCTGCTTTCATTTTTTTGTCAGGTGTAAATATTTGTAATTTTGTCAGCAAATTAACTCCACACATCATCAACTCAGTGTAACTTTTGATCATCATAACGTTCCAGTTTCTGTTTGGCACATAATTGAGTTACCAGATTAAAAACACCTACCTTTATTGCAAAGTTTTGTGCAAGCACTATCAGTCCTTCATTATGATTCGGTACAATCTCTTATTTTTTATCACGGTTGCCTTTATACTTCAGTTTAAGATAAATAGGGCCAAGTAACAATGGTGGGTTTTTTTTTTGGCAGGATGAACTCAATCACTCAACCCAACAGGAGCTGCGAAGTAGTTGACTAAAAGATTGATTTATTCATGATTTTTTTTGTTTTAGTTTAGGAAACACTTTTGATGACTGAAAGAAGATGATACATCATTTTGGCCACTTCTTTTGTTTTCAATGTAGAAGCAAGTAGAGATCTGATGGATATTCGTTACCAAAGCTACAGGAAAAATTTATATAATATCGAAATTTATGTTAGACTTGGGAATGCCTCTTGCTCCTGTTGTTGGTAATGATCTACTGAAAAGGATGGTTTCTTGATAATCTACATGTACACTGCCGTTAGCAGGTCTATTAGGACCTGGGAGGAGCCATGATTTATTAGATAACACTCCTTCGGAGTGCCAAACGTCGTGAATTACTCCTCCCAACCCTTTCCCACTCCTAGTCCTCAATGTTTTGTGACATTTCAAAAGGTTCTGCAGATAGAGCCGTCCAAATATAGACCAAAAAGCAAGAAACATGGAAAATGAACATGGAGGTGCCCAAAAGTATACAGAATGTCTAGGGCAATTAATTCCACTGGAGTAATGATTCTTCCCTTCAGATTGAAGTAGCAATAGATCTTTCTCCGGCAACATAGTCCATGTCAAATTCTCGTCAGGACTCGGGAACACTAATTAAAGAAAGATTCTTTGTCAAATATGGTGTTCTTAACCAAGAGCCTCTTCCCCGGTTTGTAACGGACAATTTTGTTGTTAAAAGAGCGGGGAACAAATAAAAATCAATGGCTGTCCAGTTTCCTCTAGTACTCGGACTTTTAATTCAAGGATCTCTGGTTAAACATGGGAATAATCAATCATATGCATAGGGGGGATTTTCTTACATGTTTTGAGCAACTGTTTTCATCACATTACAGGACACTTCCTTCTCTTAAATACCACCTTAATATCTTAACCTATCTTCGCTTCCAGCTTTCACCTTCCATGTCAGAATTTGTCTCGCCTTCTGCTCTGCCCGCATCCTAATGCTGGAGTGCTGAGCAGTGGAGGCCCAGCTAGACAATTACCACCTCGCTGCGACTAGCTTTAATTATACACTCCACATGTTTAACTTTCTATTTTGGTTGGTCAAGTTAGTTACGAACCATACCATCAACCAAAATTGGATGGGCTAATTATCATTACTGCAACAGCTTCGTATATTTACTTGGTTCAACTGATTTTCTGCCTCTCTTTTCAGTACAAAATTGATGCCTTGACATCCTAGAAGGAGAGACAAATTCTCAGATAGAGGAAGGGCGTTTTGCTTATAGATCTGATCAACAGATATAAGATTTCAGGAGAAAGTTTGCAAAGTGAACCAAATTCAAATCCAAATAAACCATTTTGAATCTTGAGAAAAAGAACATGAAATTAACAAATACTTAATGTTACAAATCACAGAACTAATTAAGCACTAAAAAAGACAGGAAAAACAAGGAAGAACGCAACTGAATCTATTTCATTATCTCTTGTGCAATAACTTCTGCAGGTCCTTTGCTTGCTCCCCCCTTTTGCTGTTCCCAACTGGTCCCCAGTTGAAAGGAAGCAGTGTGACGTTCCTATCATACACCAACTGATAAAAGGGCAGCTCCTCTTGTTTGTTTCTTTCTTTTTTTATGCTTTTCATAGCACGTGATGTAAATTATTTATTACAGATTGCCAATATCTTAGATCGTCATCTGTTAATGTCTACTTAGCAATCCTCTAATTAATTTCTAAATTCAATAGCTAATGAGTTGAGAGTAGCGCAGCAATAGAATTTTCTGATTTTTTTTTTCTAATAGTGCTAGTTTATAAATTTATTTTCTTTTTTTCCTTGTTGCGGATTTTTTTTTTAAAAAAAAAAACTTTATGTACAGATTAAAGTATCATGCTTGCTTTTTCTCCGCGCATGATTCACTGCAAAAGACAACATTAATTATTCTTGGCTCTTCTTTATCTGCATGGCGAACAGAACACCTGCCGCACATTGAGCTACTTGAAAATGATGATTTCTGCTACTCCACCTTCATTGTCATTTGCGTTCTTATCTGTCTGTTAAATTTCACAGATGTAAGAAAATAAAGTAAACCAAACAACTCAGCCACCAACCTGTGCGCTCTGTTTTGGTGACCTGACTATTTTTTAAAGTGTTTTCAGGACAAGTAATCTGCCTAGAAAAAATCAGGGGTTCCTCCATTGTCATCCGTCAGTAAACTTTTAGCTAGTGGGGGATGAAAGCAACATTAGCTAATCAAATAGCACTGAAGGCAAAAGCATGTCTCTCTTTTGTCTTTGAAATGCAGAACATACCAAGGGATTACTCTCGCTACTCTGTTTCTTAAATCAGCAACAGTCTTACTCTGTCCTCTGATATTTGGAGAGTGAAAACCCCAGCAAGATTCTCGGTTTTCTATTGTTTATTCAAAATCAAGTTAAATATAAATAGACAGTAATCTCTCTAATTCTGTTTCCTTCGTTTCTTAAAATTCACCTCTAAAGCTAAATGATTGTGCGCACATGTAAGCAAGGGGTTCAGCTGGAAGGATGTCAGAAACGACCATATGATCTGAACAAGTGCGCAGACGCATGCCTGGTTTCAAAAGAGCAGAAAATGCAATTGATTGAGAAAATATGCTTGTTAATTGAGTATAATCCTAATCAAAACAAGATTTCTCTACCGCTGCAATTTAAACTGTACAACATTCACCTGAAAAGTTAGCGTGAAATTGCATCTTTTCTAAAATATTAATGTGCAAGTTGTATGCAAAATCCTTTCAGCTTTGCACTCCTGCAATTAAATAGATTTCAGTCAATTATTATAAACTGTAAAAATCCAAACTTAATTAACATAGTATAAGCGTCTAAGACATTACATAAAAAATTAAAAGAAAAGGCTCGCAGAATAAATAAAACATACCGATTAAAATTAAAAAAGCAAGAACACCCATCAAAGTTTTTATGCTAACAGAAATTAAAAACATAAAATAATATTTTTTTTAAAAATTGGAATGGTGAATTCGACCAACTCAATGAGAGAATAGCATTTAACACACATCTTGGATATTAATATTTTGCAAGTCGATATATCTAGGTATAAATATACATACTAAGCATATTATTGTGAAATAGTGGAATACATGTCAGAGATCATATAACATCCAAAGGTGATCAGATAAAACTTGAAGATGACTACTATGGAAGGATCAGCCACCACATGTTAATGTCTCTCTCTCACTAGTTAGATATACAAAATACTATGTGTACATAGATTAATTACTCTCTATTAGTATAGAGTTATAAACAAGTATATCATTATCAAGACATAATAGATACTCGCAAATATATATCAAAGTAACGTATATCATATCAAATAAAATTTAATTCAACAGAATACGAGTGAGAAATTCAAAAAAAGATGGTACTCAAATAATAATACAACATATAAGTATTTAAGAATTAATCAATTGTATTCATTATATAATCAACATACATATATTATTTATATTACATGCATATTAAAGATTATCTCACTCACTTGGAAAACAAAAGCAAAAGAAAAACAAATACATAACCTATAACGGATACAAAAAACACTCAAAATTGACTCGAAACAAAGTATCATAAAAAAATGAAAACTCAAAACTTAGAGACCAAAACATAAATATATTATTGAATTGTTTCACCTGATCAATTCAGAACATAATCTAAATTGATCAAACATAACATATTTGATAAAACTCTAATGTTGGGTCAACCAATCGACCAAAATGACCAATCGGTTGATCGAGATTTCCAAAATCTCAATTTGCCAATCTTCAAAACTGCAGGTTACATAAAAAACAAAATTTATTTTTCAACAACCTATAATTTCAACCATCTAAAAACTAATACCCTAATATTTCAATTAAAACTCCTAAATCATTCAACCATCAAAATCATAACAAAACTCTAATTTCTTCTTTAATCTTTCCATAATCAAATTTCTAATAAAAAATAACATGAAAGGAAATCACTAATTTTCTTTTTTCACATTTCTTGAACCAAAACTCACATTAAAACCGAAAACCTTGGTGTATACGAGTATAGGTCACATCAAGGAGGAAGAAAAAAAAAAAAAGAGGACAAGCAAATCTTCTTACAACCTTTTCTCTATATACTTAGGTTAGTTTAGGTTGGGTTTGGACCGAAACTTGAGCTTAGATTGGGCCAAGTCTACTAGTCTTGCAACAACACTGTTTCCATGTTAGGTAAGATTAACAATGCCCAAAAAGATTAAATAATGTAATCATGAGGAGTGAAGGTTAATTAGTCAGGTTCTAAGTTTGTTTTTTAGAGATCACCAGTTCGAGTCTCACAAATCTTAAAGTCACTGAAGACTTACATGGTTGTTAACTTCACGGCCTGTGAGATTAGTTAAGGTGTGTGCAAGCTGATCCAAATACTCACGTTAATTAAAAAAAAACAACGGCCAAAAAGAATGTACCCCTTCCTTTAATCTGTCACCGCTGATTAACAAATTGGAAATTTCATTTACAGAACAAAGTCTTTTAGTTGTCATTGTAAATTCAAGGATAACAAGAGCTTAATACCCTCCTCCAGGCTTCTTCATACTGGACAACTGGGCATGCATCATCTCCCTCGCAGGCGACCTAATTGTGAACACAACAGCTTGGCGAGGTTGGTTCTTCTTCTCCGATGCTGATAACTTAAAGTCATTGATTGGGATCGTACGCTTTCTTTCCGAGTAGCTATCTGGTGGAGTTGGATTGGCAAGACTTCATTGGACACACCAATTTCTCCCTGGCTTAATGATCGAACAATAAGAGTCCGTTTCGAAGACATTGGAGACACAAACACAACAGGTTTTAGGGTAAATTAATTAAGTGATAATAATAACAAAAATGAAAGAATTTACAATGACAAAGGGCGTGGTAGCAAAGAGTTTGAGATCTACACAACAGGTCTCGAATTCGAGTCAGGACGTGCACCTTTTATAAGAGCTTAGGACAACCGGGGTTTTAATCACTTACCTGGGCCTATAAAGTGCACTTTCTGGGGAGTGAGTTTCCTCGAATCCAAAAAAAAAAATAACAAAAATGAAAGAATGCATGTTTTAGGGTATTTTGTGGACCTTAAACAAAGAGAGAGCTACCTTGGGATTTTGTCCTTCCATTAATTTGCGAAATAGGCACTTATTAGTTTTCTGAATGCTGAAGAAAGCACTGGAATTAGGAATTAAGGAATGATTAAGGAAGATGGTGAAGTTACTTGGGCAATTTATGATCTGTTACGATAATTAACGATTAGAGGAAAACAGAAGGATTAGTGCATGTATTCTATACAAGAATTTCGGTTCATGCATGGTTTTCAATAGGTGGGTTTTGATGAAAAAAGGGAAGAGAAAATCTGGGAAAATACTTAAATATGAAGATAAATCCTTTTTAGGGTTTTTTTCATGGACTCAAAATAATAAATTTAGCATAATGCCTTAATTTTGACTGACTGGCTTGACAATTTACCGAGTAATATTTTTAATATAATAGTGGATAATTCATTCGTTTCAATTTAATGACTTTATAGTTTTTTGAATAGGTCTTAAGAATTTTTCAATCGAGACCATATAACCATTTTTTAAGGGATTTTGTTTTTGAAAATTACACCAAAATTGTTTTGAGAAAATCAAGCCAGATTGATCCTCTTTTGCGATTGGAGAGCTAATCTCTAACTTTGAAGGGTTAAACATGTCAAGAAAATAATTCTTTCAAGCTAAAAATGATTAATGTTTACATTTTTAGTGTTAAATTGAGAGATTTGAATAAAAAAGGATCAAAAGTGCTATATTGATAGGGATGAGGGGGCAAAAGTTTTTAGCCTTGAGGGCCAGGGCCACCCCTTCGCATCGTCCCTGATTGTGACCATACCTAAAGTAAAAGGATTTGACTAAAATTTTTTTTTCTTTCATGCAAGAGACCATTTTTGAGTAACGGATGGATAGGATCTCAAAATAACATGGTGCTTCAGTAGTTGATTATAAACTATACATTTACATCCCTTTTTTTTTTTTTCCTTTTCAATCTCCTGCAATTGGATCTTGTCTTGCAGCTAGGAGTTCTTAATTCGGGATATATGCATACCCTCAGTATTTTACGTTTTCTCAATCCAATCATGAATCTTTTTCGATCTACACACGCATGCGAGGAAAGAGCAGTAAATAAGAGGGGGGGAGAAGGCAATTGCAGGCTTATTGTAAGATATAATATAAAACTTGGTAGATTTATTGCAAATTAATGAGAGAAACCAAATCGTTAATGAATTCCTCCATCATTTGATACAGTCCTGTCTTTTACAGGGAGAAAGGGTGCCAGCCATTGATTCACCATGTTTACACATTGGTGCTGCTCAAGGAGCCGTGAAATGCAGTTTGGCTGCACAAACACATACAAGAACAGTTAAAAAGATGTTAAATAAACGAGACATATCACATTCTATGAGGACAAAAAAGAGGAAGAAAAACGTGATGGCCTCAATTTTGTTACAAGCTAGGGCGGATTCATCTTACCTCCGACGTCCTTGTTGAAGCAGTCAGTGTCGCACTTCATTTCACAGAAGGTTTGGCCTTGGCCACCGGTTCGGCATTCCTGTTCGCAGGTGTTGAAGCAGGAGCCGTACGCATCAGCGGCAGCTTTAGGAAGCTCAGCTGCAGCAGCAAGAACAAGGCACAAGACCAACAGTGCAGCAACTTTGTTTGTCATTCTCTCGTGATTGACAGAAGGGAAGAGGATCAGTTTTTATAGAGGCTTCAAGGGAATCCAGCCAGTGGCGAGCCTCAAAAGACGGAGACATACATGAACTTTTGCATCACGTTTTCTCTGCATCTCTATTTTTGGAGTTGGGTTTGTGGATCTTGATGAGAATATGGCAAATACAGGCTTACGTTAAAAAAAAAAAAAAAGGTTTGACGAAACTAGCTCCTCTTCTGAAGGACGAAATTAGTCTCTTGTTAAAATTTACTCTAAAAATAGTGGATTTTTATATTCTACTCCCCAGTCTCATAAATAATTATCTTAAATAAAAAAAATATATCATCAGGTAAAATTATATTTTTTATAAAAAAAAATTTAAGGGACAAAAAATGCATTGAAAAATAAAAATTAATAAAATAATAATAAGCCCAAACATTTTGATATAATTTGTTAAACCTGTAATTCAAGTCATGGACCCAACCAAGTTTAATTTTTTTTTTTTATATATATATATATATATATAAATCTATGCTTAGTATAAATTAAAAATAAAAATAAAAATAACAAAAAAAAAAACGTGGAACACATGTGTTGTGCGCCTATGGCCCAATGCCATAAGGGATGCATCTGAACCTACTTTTATTAATTTTTTATTTTTAAAGGGATGGAGGACTTGTTGTTTGCCACTATTTTTTTTATTATTAAAAAAAAATAAGTAGATGACTTGTTATTTGCCATCCTAAAATCTGATCACCACAGTAGTGGTCAGAAAATTAAAATAATGAGTTTTTTGCCTAAAAAATCTATTTATAACCCATTTCAAATCAAAACAAAAATATCCTACAAACACTCTTAAAACATCTAGAAATCAATTTATCAATCTAATTAACTCATAAAAGTTTCACATTATAAAATCAAACCTCATAAAATTTTTCATCCTCAACTTTTTTAAGATAATATTAAGACCTTAAACAACCATTATAATATTTTTCTTGTTGAATGGAACCCATTAATGCTAATTTTAACTATTTTGATATCTAGAATAAATATCAACAATGATTTTCTTTCTCTATATCAAAACCCAATAGCTCTCTCTATCATCAAATAAACCACGAGACTAAAAAATGAAGAAAACAAAGTTTTGTGCTAAAATTGAATTTTCAATAACTAAAGAGACCAATTAACCTATTAACGACAAAAAAAGAATTAAAATGAACTTTTTATATGAAATTCTGCCATTTATTTTTCATGGTTTTTTTTATTAATTTAGTCTTTTATCTTTTAATTCAACCATTTATTAAAAAAAAAAACAAGAAGAATCAATTGGATATAATTTTAGCTAAAAAGGATGCTATTGAGTAAATAAAAGTTTGAGGAAAAAATTAAAATTTTTAAAAATATTGTTTCATTACCCAATAATTCGTGAGAGAATAAACAATATAAAATGCACACTAAAAACAGCCCACAGCTTAGTTTACACACACACACATATATTAAATGAGAGCAAACGCATTACAAGGCTCAACACATCATGTACCAAATTTTAATAAAAAAAATGTTTCAAGGCTACATTTGGTATTGTTTTGAAACAAAAAGATATACAATCAAAGTTAAAAATATATTTAGTTAAAGAGACAAAAACAGTGATATAAAAATTAATGTTTATGAGACAATTTTAAAATGAATTTTTATATTTTCTAAACAGGAGATATTCAAAGAACATATCTCTAAAGATAATATTTTTTATTTATAAAATATTATTGTAAAACACTCTCAATTTCAAAACTGTCAAATTAAAATATATAAGAATAAAAATGATTATTATTATAGTTTTTAAATCCAATTCGGAGTCAATCCGGGACAAACCTCGAGTCACTAGTTGAGGCTAGGGTTACGAGTCGAGTTAATCCAAGTTAATGTAAGAATAAAAGTGATTATTATTATAATTTTAAAACTTGATTCGAGAGTTAACTCGGGAGAAGATTCGGGTCATGAGCGAGGTTGACCATTGCCCCAAGTCAATGTAAGGACATAAAAGGTTATTATCATAGTTTTAAAATCCGACTCGGTGTAAAGCCCAAGTCATGTGCTAGGAGGGTAAACTCGGGTTGTCCTGAGGCAACATAAAAAAATGGTTATTATTATAGTTTTAAAACCCGACTCGAGGGTCGATCGAGACAAAGCCCAGGTCACGGGCTGGGATGGTTAACACGGGTTGACTCTAGTCAATGCAAGGATAAAAAATATTCTTATCATAGTTTTGAAACCTAACTTAGAATCGACTATGATAAGGCTCAAGTCATGGGTCGAGATGGTCAATATTGATTGACTCGAGTCAAACATGATTCAAAGACAATTATTTTATCTTGTATATCATTACGAAACATAATTTTGTCTTTATTTTTTTGTCTTGTTTTTTTTAATTTTTTTATCTTTTTATTTCGTGAAACAATAACCAAATATTACCTAAATGCTCAATTTAAAATGTGATGATTTTATATGGAGCTTTGGTCCAAGAAAGTGTTCTGATTAACTCTTATATTGGATGAAATCTTAGGAAAAACAGAGAAATATTATTGATATTTAAAAATGGAAATGTTATATTAAAAATAAATAAATATTAGGGATTTGTCGAGGATCTTAAAATAATATTATTGTAAAGCGTAAATCACAAAAATAAAAAGAAAGTAAATGAGAGATAAGAATACATAATTTTTTAAGTTTCCGATGAACCATCTACTTTACGATGGGAGAGAGAAATAGATGAAGATCTTACTATCAAAGTGAAAAAAGAATAATATTTAAAACTACGAAATTCAATTATATTCACTGCATCAAATTCACTAGTGTTGGGACTCTAAAATCATAATGACATACATCATAATTTGTTTACATATATTTAATAATGTGGTGTAAAATACTATTAAAAAACATATAAAAAATATTAATTTAATAATTTTTAAAATAAAAATAAAAATAAAAATTATCACAGAATCTCAAACCACCACCACAAAAAAAAAGCCATATGTTTCCCTCCTTATTTTAAAGCTAAGCTGCAAAATTATAGTAAGAAAAATAAGTCTTTGGAGCATAATTTTAAGATCCGGTCTAGGTTTTAAATTTTGATCGGATCACCAAGTTAGTTGGATTATTTTTTTTAAAAAAATCAAAATGATATCGTATTAGTAAAAAGCAAAAAAAATAAAAGTCAACGGGTTTCTAACCTGGTCTTGACAGGGTCAACCCACCGGGTCAGTCGGGTCATGCCGAGTTTTTTCTTTCCATGTTTTTTCTTCAACCCGTCTCGATTCCAGTCCCGGGTTGACTAGGTCCTAGGTCGACCTGCCAGACCGAATCGAGTTTCAAAACTATGCTTTTAAAGTTGTTTGTGGACAATTCCCAATCACAGTTAAGAGCTCAATTTAAGCTCAATAGTTTGTAAAGTTAACAAACCAATATCAACTTATTTTAAATTAGATAATATATAATTAAAGCAACCTTAAACCTGGCTCCTTGAATCTCTTGAATAACTTATTTTTTTAAGATTAATATGGGTATTCGGGTTAGTTTGTGTATATCTCGATTAATTTTACAGGTTATGAAATTAATAATTATGTAAGGTTCTAGTGACCCTGAGTTTATAAAACTCAAACTACTGATCTCTAAAAAACAAATCCAGAATCTAATTAAATATCTTCAAATTAAATCTTTTAAGTAACTTAATTAATAGGGTTGTAAGCTAAGTTCGTTAACACCATTGGTATGAACGAATCAGGCTTCAGACTTTATCCGAGGCAGTGCCGTTATATAATTTTTTTTTTGGAACACGCCTTTCATAGGAAAACAAAAGGCCCAAGGCCCGAAATTACTAAACCTGACAAACATAATTTCAAAATTCTAAGCCTGTCAATAGCAGAACCCATACAAAGAAAGCCCAATACTGATAGAGCATGTGGGATGACCAAAATACCCTCTGTATTCTTAGTCCGAATTTGGCATCAGCCTTCTACTTGTTGAACAAGAAGACCACTTGCCTTGATAAACATACCCCTCCTACCCAAAGCAATCAAAACCAGAGATCCAACTACAGATCAAGGAAGAAAAGAAAAGAAAAATGGAGTGTGTATTCGGACTTGTGGGTAATGATTTCGTAATCGTAGTAGCAGACACATCTGCCGTTAATAGCATCTTGGTCCATAAAACCAACGAAGACAAGATTATGAAACTCGACTCTCACAAGCTCATCGCTGCTAGCGGTGAGTCCGGTGACCGGTTTGTTACTACCCATTACAAAATATTATCTTTCTATTAATTAATTAATTACTCCTTCTCCTGGCTAATTTGTGTTTTTTGGATTTGTTTTTCAGAGTTCAATTCACGGAGTATATTCAGAAGAACGTGGCTTTGTATCATTTCCGTAATGGGATTCCCTTGACCACCGCAGCTGCTGCTAATTTTACCCGTGGAGAGCTCGCTACTGCTTTGAGAAAGGTAATTGATCTCATCACTTTCTTTAGTTTGATTTTACTGTTTCAGATTTGGGGTTTTAGGGTTTTTTTGTTTTTAATTTATGAAATTATGTACTGGGTTGAAGTGATTTTTCGCTATTCGGTACTGGTTAACAAGTAGACCTAAGTGAATTTCTTTACCTGATTTTGGTGTGTAGATTGATCTTTGACTTGTTTGATTAATGGTTGCTTTGATATTAGTGGAGATTACATTGCTGTGGGATATCGTTCCGGCGATGGTTTTCTGGATAAAGAATGCTTGCTCTTGAAGAGAAGGAAAGTAGAAAGAGAGAGGGGAAAGAAACTATTTGTTGCGTAATGATTCTTTCTTGTTTGGGGGTTCAGATGTGCTTATAAGCAACTAAGATTACAAACTACTAAATGCTAAGGTATCAGTTCTTGAAAAAATTAAAAAATTGCTGACGTATTAGTTAACTAGCAAAAATCTTAGGCATCATGCCTGTGAACTAAAGCATTGTTAATGTGTTACTGTTTGGATTGAGGAACTCCATTAAACCGAAACTTATTTCTTTTGTGCCCATGGCATCTAAAAGGAGGTTTTTCACACAGTTATGTGCGACTACTGCACCAGTGAATGGTGAAATTGGTGATCATTGAGATAACAGCCTAGCGTGTTAGACTGAGCGTTCTGGTCTTATTTTTTAGAATTGGTAATATAAATTCATTTTATTTCCCAATTTTAGTTGTCTCATGTTAAATAGGTTGGCAGAATTGCGTTATGTTTCATTTTTCCAGAAAAGAAGCTGTTGAAAAATCTCCCTTACCATCCATAAAAAGGGATTATCCTTCCTGGCACGAGTTAGTTTATGGTGGCCTCTACTGTATGAAACTTAAGATATGGATTTCTTCCTGGGCAATGGGGCAACCAGACATAATATATCACAGGAACTTGTTCATTTATGTCCAATGGTAGCTTTATAATGTTCATTCATGATTGTAAATTGCCTTAAAGTTTCAATTATGGTGGATTTCTGGAGGGCTTTTCAAGTGAATATCTCAAGAAGTTTGTAAGTCAATCCAAGTTGAAGTAGAGTTGTTTTCTGTGCGTTTTATTGTTTTTAGTTTTTGAAAATTTGTGTAGGCACTAGATGGATAGAGAGCACGTGATGTCTTTTGGTTTTTGTGATTTGTGGTCATGCAAGATACTGGTCTGGGTTCTTCTCATGTGCTCGTTCATGATGTCTGTCTTTTGGTTTCTGTGATTTGTGGTCATGCAAGACACTCTGGGTTCTTCTCATGTACTCATTCATGATGTCTCATGTGCCACTCTTTTATATGACCATTATATACTGACCGATTCTGATTTTTGGTCTTTCAGAACCCTTACATGGTAAACATCCTACTGGCTGGCTTTGACAGAGAGACAGGCCCCTCTCTATACTACATCGACTATATTGCTACCCTTCACAAGGTTGACAAGGGAGCATTTGGTTACGGGTCCTTTTTTTGTCTCTCCATGATGGACAGACACTACCACAGTGGCATGTCAGTGGAAGAGGCAGTTGAATTGGTTGATAAATGCATAATGGAGATTCGATCCAGGTTGGTTGTGGCGCCACCGAACTTTGTGATCAAGATTGTTGACAGGGATGGAGCAAGAGAGTATGCCTGGCGTGAATCTGTCAAGGATACCCCAACAGCCCAGTCCGAGGGTTTGGCAGTTTAATTTATGCAGATCTTTTTGATTTTCTTCTCGGTGTTTAAATGGATCTGATCGCCTAAAACTGTTTTCCAAATGCTATTCCGGAACCTTACTTGTGGGGTTATGTTAGCTGACGTTCCAGAGTTGTATTGTGGAATGTTATTGGACTTCCGAAGCAGGTCTTCTCAAGTCTCTCTTGGCTAGAAAGGCTCTTCATAAATGAAATTTCTTATTCTCATATTGCCTGCCATTCTTCTAGATTTTACCCGTCTGAAAGCTTGGATTTTTTTTGCCCCTTTCAAATAACCCACATGCTAGGTCTTTTAATGGTTATGCCCATTGTCAAGAGGACGCGATGAAACGGCCACCTTGGAATGTCAGTATAAGTTGGGTGATTGAATTTCAAATCTTAAATTATGAAGTTTTAGTTGGGGATTAAAGTGTTTTTTAATTGAAAATGTATTAATATAATATATTTTTTATTTTTAAAAAATTATTTTTGATATTAATACCCAATGATTTGATTTGATAATATAAAAAAATATTTAAAAAAATGAAATATTTTTAAAAATATATTTTTAACTGAATTTCTAAACAATGCCTATAAAGTTACCACTGATCCCCAATCAGAACATACAATAAAGAAGCATAATTTATCAGATCTTCGGTAAGCATGCGGACGAAACTTGTCAAACGAAAAAGAAGAAGATATAAAACAAGCATCAATTATTCTGATTGGGAATGAGACGTGGTGAGGGAAGGTTATTGACTGGACCCATTAAAAAAAAGATGCCCAGCTTGTGCCCCAATGACAAGACCTTAATCAGGATTCAGGCATTAGCAAACCTTAATCAGACCCAACGATTTCAGTCGTCTCTCCCAAAAGCAAAAGGAGTCCCCACTGCACACCATGTTCCCTCAACATTCTCCCCGTCTTGGTGTCCGCAACAACACTGTGAGTCTGTGACACCGTAACCCACCTCATAAGGAGAGTGCACTCAAGCAGGCTTGTCTACGTGTGTGTGAGAGCGAGTGGTCGACTGCAATGAGAGACCGCCACGTGTCAAGTCTCTTTACTCTTTTTTACCGGCAGGGCACTTACAAAGGTTTCAATTTGTTGAACTGAACCCCACCGAAAAGTGAAGAGTGAAGAGGAGGCAGAGAAGGGTGTTTTCGTTTGTATTTTCAATCAAATCTGCATTTAACCAGCAGCCCCCCCCCTCTCCCCCTCTCTATCTGAACGTCTTGGTAGTTGATTTCTCATCATCAAAGGTGAGTGGTTTCATTCTCTTCTTTGCTTTTATTTTTTGCCCATATAATATGATGATAGTATATTTATTTATGCATATATATCTGGTTCGCATTACAAATATGGAAGATGACAGTTCGAGAATGTTTTTAAGGGCACTGGTTATTATGGGCATGCTTTGTTTTTCATTTATTTGGTAATAACAATTATTTCTTGTTCTCAAAAAAGGTGAATGATTGCGTATGGTTTTTTTTTTTCGTGTGATTTTTTGGGAGTTTGAAGAGTTTATAGTTTTACATTTTTGCTGTCATAGGTTTTGTGGGTTTGCTTCTGGGTTGGGATTTATATTTAGTTTCAGTCTTTTCAGATTTAGCCCATTAAAACAGTGGAAACTAAAGAATCACCATTTTAAGTTTTGTCCATAAATGTTACGTTCAGGTTGATCGTGCTCAAACTTTTGTTCACACTTTTTTTTAATGTGTTTTGGTTTTAATTTGTGGTAGGATGGGCACAATTGATGATAAGTGGGGTGACGAGTGCTCTGTCATTGGAGACAAGGGAGAAATTGAGTATATTGATTATCAAAATGACAAATCTGTGTGTAGTTATGATCCCAGTGAAGAGGGTCCTATTGTCATTTCTGCCCCATTTCTTTTTGAAGAGGGGAAGCCCCGATCAGTGTTTGTTGGGGAAACTGCTATTGATTCAATTACTATTAAGAACACCACCTCTGAAGCTGTTGATTTATGGACGAAAATTTATGCCTCAACTCCTGAGGATTCTTTTAAGCTTTCATTGATGAAACCTCCATCAGCTAATGATGTTAAGTGCCAAGAAGGCTTCATGGATTTTTCAGTAATGGAGGATCGAATGCTTCAGCCTGGCGAGTCATTAACCATCTGGTTATCCTGCAAACCAAAGGAACTTGGCTTGTACACTACTGTGGTGCATTTTGATGTTGGCAATGATAGGATAGAACGAGTGGCCTTTTTGTTGGCTGATGATAATATATCTCAGTCTTTGGCTTCCAAAAAGCCTTTCTCAAGAGGCCAAAGGAAGAAAACATTCTCCACAGATACCTTTGTTTCTGCGGGGTCACGTCCAGCAAGGGCACTGGGTCGAGCATACAAAAACAGGCTTCCTCGTTATGATATTCCTAAAGATATTAGAGCATTGATTGAGAGGAAGCAGATCCCTGATGTTATCATGGGAGGTCTAACAATAGACAATTATGCTTCCTACTTCAAAACACTGCTGATCATGGAAGAAATACAACTTGAGGTGATTGTTTAAATTATACAGAATGACAGCAATCATGGTATGAAATGCTTGTTCAATTCCCTGCTGAAATTGGTGATTTGTGCTTCAGGAAGACATGAGGAGTCATGACATGGAGTGTGTTAGGATGAGGAGGAAGGGGAATTATCTCTCCCTTGTGGTCCCAGGTCTTGCTGAACGGAGGCCCTCCCTTGTTCAGGGGGATGATATTTTTGTAAAGCTTGCAGATGCAGATGACACAGCAACTCCATATCAGGTTTCTGCCCATTCATGTAAAAGAATTTCATGTCATCAAGATTTAAAGTTGCAGATTGAATAGAATCCAACTGCTATGAAACTGCTGATGCATTAAAATAGTTGCTGCTGTCATCTTGTGTGTTATTTGTTGTATTTTTGACAGTTACCTTGGTGTTTTCTTGTGCAAATAATGTGTTATGCAGGGCTATATTTACCGGGTCGAGGCTGATGAAGTGTACTTGAAATTTAACCAAGAATTTCACATGTGCCATAATGATGGACATCTTTACAATGTGCACTTCAAATATAATCGAGTCAGTATGAGAAGACTGTATCAGGCCATTGATGCTGCAAAGGATTTAGAGACAGAGATGCTATTTCCATCGGAGACCTCTGGAAGTAGGCTCATTGAAACTTCTACTCTGGTGCCTATATCTTGTAGCCTTAACGAGGAGCAGATCTGTTCAGTGGAGATGATCCTTGGCTGCAAAGGAGGCCCACCTTACGTGATTTATGGGCCTCCAGGTACAGGCAAAACCATGACAATTATAGAAGCAATTCTCCAGCTTTATCAAAACACAAAGCATGCTCGGATTCTTGTCTGTGCACCTTCAAATAGTGCAGCAGATCACCTGTTAGAGAAGCTTCTCAGTGAGGAGGCTGTTCACATTCAAGAGAAAGAAATATTCAGGCTCAATGCAACATCCCGTCCATTCGACGACATCAAGCCTGAACTTATTCGTTTTTGTTTATTTGATGAGCATATCTTCACGTGTCCTCCACTCGGTGCTCTTACTCGTTATAGAATCATCATATCAACTTATATGAGTGCCTCTCTTCTCAATGCTGAGGGCGTCAAGCGAGGACAGTTCTCTCATATATTCTTGGATGAGGCTGGCCAAGCTTCAGAACCTGAAAGCATGATTTCTGTATCGAACTTCTGCAACAGGGATACAGTTGTTGTTCTTGCTGGAGACCCCATGCAATTGGGACCAGTAATATACTCCAGAGATGCCGAGAGTTATGGACTGGGGAAATCGTACTTGGAGAGGCTCTTTGAGTGTGAATCTTATGACAGTGGAGATGAAAATTATGTGACGAAACTGATAAGAAACTACAGATGTCACCCAGAGATTCTGCATCTTCCTTCAATTTTGTTCTATGAGGGAGAATTGATAGCCTGCAAAGAGTCCAATGATGATTCAACTTCCTTGATGACTTTGACAAACCTTCTTCCAGGAAAGAACTTTCCTGTTCTCTTCTTTGGCATCCAGGGCTGTGATGAGAGGGAAGCAAATAACCCATCGTGGTTTAATCGAATCGAAGCAAGCAAGGTAGTGGAGATTGTAAAGAAACTGGCTACTAGGGGTAACCTGAGCGACAGTGACATTGGGATCATTACACCTTATAGGCAGCAAGTACTCAAACTAAAGAAGGCACTGGAAAACATAGACATGCCTGACATTAAAGTTGGGAGTGTAGAACAATTTCAAGGACAAGAAAGGAAGGTTATTATTGTATCTACTGTCCGATCAACAATCAAACACAATGATTTTGACCGGGTCCACTGTTTGGGATTCTTAAGCAACCCAAGAAGGTTTAATGTAGCCATTACTCGTGCTATATCTCTGCTTATTATTACGGGGAACCCACACATTATTAGTAAGGTATTGCTTCTTTTCATTGGTCATCATAAGAGATTAACTAAAGCAAATACATAGATGTTGACCTTTCCTTGGGGAGCGCATCTCAGTTAGCTCAAAGATTCTTCACAAATTCTTACATGCAGATGCATAGATAGCTGTCTCTGTATTCTTCTGCTTGCATGCTTATGTGCATGTGGGTATGATCACGCCTAGAATTTAAGTGATCACCTAAGAGAAGACTGAATGGTGTTGGCAAGCCAATAGCTAACACCAATTAAATGAGGTTGATATTTTCTGCTTCCTTGCATATGCATGTGCACGTGCACGTGCAAATTTGTTGCAGGTAAAGGATGCCGCTTCTTTGCTATTTGTGCTGAGCCAGGGGCATATATAGCTGTGTTTTACATGGATGATGAGTTCCTCTCAAGCAGCCCTGGGCTGGAGAGAATTTTTGTGGTAGGGGGTCCGGCACTGTGTAGATGCAGTTTGGAATTTTATGTGTCAAACTATGTAGCGCTCCCAGAATTTCATGTCACCAACTTACATGCCACAGCATTATGAAATTCATTTAATAGTCGAAGATGCAGTTTGGAACTTTATGCTTGCACAGCCCCCATATAGCTGTCTATACTATGCTCAATTATTTTTTCCCTCATTATATGCAGGACCAATACTGGAATAAACTTCTATGGCACTGTGTAGATCATGAGTCCTATCAGGGTTGTGCTCTCCCAGAAAAAAGACTGGAGTGTGTTGACAACTATCCAACATATGAGGATCGTGTCGACTACGATGGAGGGCCTGTGACAAATGAAGCTGATTGGGGTGATGGTTGGCAACCTTCATCCTCTGGAGAAGTAGGATGGGATCATCCAGGGTCATCTCAAGCACAAATTCCAGAACCCGTGACAGATGAAGCTGAATGGTCTGATGGTTGGCGGTAATGTTTAGTTGGTGTCTGTTTACACAAAAGCAGGAGGAATGGGTATTTTATATTTTGGTGTGGATTTTTGTCCCTGCATGCGGCCCTCTTTTGCTGTTCTTATGTTGGAAAGCACATGATGAGTCGGGAGTCAAAGAATTGAGCTCAAGTTATCGGATTTGCGATACCTCTTTAGTCGTGCCATGAAATTTGATCATTTGTATTTGCAGAAAGGGTACTGGAATTTTATTTCATATAATTATGAAAATTTAAAAGAGATATAGTTGGTTTCATGAGACATTGCGGTATATTCTCAAGAATGCTCTACCTTTTGAGAAAAAGGATGCTATCCCAAAGGTCAAAATTGCCTGCTATTGCAGTGACAAACTTGTGATAAAACAATTACAAATGCCAATCAAATGGTAAGCATATGGTGATCGCAGCATTACAGGTGAATGAAGATTACAATAACGTTAGGACTACAGGCAGAAACTAGCTGTTGCTGTTATGCTTCTCTGCTGGTGAATCCGATGCTGGTGGTAGAGGCGAAACTGGGCTTCTGGGTGATCCATCAACAGATTCTGGTGGCGATCTTGGTGCTAATGAAAGATCATCAGGACCAGTAAAACTGTGACAAAAATTTATGTTCTTTTTGCATGTTTCTAACTCAAATTAGAATTGAGATGCCCTTTAAACAAACAATTAATTGATTCTTCAAAAATATCAGCGGTGAAGAAATGATTAAATCTCATTACCGGACTCTGGTGGCGCTGGAGTTGTTGTGCTGCGAAGGGGGGCGGTGCTGGTGAACCTGCAGCACAAAGAATACAAATTACTGGTGAATTTACAGTTGTATTTATAACAATAATAGTGGGCGTAGGTAATGAAAACTTGTAATTAATTGATATCATGAAATCACATACTAACTAACAATCAAGATTTTAATCCAGCATCAAAGAAGTACTCAATTAAATTCGTTGAATTTATTCACTCCAAATTTGCAATTTATGCTAATGACTGATTAAAACACGGTGCAACCTACGTATCAAAAGTATACGATTTCGCTGGACTTGACCATAGCATGCTATTCCTTCCTTCCACGAAAATGCTAACTTGCGCCTAATCTAGTAGCAGAAATATCTAGATGGCTGCGTCTCAAATTAAATAATAATAATAATAATACTACTAATAATAATAAAACTGCAAAGAGGAACAAAACCTAATCAAAATTAATTTAATTAGCATCCATTTAATTTTCCGTACCTGAGCATAGCAAATCTAAAGATACAGGACTTGATAGAGAGCAAACAGAAGGTAAAGCAATCACCCTGGATTCGTTCAATGGGAATCCGAAAATTAGAGGCTGCCTGATTAGGTAACAGAAACAGTTGCCATCACCGGAATTGAATGCCTTAGACAAGGCATCGCAGCACTGAGATGTTGCAGTGTCTGTGACTGTCTGGCGGTGCCGAGACAGGGAGAGAAGGCCACCAACTCATCACTGCGCCAAGACGGCGAGGCTGGCGATGGTGCAGCGGTGGCGAGGAGGAGGAGCATGGAGGTTAAAACGGCTGGGAAAATGAGGACTGTCGTGTGATTCATGTTGGAACTCCCGCTTCCTTTATAACGGGAGTGAATTCAAATGGCGGGAATGGAGATTTTTTTTCCTCTTTCACGAGTTTACGGAAATGCCCTTGCAATCTGTGTTTTTGTGTACTGGACGACAGCGTCTTCTTGTTCAAGTATCAATTTCTCTGAATTTACATTTTACAAAAAAAATTATTTATTTACCCTGAACCCTTTCCAGTTCACTCGAGCGTCGATATGGGGGCTAAATTCTACTGAAGATATTTTACTCTCAGGACCAGCTTTGTTAATTGATTGTGTTTACGCCAATCCAGCTGCTTACGTGTAACTTTATGTCTTGTATCATCAAATATTCCGAGGAAGAGGAGTGACCTAATACTTGTCTATGGTGCTGAACCAACCCTACAAAATTGGAGAGATTTTACCGCTTTGTAACTGGGAGTTGATCGAGGGGGCTCTGGTGGGTTTAACGCTGGAAGAAGCAACTGAAATGCACAGGAAGAAATGGGGATGGGATCGATGCTGGTGTGAAAAGCAATATATGAATAATGGAGATCACAGCAGTGCAATTTGATTGAATTACTATTCATTGATTTTAAGGATTAAAAAGATATGCAGAAGACCATAAAGAGCCTGGAATGAAAAAAAAATATATATACAAGAAAAACTCTACTCTGCTTTCAGAATTTACTAACCAAGAATCTGAGAGTGAGGAATTGGTAATCAATAATGATGTTGATTTAGCAAGGCAGAAAAATCATCCGCAGACCCTCAATTGTTCATCAACATGAACATTTCCCATTAGTCTGTTTAGAACCACTTTGTGTCACTGTCATGCAAAATCATAACCAACCTACCAAATTCTCACACCAGGAATCCAAAATCTATAGCTACCAAGGAACAGAATTTCCTTAACCATAATACTCGCCTATTAATCTTCACCAGTACATAAATATCATACAAAAATGACAAATTATTCAATAAATAATCACCCAATATGATTTTTAATCGACTTAACAAGCTCAAAAAATAATAGCCCACAATCCCAAAAGACCATTTCTTAACAAATGTATACAGCAGAAAGTAGAAATATATATAGCATCTAGTAGTAGTACTTGAAAAGTACAAATCCTAATGCAAATAGTAGAAGAGATGATGAAAGGCTGTAGGAGGGCACTGATGCTGATGGTGGAGTTAGAACCGGGCGACTTCCAGTAGTTGATGCCGGTGGCCCAGAATCTCCCGTCGATGACGGTGGAGTCAGGAGAGGTGTCGTGTCAGATGCTGGTGGTAGAGCGGATGGAGTTGGTTCAGGAACAACAGAAGCTGCTCATCAAGGAAAATAATTCTTTTTGTATTAACACTCAAATCATTATGTATTATATATATGCATCCAAACGCATTGGGCATATGACTAATAGAATATTGAAGCTGGTTACCTTGAGGACTAGCAGTATAAGCATACAACTCACTGAACTGAACCGAACACTTTAAGAAAAAAAGAAAGAAAGGAAAGGATCATCTTAAATAGTCTTTACAATCTCTCTGCGCATCGATGTTTGTATAACAACTAGCATCAGAAGTACTCAAGCGCATAATTACTGCCGGAATGGTCATGATTTAAGGGGGCTTCAAAAGATCATCGTAGTTCAAAAGGCATACCTGGAGCAGGAATTGGTGCACCGGTGGCTGCAAGAGATTAAGTTTTATATCATCATTTTCACTGTTTTTATATCAATAATAATTCAGAAGAAGTCGATATAATAACGGACATCTAGTTATTAAAAAGAAGAGAATCCTTAATGTAATAAGTACCTTTGCATTGGACTGGGACGCCAGGCATGTTACAGGCACGAGGCAGAGAGATGGCTAAAGTTCTATTGATTGGTACGAGGAAGGGAACGCTTCCAGTTACAACAAGACACAAACAGTCCATCCCATCACCTGTCAGGTTCTTAAGTGAACCGCAACAGCCGGCAGTTGGTGAAGAACCATTGGCGGCGCTACTTGTAAGAAAACTCATACATGGGGCGAAGGTAGCAAGCACCGAAGCCGTGCACGCAGCATTGATCTGGCCATAAACAGGAAAAACAAAGAGTACTGCCAGAAAGGGAACCGTACGCGGAAAAGGCACAAAACGCTCCATGTGGGAATTGGTGTTCTTGTAGCGAGGATCAATGCTTGTTGGAGAAGAATGAAGGAAATTATGGTGCATAATACCAGCAAGAAGTAGATTTGGAGCTTGAGATTTTGCGTGGTGGAAGGGGGAGTTTATAGAGGGAGGATTCTGGGTGAAGGGAATGGAGGGAACTGCACACGTGGATTTGAAGCTCAACCACCTTGACCACCTTTGTTTAAGAAAGGATTTTGATATTATTTTGACCTGGGCATTCTATCTCTGAAGACGGGCCTACCCGAATTTAGTGTCAAACTATGACTGGCTATTTCGCAAGGCAGAAAGTCTTGATTTCGTCTAATAAGTAGTAATCCAATTTGTTCTGTTAGAAGTCCTGTTCTAAATTAATGGGCTGGGCTTATGTATTCAGTTAGTCGGGCTTATGACAAACTCAAGCCTTGGATCCTCTGTAGTCTTACAAAACTCATACTTAAAATCTAATCAATTAGATTGTTTAATGTAATGGAATTTCAATATTATTTTCCCCGCTACAATGGGCTCTTGCAATTTGATTAGTTAGGTCCATATAAACTTGTTCTATCTAATAATAATTTCAAGCATTTGCCCACTTCACTCTTTTTATTTTTTATATATAAATTCTTAAAGTAAGGTCACTTAAGCCCAGTCCAATATCTTGTAGTGGGCATTTTATAACTCTAAGATCCGTTCTGAGTTGCAGTGCTTATTTTTGGGCAGACTAATTTTATGGGCCAGCTCATTTGTAGTCCTCTTGATGTATCATTAATGTTTCAGCTTCCACATGATGGGCATCAAACTACAGCCCATCTTAGTGTTGGACAGCACCGAAACCAAAAATATTGTATCTATTCTAAAAACGTACTTGTTTCCTTCCTGATTTTCTCTTGTAAAGTGATTTTCATTTTAAAAAAATATTTTTTAAAAATTAAGGTATTTTTAATATTTGATAGTATTATAAAAAATAAACTGAGAAATATTTTTTAATGTTTTAATTTATTTTCAAGTTTATTAAAAGAACGAGGACCAAAACTGACATAAAAAAATTAAAAAATGATGAAATTAAAAACAAAATCAGTTTCATAAATTGTTTTAAAATAAAATAAATAATAAAAAAATAATAAGGATCAAATCTAAATAAAAAAAATTTAAGGACGATGAAATTGAATAAAAAAATCAATTTCATAAATTATCTCAAATAAAACAAATAGTAATCAAAAAAATCAGTACCACAAATCAAAAGGTTGAAGGTGGATGAAAATAATAAAAAATTTAATTTCATAAATTATTTCAAATAAAATAAATTAAAATAAAAAAAATATAGACCACATCTCATAGATAAAAAAGTTGGAGGATGATGAAATTGAAAACAAAATCTTAATTTCATAAATTACTTCAAATAAAACAAATAGCAATAAAAAAAATGATGACAAAATCTTATTGATAAAGAAATTTCAATTAAAAAAATGATAAAAATAATAATAATTAAAAAAATGAGGATCAAAGTTAATATAAAAATCTAATTACATCAAATTCTAAGGGATAAAATTAAAAAAAATCAAAACAAAATATATTGCAATAAAAAAATTGATAACTAAATTTGATATAATTAATCAATAATATGATATTTCTTTTATTTTTTTCAACTTCTAGAAAGTGTATTCCATTCAAAATAAAAGAAAAATACTTTATTGAAAACCAAGTCAAATATTTATTTGACCAGAATATATTTTTCCTTGACTAACTTTTTTAATAGTAAATAAACATGGAAAAGTTTGAAAATAATTTTTTAAAAAATCACTTTCTATAAAATAAAACAGTTACTAAATCCAAAATCGCATAATTTTTTTTTAAAAAAATATTAGGTTATCAGATTTTTTCTGTTTGTTGGGGATATTTGAGAGTGTGGTAGTAAATTTTTTTTAAGTATTTTTCGCTCGGAAAAATAACAAAATATTATTTTTTTATTTTACATCTAAATGCATAAAAGTCTTGAACCCATCTCTAAATGCATGAAAGTCTTCAAAAGTCTAATATGTCTTATCTCCTAATAAATAAACTTAAAATGAAAATTACTCTTCAATCCTTTCACCCAAATAAAAAAACAAGGTTCAATAAATATAAATATTTCTTAAACTACCTAGATAAAGGGTTTTGAACCCATGCACTCTTTAAATATCTTGGCTCTCTTAAGCATTATTTTTCTTACATAAATACTAACTTAAATATTTAAGAGTTTTCAAATTCAAAAAAAAAAAAAAAAAAAACCTTTTGTAAATAATTGGTCTCCTACCTTGAGTTACATTAATCTTGGCTATATTGAAAATGGAGAGTGGATCATATTGCAGCAACAGATATTTAACCACAAAAAACTTTATTTTAAGCATCTAGTATTTTGAAACATCATCAACAATGTTTAGCATTATATAACCAATTGATGGACAAGAACTCCAAACCCCACCCCTCTAACCGTGGAAGAATAGCATCGAGGATTGGTCACACGGCAGATGCATTGCTGCCACCATAATTTTTTCTTCTTGAAGCATAGCTGCCGCCATACTTTTTCTTGGACAAAGTTTGATCCCCGTTCATTGTGAAAGATACAACCATCACTTTTTCTTAGGTTTGAAGGTAGACGACCAACAGTTGTCAGAATCTGAGAGGGCAACTAGTCTCTTCGATTTTCTTCCACGAGAATTTTCTGCATTCAAAACCACGTCTCCTTGATTTTCAAAGGGAAGGGTGCGAAGCCAAAATCCAGTAAAGGTGGGGTCAGAAACACGTTATGCTTTCTTCTTGGGGCATGGCAAGCCGGTAAAAACTAAAAAGTCACCGCTTTGAATAGCTTGTACGTCTAAGTTGCTCCTGTGAGATTTTTTTCCCAATCCCTGTAGAATAGTCAGACAGGACGAGTTGGTTACCCACATAGCCGAACTTCAGAACCCTCTCATGTTCAGGTTTGAACATCTTCAGGTCCAAGCTGACCTATTTCATTGAATAATAACCCGTAGGAAATTAGGACGGGTTGGTCACCCACATAACCGATTTCTCATTTGCCTAATCTTGCATCAGGTTCCTATAAATACCGTATCCCTTTCTCCTCCCCGCATCAAGCTAAATCAAACATAATAGTTACCAAGAGATCTTCACATTCCACGAGCATTTCCATCAACTAACTGGAGATTCAATGGCCCGCACATCGATGTCAATGGATGTGGCCATGGTCCTGGTGACCATGCTTTGTGCACGAGCCATGGCTCAATCAGATTGTACAAGTGTTCTAATCAGCTTGTCACCGTGCCTAAATTACATTACAGGGAACTCCTCAACTCCATCCTCACAATGCTGCACTCAGCTAGCTAGTGTTGTTCGCTCATCACCCCAGTGCTTGTGCCAAGTTCTTAATGGCGGCGGCTCATCACTAGGGATCAATGTCAACCAAACTCAGGCTATAGCCTTACCTGGTGCTTGCAACGTGCAGACTCCACCCATTAGCAGCTGCAATGGTAAGAAAGAATTTGGTTCACTTCTCTCTTTGCAATCTCAACTTCCTTTCAATTACCCTGTCAAAACTCCCGTGCCAAAATCCGAGATGCTAGATCTCCCTGGACAACAGCTAGGGGAGACAGCATAAAAAAAAATAAGATAAAATTTATATAACCACAAAGATATCACTGCACAGTTTCAAAATTTTCATTCTGATCTGATGCTGACTCATCATTGTATTGGGCAGGTGCCTCTCCAGCTGCCTCACCCGCAGGAACATCAGAAGCTCCAAGCTCCCCTTCAGGTACAGCATAAAATGTAAACACTCAATTGAAAGTAACATATTTAAACAAATCAGAATGCCTCTTTACCCATACTTTATTGTTGCATATGATTACTTGCTATGAAAACCACCATATGGTTGGTCAAGGACACCAATAGATCCTGAGAAAAGGTTTTCTATCTTTATCTCTATTTTTCTATTAACTTGCTCGTGGTGACATTCACTGGTGTAGGAACTGGATCCAAAACTGTACCATCAACACAAACAGACGGAACATCAGGTGCAAGCTCCATCGAATTCTCAATCCCTTTACTGCTCCTCCCTCTCTTTGCTGCTTCATATGGTTCAGCCTTCACAAAGGTTTTCTGATCAGGCAGTCAGAACCTTTCACTAAACCTTGCATTTTACATATTCTTGGTCTTTGTTGTATTTTATAATATATTACCGAGTGTCATCTTGGTTGAGGGTGCATGTATTGTTTATTTTTTGTGACATCTTAAGAGATTGGTGTAGTTTTGTATTGCTGGAGATGTTTTGCTCTCTTCCCTTCCAAGAAGACATTTATATGATCCATGCTTGAAGGACATCAGACAGATTTTTTATGTTCTATGCATGGAGCACGTTAAACAGATAGAGAATTTAAAAGTTGTCACTTCCAAGGAGCCGAACATAAGCTGAGCTAAAAAGGATGGAAATGAATAACATAATAATGAAGAACGATCAAGAAGTTCGTAGAAGGAATTAACTTGACAGTTTTATATGTACTGAAGTCAATATCCTACTAAGAAACAAACCATGTCAGTCATGTTCCTCAATCTAATACCATAGGTTACATCACTACATAAAGAAAAATAAGAGGAAAAGCATCATTAGAACAGACCTTGTGCTGTAAACCCTGCCTTTCAAATTGTCAGATTCACTCCTGCAAAAACCAAAGCCTCCAGCTCTCAGTTGCGACACACCATTGGAAGATAACTTGAACAAAATGAAACAAACAGGAGACCATAACATCCACATATTCAGGCAAGGAATGCTTGTTATCCTTTCTCATTACCTCTGCACATTACCCAGCTTGTAGTCAGTTACAGAATGGTTTCTGTTGACAAAACTTTACCAAAAAAAGACACAGTAAATTTCACAGCCTACTTTGCATGGCTTTCTTTGTACACTCTAGCACTAAAAAATTTTCAAAGCTCAAATCATATTAAAAATACAGATTTATAAAACGATCCATAGCAGACTAGTCTTCCAGCTCCAATCTTGAAAAATACTAGGAACTGAGAACACCCAAATTCTTGGCAAGTAAAAATTAAATTAGCTATCAGGTAAACCATCCAAAAAACCTGTTCGTATTTTAACTTAACTAAACTGAATGTCTCAACAAAACCTTGTTCTTAGCACAATTAAAGACTCCAAGCATGATCTTTATAATTTTTAAATCTATTAACTATGAAGAAAAGCAAATGGGCTATCAATTTTTCCTAATCTTTCAGTGGGCAATGTTGATTTGTAACAAAGCTCTGGATGCAGAACATCAAGCCCCAATTATAGGCCCCAGCTAAAGCAGACCCAATTGCATTACCTGCAGTAATCAATGCTTCTCGGTTTGAGCTTAGGAGAGGCTGGTGAATGGAGCCAACTGCAACATCAAAACTCAGATTGAATGATTATACTAGCCAATCACCTTGAAAAAGCATGGAGCAGGGCTTCCTAGCTCAAGCGGTTGCAAATTCAGTCCAGCCCTTCTTGTTTTTTCTTTAGTTCAATTACTCTAGTTTGGCTTGTTGAAGAACAAGCTAATTTGCTAACTGCGCAAGGGATCTAGCATATGTTCAAAACTCACATCCAAAAACCATGTTTTTGCAAATATCCATGATAATGCTGGTGAACCCATCAAACTAACTCTAGGTTTCTTCTTTTATGAATGTTCGTAGAAACTAGGATCAAGCAAACATCATTCAGCCCATTATGGGTTTGGGTAAAATTGTTTACGTTACCCACTCACTTCAAGCAAAATTAATCTCCTCCAACAATCAGTATGGAATCTCCACTATTCTTTATATCAATGGGTATTCATTAAAATCTCCAGGTCGTGCCATACAATGATTAGCAGCACATTTACGTATTGCTCCAGTTTGGACAAGTATCTTGTTTATGTCACTGCCAACTTTTGCACGGATATATTATTCAAGGGCAGGGACACTCAGTCAAAAACTATAAGATCAATATCACAGAAAAACCAGACAAAGAAAAATAAAAGAAAACAGAAAATAGCTCCTGCATGTATTCCAGGCATCACCATCAACTAAATTATAAAATAAAAAAGGTTTGCATGGAGAGGCATGCTATCTAACCATAAATGCTATATTCCATCCATATGCTGCAAATAATAGTGAAGCATATGGATGAAATATTACAACCGATACTTTCAGGGAGCAATGTTTAGCACACTAACAGCACATGCTTCAAAGAAAATCAATTAGTTTAACCCATCATCTAAACATAATGCATTCACCATATGGCAGAACCATGTTGACAGATACCTTGATATAGATTTGCAAAATTCAAAAATATGCAAACATAAATAGGATTTATGGGAAGAAAAAAAAAAGATGCTAACTTCTAAAATTCTGCATGCTTCAAGTGTGTGATCGTGAGCGCATAAATTCTTCTAATCTGTCCCGCATCTCCAATGCTGCAGCTCTATCCGTGTGTCTCTTGTTCTTGCTAATCTGCATAAAGCAATTGAAGTGGAAGAGACAGGGCAAAAGCATAAAAAAGGCCACCACCCAACAAAGCAAATATATTCAAAGGGGAAAAATGCTCACCGAGATAATCTTTACATTCCACTGCTTCACAATCTTTGCTGACCCCACACTATCATCTTCAAACCGCATGAAAAATCCAATAACTGCACAAGTTTAAACAATTTATGTTATTCCAATCGAGTCCAAATATGACTCCAAAAAAACTACATCACACTATAAGAATCTGTTGCAAAACCTAAAGAATCAACCAACACCAATCACCAACAAAGTAGAAATCCCAAATATAACTACCAATTGAATCCAACAAAAACCAAACCTCACTTACTTTTATTAAATATCTCAACACGATCCTTAAAAGGCCAATCCTTGAATTGCCACTCCTTCCCAAACACAAAAACTGCCACAACCATATCCCAATCATCAGCTTTAAGTGCAGACGGCTTATCCCTCACATCATAAGCCGTCATCACTCTATTCCTATCAGTACTAAACTTCTTCTGCACTGTAACACACTCTGATTTCGGCCCTTTCATCTGTTTAACCTTCACATCCGTAGGTATATAAATCCCATCTTCCAAAAACTCCTTCACATTATAAATTGCAATCAAAGTCTGAAACGCGCTAGGTACCAAAATTATGGGCACTCCCTCCCCAATTTTCCCACCTTTCAAATGCATTTTGGGCTTGGCTGCCGAATCATAACCCAATTCATCACCACCATACCCAATTCCTCTCTCATCAGCTCCCATTAACCTACTTCGCCACCAACCCATCTTTCCTATGTTGACTCTCAAATCTCTGCCTCTCCTCTTCACGCCAAGTAGACGCAACCAAAACCCCATAAAAATCCCTACTTTTACGCTCCAACAACGACTCCCTATCCTTTAACGGCGTCTCATTGGCGTAAATCAAAGACATATGATTTTCAACACTCTCGTTCTCATTCTCTAACTTATCAGCAGCGGCGGAATCATCGACGCGAGAATCAAGAAGCATGGGATCATCGGGCCGTAATTAAGATTAGGGTTTTGAGATTCTTGAGGGTGAGGGAAAACGATGGAGTCGGTAGAGGGGAGTTTGCCAGATATGTATTCTTTGACGGGTTTCCAGTCGATGTAAGTGACGGCAGGGATGCCGAAAGCGAGAGCGTCTTGGAAGTAATCGGTGAACTTGATTTTGGTGTTTTGGATGCACTAAACTAGGGTTTCTAGTGTCTAGGGATTGCCCTGCCTGGAACGGTAAGCAGTTTTTGTAGAGCAAGGGAAGGTGTACTCATTGCCGAAGCGGAATTCGTCGTTGAAGCGGATGATTTTGTCTAGGTCACCGCGGATGGTGAAGTCACGGAGAGCTGAGAGTGGATCCATTGATATTAAGCTGAGAGGTTTATCGGAAGAGATTTGCTTAAATTTTTCAGAGCGGAGGGAGGGAGACTTTAGAATTCGTGTGTATTTATAGTGTGCATTGCAAGTATACGAGAAAAATGGTAGTGGTAGGGGTAAAACTAATTTCAAAAAATTGGATTGATTTCGAATTGTTGTTTGTTTGATTGTATAGTGAAACAAGAGCTATTTCGTTACCTGTCATACTATTTATATAACATGTTTTTTCGAGTATCATAAGTATTTTTTAATTGAAAAAAGAATGAATTCATAAATATAATTAATAAATTAAAAAAATTATTAATATTTATTAAATATTAAGATGAGAAGTTGATATTATAGTAAAAATAAAATATAGATTCATATGCGAATATTTATATTAACTATCATTTTATTTATTTAATCTTAGATATTAATTTTAGTCTCTAAGAACAAATATCTTTTATTTTTATAAATACATCATGTAAATAACTAAATATACCTTATTTATATAAAATAAAAGAGAAAATTTTTAAAGAGAAATTATAATAATATCTTTGTAGAATTATAAAGTATAAACATTAATTATTGTTTTAAGAAATTAAACAAAAAAATTTAAAAAAATAAAATAGAGGGCTTTAGTTATTTTCTTAAAAAATAATGAAAAGTAAAAGAAAAGGGTTGAGCCCATTTGCCCCTTTTCCATATAAAAAAAAAATGTTATCTGCTTTGGGTTTTTTTAATAGATGACATGTTATCAGCTAGATAATTTTTTAATTATCTCAGTGATTGAAAAATCATCTTTCAATATTTTAAATTACAAAACATCATCTAATCGTTTGAAAAACAAAAAGTAAATTGATAAAAAATATTATAGACCCTTATCTATTTTTTTTTAATATGATTTAAAAGGAACATCGCCTCCATTCAACTCTAATAGCAAAGATGAATAATTAAAATCAATATTTTATCAAAATATAATTAACCAATCACTTTATCTCATCTCAACATTAAAAGGTTGTAACATTAAAAAATGAATTTGGAGGTTGTAACATAAAATACTATAATAATTGGGACCAAAAACACAAGCTGAAGCTTTAGAAACCAAAGTGAAGTCATTCTTTTACGATGAAAAAACATCTGTTTTTTTTTTTTAATTTAATCCTTTTTAAATTTATTTATAACTATAATCTAAAATTATATTTTTTAAATTCATTTATAATTCATTATTGAAATATTCTTCAACACTTTGTATATGTGAGAGTATACAAATTAAATCATGCTAATATAACTTAGAAGGATTAAATTACAAAGAAATAAAATTCAATTAAAAAAAAGTACTATAGGTTCCACAGTGAAAATAAATTTATGTGAACAGGGATAGTTAATATTTTTCTTCCTTCAATCTTTTAGTTTCTTTTATAACTATAATAATCCAGAGCTTTCTTTTAATATTGCTAGGAGATGTAATTAGCCGTAAAACGTGAGAAAAAGTCTTGTATAACTCTAATATTTACATGGCTTAGCTCACACTAATCCTGGTCTAACTCTAATCTTATAAGGGTGAATTTTTTTTAAAAAAAAAAGAAAAGAAAAAAAAAAGACCACTGTAGCAATCCGGGGTAGGGCTATAGTCAAAACCCAAGACTTTTAATTTTTTCTATAATTTTTATAAATCTACCAACGCTTCTAATCTCTCCAGATGTGGCCACTCAATAAATATAGTTTTAGCAACCATTTGCAAACCCTTTACCCCACTATTGGGAGGCCAAAACATAGCCAAGTTCACCTCTACATATATCGTTGCCTGAATTTTTGTCTCTGAAAAGGGCACCTATAGGCCTGTTGTTAAGGCAGATTGCCTTGAACCATGGATGTGGACGTGGAACAGAATTTCCCAGGTAATTCATGGCATCTTCTTAGGGCTTTGGTTCCCGAGAGCCAAAAAGAGCAACTTTCTCATCCGAAGCCCAAACCATGAAATCATCGATGTAGGAGAGAACCAATGGCCGAGGTGAGATACGAGAATTCATCACCACCCTCTTCTAAGAAATCTGATGTGAAAGAATTTTGCTCCATCTGTACACTTCACCTATATGATAATTTTTTAGAACAGAAGCTTCGGGTTCTTGGTAATTCTCTTAGGAACTTGATGTCTAAAATGATTGAAGTATCATCAAGTAGACAAGCAGTAGTTTGCCCAGAAGAAATGCTAGTGCTTGAATGACAGATGGTATGTGACAACAAGGAATTGTCTGGAACCCAAGCTTGAAAGAATACAAAATTGGGGTCCCAAGTCTTTAACAGGGTCAATTTTGCTTTGCTTGTAGTGGAGACCAAGGAGTGCATTATTTTCTGGATAGAAAGGAACGCCTCTGGCTGCTAGAGGTGCTAATGTCATGGCCACCTTGTTTGACCTTTCTTTATCCCCGCAAGTAGGAAATTTCATAACTCGGAACAGAGTTGCATAACTAGACATCCAAGAGGAGGGCTCATCGCAGCTGTGTGGGGGAATAACAATCTTAGGTTTATGGGGGCATAACCTCAAAGGTGACTTGATGCTGTTGATTGAAGAGTTTTTCTACGTACACTGATGATGAGGGAAGATTTGAGCTTTAGGTGATCATCCAATTAGTTATAACTTTTCCTTTTTATATGTATTTATTTAACTGGTTGTTCTTGCGAACTCGTACCTTTTGAGTTTGAACTCCTGGGTTACTGTAGAGAAATTATCTTCGATAGATTTTCTGAATTCAAGCTGGCATTATCCTGCTTACATCTGATATTGTAATTGCTTATAGATTCTTCATAGCTAAAGATGGGAAGGATTCTAACATCGAAACAAAGAAAAAAGAAAAGGAAAGGTGAGTTCAGCAAAGGATAATATGATCGCTATTAAGGACCGTCTGTCAGTCAATTACAGAACCAAGTCTGTTGAAAGGAAACTATAGACAAGCATATCTCTAATTTCACCTTTACAATACCCGTATTTCCTCAACAGACCCTCTTTCACAAACCCAGTCTTTTCCAGTACCCTTTGAGAACTTCTATTCTCCACCTCTACAAGAGCTTGAAGCCTAACCAGATAAGGAAGATCTTGAAAAACACTAGACACTGCCATCTTCGACGCAATTGTGGCTATTCCTTGTCCCCAATACTCAGCAGCCAATGCATATCCAAAGCTTGCTCTGCATCGATCGTCATTAGATTCCGGGGAGATGGAAATATATCCAATTGAACGATCATCCAGACATATGGACCGACGCCAAGGGTGGGGTATGGCAACCTTTTCCAGATGTGCTAACGCTTCTTCTCTAGAGGTAATGGAGTTCCACCTTAGATAACGGGTCACTCTATCATCACTGGCCCATTTCAGGAAGTCATCAACATCGGAGAGCTTAAAGGGTCGAAGGGAGATCCTTGATGAATCCATAAAGATAGCCAATAACAAACTCGATTTGGACAAATTAAGAAAGATGTTGAGGATACAGGCTAATAATCTGGCTACGTTCAATTATTTCATGACCACGATCCATCATGGTGGGTGTGTCTGTATATATGGTCCGATTTTGAATGGCTGCGTGCAAGTAAAGTATCGGATCAACTAGCGTACAAATATAGAGGAGTCATCTCTTAATAAATAAATGTAATCAGATGCTGCGAGGAACCTGCCTAATTGTGGCGGGAGCGGGAAATAGTTTATTTATCTAGAGCAGTTGGAAGTCATTATTTTTGCTAAAGAGAAATTTTTAAACACAAAGGCAATCGTTTTCTTGACTAACCTCTGGAATAATAGTTTATTTATCCAGAGCAGTTGAGCTCAGAAACGGGCTTATGATCATTCCTCGAAGCAACTAGGATGAGGTCAAATTAGCTTTATAAACAGAACAAATTGGGATTGATACAAACAGTGAGAACGGCCGGGAAGGTATTTGTGCTTCGATTAATTAAATAACAAATCCATGGCCCTCGCAGTGGCGTTAGGAGCCGTCTCTAAAAATTAAATGACACAGCTGGGATTGGTTATCTCCCTTTGCTCATCCCGTTTGGTCACTTGGCTTCATATTGGGAACAACAAAAGATTAACAAAGAAATCTGAGGTCTGAAGATATTGCAAAGCAAGCCTGTTGACCGAAAGCAAGCATGATAGAATTCCAACAATGGATGTAAAAGCAAGCTGAAAGTACAATATTTCAAGGCATGGGATCAGTTGATAACAGACTATAGACAACCAAATCTATAAATTTACCTTTGATATACATATACTTTCGCAGCACCCCTTCCTTGAGGAAACCCAGTTTTTCCAAAACCCTTTGAGAGGCTTTGTTCTCCACAACAACCCTAGCTTGAAGCCTAACCAAATCAGGAAATGACCTGAGCCCATCAGAGATTGCCATCTTCAACGCTCTAGTTGTTACACCTTGCCCCCAATACTTAGCGGCTATAGCATATCCGAGTTCTGCCCTGCATTTGTCATCCCCAGATTCTTGTCTGATAAACAGAAATCCAATTGAACGATCATTTACACATATAGACCTGCAGTATGGATGAGGAATGCAGAAGTCCTTGATGTAAACGAGGGCTTCTTCCTTGCAACTGAAAGTGTTCCACCGGGTGAATCGAGTCACTTGATCATCACCTGCATAGCCCAAGAAATCATCAGCATCGGATTCCTTATAAGGACGTAGAGTAATTACTTCCGATGAAATATCGTTCTCCATTTCCTCAGCAAGGATTGATAATGGCATCACTACAGTACTCTGTGCCAATAACCGTGAAATGCGCTTAAGAGTTCTCTAAGAATTTAATAATGGGGTATCAGCTACATCAGCCGTCGGTACCATAATTTGTTTTGAGAAGACATGCTTTATAAAACAAGGATTCAATTACAGAACATGTTGAAAGAAGATAGAGCCTTCAACAACTAGCTAGATACGATATCTCGTGGGTCCGTAACATCCCCATCTAATCCATTAACTATAATTAAATTGGTAAGAAACATGTTCGACAAATTCAACAAAAACTTCACAAGGGTATAAATCTGATTGATGCTTACGATCTGTGATCTGGGCACGTATCCTATAACGCAGCACATCCTTGACAGATGGGAGGTCATATCTATCTTGCAGATTGCAATACAAACAAATTTTAGTACCAAATTTCGTCCAAATCACAAAAGCATTATTGAATACTCCACTCCAAATCACAAAAGCATTATTCACATATCCCTCCTTTATCCAAGCGATACGTAACTCACCCTAACACCTTCATCAATAATGAATTAACCATACCACCATTGAAACCGCGACCAGTCTGCAACAATGAGAAGTAGACCCCACCACTACGTGCTAATATAGGAATATGCTGGCTCTATCATCTTCACCATTTAATAAGATAAGTGAAAGAGGAAATGAATTCTTGTGAAGATATCGAGGAGAGAAAGTGGAGAATCTTTTGCAATTTGTATATATTTAGTTAATTGAGGGGCCTGGGTGCAACTGAGGGGTTTGTAGGCAAATATCCGGTACTGGATGGAGAAAGAGATGTTGTGGACAGAAAGGGAATTAGGTTTATTGATTTCAATTTGTGCATAACTAATAATTTGAAGCTGATTTTAATCTTGTGAATTGATTAATGTATTTTTTTTGAAAGAAGATGTTTGGAGTATGGTAATGGTTATTTTTATAATATTTTTGTAAAAATATAATTTTAATATCATTACATATATAAAAATATAATTTTAAATAAAAAATAAAATTAATCAACTCAAAATAATTGCTTGATTTATGTTAAAGTATTGTCGCAATTGATACGGTAATTATGTGTGCATAAAATTATTCAAAAATCTAATCATTTAAAATTCATGGGTTTTATCCTTTATTGACACATCATTTTATATAAAAAATTAATATGCAAGGTTTAATCATAAAATATGAATTCAAAAACGACTAAAATCTGAATTATCCAATACTTATAACGATGATCTCTCTAAAAATATTTATTTCATTAAATTAGAAACGTCCTGTCTCATAACTGGATTAGTTAGATATGATTAATTAATTAGAAATTGTATATAATGGCACTTTTATAGAATTGTAATTTAAAAAATAAAAATATACGCGTTTCTAATATTTTTCCACCATAAAATATAATTGTTAGAGGGATGTGATCTGATAAAAAAAAAATCCCGGTGAAGAAAAAGAAAATACTATATATTACACGGTTTGAAAGCTTATATTCAGGAGAATTCAGCAGGAGTAAGAAAAAAAATTGAAAAATTAATTAAATTAAAAAATTAAAAAAAAATTAAAAAAACTTATTAAACTGATAGAAAAACCGAACTGAAATTAATAAAAAAACAAAATAAAAAAATCTAGTCAAATTGAAGTCAAACCCATTAAAATTAAAAAAAAAAACCTAAGAAACAATATAATTTTTAGTTTTTAATATAAAATAATCAAATCAAATCGAACTAAAACTAACTGGTTAAATTTTGATTTTTATTATAAAATAATCAAATCAAATCAAAACTAGTTTGTTTGAATTGATTTTGATTTTAAAAAAATTTAATTTAATTAGTTTTTTGGATAAAAAATAAACCTAGAGTAAATTTCATTGATAATGGAACATTGATTTACCAGGCTTATTTTAGAATGAGCCTTTAACAACGTAGAGGAGAGGAGGCGACTGTGTTTATAATCAAAATCGCAATCGATACGGCAAGCAGACTTGAGAGATTGATTCGCAAGATCTTCTTCGATGTGCATTCAGCAACTTGAGAAAGGCCGGAAAAATGGTCTCTAACGCTGTAGTTAAGAAGAATTGGCGGAGTAGAGGGCGGTAGATGAGGCGCTCGTGGCCTAATGGATAAGGCGTCTGACTTCTAATCAGACGATTGTGGGTTCGAGTCCCACCGAGCGTGGTTCCTAATTTTTGTCTGAGTTTCCAACTATTCCTTTTCAGTGTTTATTTTATTTTAATTTTTAAATCCATGAATATCAGCGCTCTTCATACGGTGGAATATCAACCTGCCGCGTAGACAAGCGACCATTGGTAAGTATACCTAAACAGTCGCATTCCGTTCCTGATGCTTCGACAGTCGACACCTGTGCCATTCTCCGATGACCTTTGTTTTTTCTTCCTTCTTTTGTTCCTTTTGGCTTGATGTCCGAACACTTTTTCGAATTCTTAAAACAAAAGCAAAGCAAGAGTTGTCAAGCGGTGTCCAAGCCTCTTGCTTACCGTTTAAACAGACACGTGAAAAATATTGTTCAATGAACTAGATAAAAAGCCATCGGGATCAAATTGTTTTTCTCCATGGCTACCTGTTTTTTTGTCGTAATTCTATGGGCGATTTGAAAAATGGTCTAAAGACTAGTCCAGTAATTTGAACAAATTCCCTTTTCAAGATCCCCGCGTTACTTTTTCCAAGCCCTTTGCTTTCTAAAGCTGGATAGGTGACTCGATTACGCTACATGAATCTTCTTCTGCTTGTAATCTTGCGTTTGTTTTTTCATTTTTTTGTGTGTTGTAATATGTTTTTTGAAAAAATATTAAATTTATATTTTTTAATAATTTTGATAACATAAAACTAAAAAGATAATTTTAAAAAATATTATTTTAATATATTTTTATTTGTAAAACATTTGATGTATCATTTACCACAATACCCAAAGCATCAGTCATAAAAAAATATACAAATAAAAGAAAGAGTTAATTAAGTCCATTGGAAGGTAATAAAAAAATATACAAAAAAAAAAGTTAATTAAGTCGATTGGAAGGACATAGAGAGGAATGAATTAACCATTTAATTGTTTTTTATCAGGGTTGAAAAATCTATAAAAAAAAATACTAAAAAAGCATCTTATATAAAAAGCATTTTGCAAAGTGGATTAAGCCACAAAAGAAATCACACTTTAAATAAATCTTTATCCTTCTTATATAACTAAAAATAAAACCAACATGTCATCTATCCTTTCTTCAATCGCTTCTAATAAACGATTGTGTTGATAAGATAGGGAGAAGAAAACAATAGGGACCTTTTTTTCATGCTAAATTATTTATTTTGATTTTGTTTAGTATCACATTAGAAATTATTTTTTTTAATATTTTTTTATTTGTAAATGTATTGAAATAATATTTTTAAAAAATTATTTTGAATTCCAGTATATTAAAATGATTTAAAATCTTAAAAAAAATTAAAATTTAAAAATTAAAAATTACTTTTAAAAAAAATATTCTAGGAGACTTCCTCGTTGAATGGAGTTATATCTCCATTTGCTAAATTAAACAAAATCCCAGACAAGAGAACAACTCAACATTAAGAATATGTTTGGTGGTGTGGTAGCGGTTGCTTTTCAAATAATTTTTTATGCTGAAATACATGCCAATAATATTTTTTATTTTTTAAAAATTATTTTTGACATCAGCATATCAAAACGATCCAAAACATATAAGAGAAAAACTTGTTACAGGTTTGGTCATTAAAATATTTATATTCTTTTTTATTCGGTACATGTTTACTTTTTAACTCGTAAACATATCCTTGTTTTTGCACACACATCATGTTTGGTTGCTAACCATTTTATGTAAAGAAATAATTTAATTCAGAAAAGAGATTGCTCAGTAAATAAATAATTATTTGTATAATAAAAAAAGCAAAAAGATATACATTTTTAGAAACCGTTTAGTAATATGGTTTTTAGGAACGCGGTTGAAACCGTGTTCCTAAGAAATTCAATTTTTTTTTTTTGCTAAAATTTAGGCCCCGTTTGTTTCCAGGAATTCACTTTCCTGGAAACTATTTTCCTCACTTTTCAATGTTTGACAAATACATAGAAAGATAGTCAAAGGAAATTATATTCTGGTCAATGGAAAATTTGCGTTTTCATTCTTGGAAAGTGTTTTTCCCTTTTCATTCTTAGAAAACACTTTCCTTTCCCTTTTCACTTCCGGACAATGAAACAAATATCTCAGCTGCTCTCTTACATCTGATCTCTTCAAAAAAAATTGCGTGCATCTTCCTTTCTCATATCTCATTACTGGAGCAAAGAATCATCTTTAGGTAATTATTTTCCTCAAATATTTCTATATTATTCTGTCTCTTTTTTTCCTGTTCTTTATTTGGATTTTTGTGATTGTGAAATCTTGTGAGCTTGGGAAAAAATCAGAACAATTTTTACATCTTCTGTTTTGTATAAAATCTCAGATCTTGCTTGTTTAATGTGCGTATTTGATAATATCAGATCTTGATAGTCTTTAACTTTTCATGCCATCGCCACATTATTTTTCCACCACACTTTTTCAATCTTTCTGTCCATATAATTGAAGGCCATTTAGGACATCATATTTTCTGGGTAATGGTCTGAGAAGAGAGAGCGTGGCTTGCCCGTGTTTCTCCATTCTTCTTCTCCAGTTAATTTTAAAGCTTCTTTCAAGCTTCTCCAAAACAGCACACCTTGATAATAAAAAACAGAGAAGGGGTAGATTTAGGCTCCTTCCCTTCCACTGTATAGCCGCACTAGTAGATACAAGAAAGCCCTTTGTCCCACGCATCTAACCAGCTCGCTTTAGGCGCCGAGCAAGAAACATCTCTTCCTTCGTTTCGGTTTATTCACTGATCTGAAACTTGCTTCACATAAAAGACTTTCATAACAGGATAGGCAGGGGAAAATGATAAAGATGGTGTCAAAACTAGGCGGCGGGGATGGAGTAAAAAGAGGGGGCAGCGGGGATGGATATTTTGGCTGTGTTAGTCTAGTATCTCAAGAAAGGAAAAACAGGGGGCGGCGGGGATGGATTTTTTGGCTGTGTTAGTCTAGTATCTCAAGAAAGGAAAAACAAGGGGCGGCGGGGATGGGTTTTTTTATATATGTATTAAACTGGTTGTTTAATAGGTTGTTGTCCAATTGGCAGAACAAGCAAAGTTGTCACCGTGCAAGCCCTCCTTTCTTTGCCATTGTTTGAATTTATTCTGTAATTTATGTAATTCATGTATGTCGATCCCCCTGTTTCTTTCTCTAAACTGTCAGCTCTGGATGGTTTATTTTTTAACATCGTATCCGTGTGTAGCTTCAATGGTTTTCCTCTTTGTTTTGCTCTCTTAATCTTTGTTTTGCTCTCTTTTAATCTTTCTGATATTAATGCTTCTGCTTCTGTGCTTCTGCTTCTGTGATGCTGGTGTTTCTTGTTTCCGTGTGTTTTGAAGGGAGAGATTTTTTAATCTAAAAAGTTAAACAAATAATTCAGGAACTGTGGTTGTGAATTATTGTCATGCTCTATGACTTCATGTGTCTTAATCTTTGTTTTGCTCTCTTTTAATCTTTCCGATATTAATGCTTCTGCTTCTGCTTCTGTGATGCTGGTGTTTCTTGTTTCCGTGTGTTTTGAAGGGAGAGATTTTTTAATCTAAAAAGTTAAACAAATAATTCAGGAACTGTGGTTGTGAATTATTATCATGCTCTATGACTTCATGTGTCTTAATCTTTGTTTTGCTCTCTTTTAATCTTTTCGATATTAATGCTTCTGCTTCTGCTTCTGTGCTTCTGCTTCTGTGATGCTGGTGTTTCTTGTTTCCGTGTGTTTTGAAGGGAGAGATTTTTTAATCTAAAAAGTTAAACAAATAATTCAGGAACTGTGGTTGTGAATTATTGTCATGCTCTATGACTTCATGTGTTTATATTTCAGCAGCAGTCCATATATACGAATGCATGTTTTGATGATTGTTAGATTTCGATTCAAAACTTGTTATCTATAATTGTTTTTGCTTTTACTTTCAATGACATCTAAACTATATAATTAAACTGAACATGATATCTAATTACAAGTATCTCTAGCTATTCAAATATATTGATTGTGTAAGTATTTGATATGCTTTTTGAATGTTTATTTCTCCATATTTTTTAGGTTTCATTATCAGAAAACTTCACTTTCTTATCATGGATAGTAAGATTAATCATGCAACATGTATGGGAGTAGCTGTAGATGTCATAGCTGCAGGAGTAGCTATTATTGAACGAGAAAGAAGTAGAATTTATATATCAAGAGAACCACGTATAAATGCAATTGCTCAACGAGAATTCTATATTGATAGCATTTTGAATCGAGGTGATAGACATTGCGTAGAACAAATTCGTATGAAACCAATTGTGTTATATAATTTATGTGATGTTCTCACAAGTCGTAACCTATTACGATCAACTCAAAATGTGTCTATTAGGGAGCAAGTAATTGTGTTCTTGCAAATTATAGGTTGAAACCAAAGATTTCGTTTCATTAGTGGTATATACTATAGGTCTGTTGAAACTATCCATCGTTACTTTAGAATTGTATTAAAAGCAGTTCTTAAGTTATACAAACACCTTATCAAATACCCAGGGGATACAGTTCTCGCGGAGATAATGAATAATCGCAGATTCTATCCTTATTTTAAGGTGTGAGAACAATATCAATATTTTTATATATTAATTAATTACATCTAGAATAAAATGTTATAAATTAATTTTTTCATGTTTATATAGGATTGTGTGGGAGCAATTGATGGTACCCATATTCCTGCAAATGTTCCTGTTGACATTCAAGGAAAGTTTCGAGGTCGAAAAGAGGGAACAACACAAAATGTTTTAGCAGCTATAACTTTTGATTTGAAGTTTATATATGTTTTAGCTGGATTGGAAGGAAGTGCACATGATTCCCGGGTTTTAGGTGATGCACTATCAAGACCTAGTGGACTAAAAATTCCAGAAGGTATAAATTAAATATTTACAATATACAATAAACATGTAAATTGTCTAATTACATGAAGATAATAATAGGTTTTATTTTTTATTTGTAGGGAAATATTATCTTGGTGATGCTGGTTATGGTATTCGAAAAGGAATCATTACTCCTTTTCGTGGAGTTCGATACCACTTGAATGAGTTTACAGATCATTCACCGGAAAATAAAAAGGAGTTATTTAATCTTCGACACTCTTCATTACGAACCGCTATTGAGCGAGGGTTTGGTATTTTGAAGAGTCGTTTTAGATCAATTGATGGAAAACCTTTTTGGTCTTATGAAACACAAGTGAATGTTGTGCTTGCATGCTGTATTATTCATAATCACATAATGGGAGTTGATCCTTATGACTTTCTTATGGAAGAAATATGTTTGGAAAGGGAACCAATTAGAAGAACAATCAGCTTAAGCCAACGGGAGGAGAGGGAAGAGAATAGGGAGTGGATTACAAAAAGAGAAATGATTGCATCAACCATGTGAAATGATTATAACACTAAAAAAAACTAGTAATTGAGTGTTAATTATATGTGTTTGTTTTTATTATGTCTTTCTTGAGTTTGTATTGTTTTTGTTATATATTTGTATTGTTTGTTGACTTTATTATAATGTATTATGAATTTCATGTGTTCTTCTTTAAATAGTAGTTGTATTTTTTTTGTATAAAATTAGTTCAATCTAAATATTATATAATTTTATTTTGTATAAATTTGTGAATTTTTTTTGTAGAAATGAATACTACGAAGAATGAAAAATACAAAGGTAAGCACTTCACATGGTCAAAGCCTATGTCTCACATGCTACTTCAGATATTAGTCGAGGAGGCACTTAAAGGAAATAAGCCTTCTTCCACCTTCAAAGCAGAATCTTTTGCAAAGGTAGCTACAGAAATTAGTCAACAGTTCAACGTGCCATGCGAGCAGAAGCATGTGGAGAATCATCTCAAAACTGTGAAAAAAGAATGGGGAATAATAACCCAACTTAAAAATAAAAGTGGTTTTGGTTGGGATGATTGTTTGAAGATGATTACGGTTTCGAAAGATGTATATGATGAAGAAGTAAAGGTATGATAAATAGTGTATTCTATGTAATTTTTACATTTACTTTTGTTTCCAAAACTTTATACAAGGAACTGAAAATTATATATTCTAATTTTCATGAACAGGCACATCCGAATCATGACAAGTATCTCAACAAAAAACTTGATATGTATAAAGCAATGACAATTGTTGTTGGGAAAGACATGGCAACCGGAAATTATGCCAAATCATATGCTGATATCAACCTGGAAGAGAACATTGAAGTGCAATCTATTTCAATTGAGAATGAAGGAGAATATGAAGAAACTTCAAAAGGTAAAGAGACATCTTTATCTAATACCCAAAAGAGGCAACATAAGAAGAGATATCGAACGGATGAAGATGATAGTGTTGAAAAGTTGTCTAAAAAGATTGGAGATGTAGCGCTTGCAATTCAAAGCCTAAGCAAAAATCAACTTGATGTTAATGAGCTATATACAGAAGTGATGAAAGTTGAAGGCTTTAAGGAGATTGCTCTTGGTGATGCTTTTAATCACTTGGTCCAAAATGAAATGTTGGCAAAAGCATTTTTGGCAAAAAATGCTAATTTGAGGAAAATTTGGGTTCATAATTTTGTGAACCAACACTGCTACAGGCCTGATTGCTAGATGATTTCACTATGATAAGAAAGTTTATGTTTGTTTTTTGGCAAGTATGTTTACTTGTTTAATTCGGTCTAGTATGTTATGTTTGTGAATTTGAACTAATATGTATGAATTTGAACCAAAACTTAATATTTATGCATGCTTTTGTTTTATGTAAGATATTTATTTTTATTTATAAATGCTTATTTGATATATATTAAGGGGATATTAAAGGGATAAATGCCTATACCTGTAAAAAAAACAATAAAAATCTTTATCCAAACAACCCATCAAAATATTTTTGTTTTTATTTATCTTTTTAAAAAATCTTCATACCAAAAAAACCTAAATATCTAACTCTTACTTTAATACCATAAACTAATTTGGTTTTCTTCATATGAAAAAAAAAAACTTATTTTAAACTTTTAAAATTGAAAAAAATATATTAATAGGTTTTACTTAAAAAATATTTCATAGGCTTATTTCTATATAATATGATATGACATATATAGTTATATTTTATAAAATAAGCTATGTATGAATATAGCATATAATAATAATAAAAATTCATTATTATAATTTTTATATTTCATTTTTTTATTGTAAGTGATTAAATATTTATATTAAATATTTTATATATATTAGATAAACCTGAAAAAAAATTAATTCATTAATAAATTATTTTCCAGTTCATTTTCCATAACACAACACAAACACTGGAAAGTATTTTCCAGTTTATTTTTCATAACACTGCCAAATATCGTAAAATACTTTTCCGGAATTCACTTTCCAAAAAAAAATACTTTCCTGCAAACAAACAGATTATTAAACTTCTACAAACAAAGTATAGAGGCCAGTCCATAGCCCTCTCTTCGGTAAAAGAAGATTTTAAAAAATATTTTTGATTTTATTTTTATTTTTGATTTTAAATTATTTTTTATAATTGAATTGTTGTAATGCATTAATATTAAATTTTAAAAATAAAAAATATTATTTTAATATATTTTAAAATAAAATACAGGAATTGAGATCGGTAATTGTGATCGTACGCCACTATCACACTGTAGACCCATCATTTCTAAGCAGGCCCTCCACATTTCCTCTCTCTGCCTGACTTCCAAATCGGTCCCTGCTTTACAAGAACATTTATTCATTTTCAAAGGGTATTTCAGTCATCAAGAGTTAATACCATTAATTCACGCACCTAAACAAATGCTAGCATGGGACAACGACACAACTTATTATTGTAGTAGACTAGAACCAGTGAGGGCCTTCCTTTGTTTGCGGGGCCAGAAGTCTATTCTCTTTAAGTGGGACCCAGTTAAAAATCGTTAACTTCCAAATTCCCACTAAGGGCCTGGGCGCTGCAACCAAGCTTTTGGGCGGCGCCTCCTACTATGCCCGCGCCGGGTTTTCTTCTCTAGAACTTGTTCAAAATCTTCGACTGGACTTCTGCTAGAGGCTGCAACTTCAGATTACCAGATAAATAAATGGAAGAAGATCGAGACGCCAGAGATTTTTATAAAATGTGAACTTAACCCTTTCTTGCCATAAGATTACCGGATCTCGTACCAGGAAGAGTTCCATGCTGTAAATATTATGATTTTATTACATGGACATGCATAGTCTCCACGGGAGGTGATGTGTGAAAACGCGTGCTAAGATATATCACCATGAACAAGTAGTCGCGAGATGAATGATTGTTGCGGGGTGGGAGAGTTCTAATCACTTGATGATTCATGGAAAGGGCTGCATATCCAATAACAAGATGTTTTAGAGGAGAGAAAAACTCTTTTTTCAAAGCAGTATCTGATCTTTAAAAAAGAAAAGAAAGGAAAATTCGAGGATGAAGCCATCGGCCTCTTACTGGCTAGCACAACACTCTTTTCCAATTCCCAACCATATTAAATTTCTTTGCCAATTACTATTTTCTCGTCGCCTACCAACCGTATGTATCGTCGAATTCGTCCTTGATTTTGTAAAGCAACGATGCACAGTGCATCCTTTTGAATCACTATTTAGTACACGTACGACACAGAAAAAAAGATTTCCAAGCCAATATCCCATAAAGTTATCATCACGTATTTGTAGTTATTTTTTATTATTTTTAAATATATTAAAATAATTTTTTTAATTTTAAAAAATTATTTTTGACACCAACACATTAAAATAATATAAAAATATCAAAAAAAAATTAATTAAAAATAAAAATAAAAATAAAAAATTTAATTTTTTTAAAAAACACTTTTAAAATACAAAAACAAACTAAATATAAAAATATAAAACTTGTTTATATGAAAATTTAGAAATTCATGAAAGATTAAAATTAAATTCAGATGTTTGATTAAATTTGATACAACAATAATTTATATTAAGACATCTCATTATAAAAATAAAACTCTTTTTTTCAATGCCTATATAAAAATAAAATAAATATAAAATTATAAAAGACCACACAACATAAAACTTGATTAATTATTCTATAAATCAAAATAATTTTATAATGAATTAAAAATAATAACAAACTCTCCTACATCAGTTTTGTTTCTAAATAATAAATTAATTTTAATTTTTTCAACCTGAATATAAGTTAAATTATTTATAGCAGGTAAAACATTCTAAAAATTAATAGAAAATAACAAAAAAAATTATAAATAAAACTCTAAATCAATTAGAAACCAAATCAATTCCCGCACATTCACATTCAGGGAGAATATCGTTAGCCCAATGAGGTTATGGCTTATCGAGTCCTTAGCTTAGCCCCGTGAGGTCATGGCTATCCTCCAAGTTTCTGTATATATTTTTTTTAACAATCACATTCAGGGAGAATATCGAGGGATTTTTCTTCCATGACCTGGAGTTACGATGGTTTTGCTAAAGATAAACTCATTTTATTTTATGCATCTGAATTATATAAACAAAAGCATTTTAATTGCCTTATCGTGACCGAAAGCTCACTAATTGAGTGGAAGGGCAGAGAGAAAGCACTTCGTGTTCGTGGCAATTCGAAAACCGACGTGATTGCCATTTGTAAGGCAAGGCAGTGGTCTGATCAAAACCACCGATTCTCCCATGCATTAACTTCCTTTAAGATCCACCCCTCAAACCCACGAGCTCTTTCTTTGTTTTGACTGCCCTCTTTGCTATTTCATGGCGATGTTTCAGGTCCTAATTATGGAAAGAATGAAATGGTGGGTTTAAAGTGTCAAAAAGTATTTTAAAAAGACAACCCACTGGAAGGGAAAGAGAGTAGCAGTACTAGGGCTATCATTCACCACTCTATTCATGGATGGGTTGTAATTTGTGGTTTTTACTTGGGTTTATGCTATGGGGTCTTGTCTGTTTCTAAGGCTTTGAATTTGATGCATCTTTGTTTTTTTTAATGATAAAAAAAAAAACCTGTTGACATATACGGTTGAAGGACGCATAAAAAGAAACACAAAGATAAAAAGAGAAAGAAGGCAAAGCCAGGAGAGGGAAGAAAGAAAAGAGAGCAAAACAAAAACACAAAACTTCTTTTGTCACTGGTGGTGTCTGAGGCATGCACGTCTGGTCTGTTGATCATGACTCTTGGGGGTATCTTTGCATGTCTGTTCTATGAACTCAGGGATTCCTGCTGACGAATCGAGGTTTAAAGAGAGAGAACTTCGGGGAAAAAGTGAATCATTTTCTTCCTTATTTTATTTTATTTTATTTTATTTCAGTTGATGTTTGGAAATGGAAGTGATGACAGAGCTATAGTGGAAGCAGAGGGGTTCTTGGATCCTATTCTCCGCTCTGTTGTTTCTGGGTTTACTAAATATTGTGATTTTGACTGTACTAGCACCAGTCTTTTGCATCTCTTTCCCTAGTATAAACCTTCAAAGAAGCCACTTATTCAAGAGTATCTTTCATATTTCTGAGCTAGCAGCTGGTCTTGATCTTAGCCCTGGAATTCATGCGTGCTTCTGGGTAAAAAGCAAAAATCCTTCCAGGTAAATCTCCTGTCATTTTTATTTATTTATCTTGATTTTTTAATTAAATTTGGTGTCAAGTCATTACTTTTTTATATATTCGTACTCACTGGGGTTATAGTATTCGATTTATGCTAAAAAAGAGATCAAGAGCAGCAACAAGCAAGCAAGCTCTAATGTCACAGCATAGCTCAATCCCATCTCCAGCAGACAAGTTCAGAAAACCTATTTCATTTCCGAAATTGCTAACCGCCTTCACGTTCAAGAACTTCTCAGAAACGTCAGAGGCAATTATGAGCCCAACTTCAATTCTTGATAGCAAGCCCTTCTCAGGCCTCAAAAACCCCTTCTGGCCTGACCCAAACCCCAGTCCTAGAACCCCGGAACCTGAGACCAGGCGCCACTGGGACAAACTAGACTCCAAAGGCATTGGCCTTGGCATTGTTGATGCTCTTGATGATGAAAAAACTGACTCCAATTTGTCGAAACCCGAAAGCAGAACAGTTCTGTTTGGCTCACAACTAAAGATCCAAATCCCTCCCTTTCCCCCATCATTTCTTTCACCAACAGATCAATCTCCCAAATCTCCAGGTGAATTTGGTATTAAAACAAGAAACTCTCAATTGGGTTCTTTCTCTTCTGGGTATTCCCCTTCTCTAATGAAAAAATCATTATTCGGATCAGCTAATTCGGGTATAGAAACTCCTAATTCTCCCCGGGTCTTCGCCGGGTGTCTTTCTGCTAGTGAAATGGAGCTATCTGAGGATTATACTTGTGTAATAACCCACGGGCCTGTTCCTAGAACTACTCATATTTTTGACAATTGCATTGTCGAGAGCTGCTGTGGTGTTGTTGGCTTCTCTAGTTCTTTAAAGAAAGACAATAATAGATTTTTGGGTGATGGATCAAGCTACCCGCCTAGTAATTTCTTAAGCTTCTGCTCTACTTGCAAGAACAATCTTGAGCAGGGAAAAGACATTTACATGTACAGGTTAGTTCAACCCCCGCATGTTTCTGCTTTCTTTCCTCATGATTTACGTGAAAACTATGCTAAGCTTGTTAAAATACATCTTAAACATGGAAATTTGGCTCAAACATAGTAATATAATTGTAAAAATTTAACAAATATTCCATCAGGAAACCTGCATATATCCTTTTCTTGGAATCTCAAAACTATTTCCTGTTTTGATAGGTGAAAATCTTGAACTGAAAGAATACGAATATCTCTGGCATTTGACTGTCCTGCTATGATTTATTTACAGCACTTCAATTGTGTTATTTCAAGTTCCATCTCCGATTTCATACCAGTAAAACTAAGCTTTCTTCGAATGATTTAATTCTTTTTCCAGAGGGGAAAGAGCATTCTGCAGCAGTGAATGCCGGTACCAGGCGATGCAGTTAGATGAGGGAATAGATGGAGTGGATCCAGATGATGCTTGATTATGGAACTTGTTCCTGATACTAGTCTTCATAATTTTGAGCAGTCTTCCTTCCCTGAAAGCTGGACCAACCCAGGAAATAAACCGACTGCTCTCTTATAGGGGTAACTTTGTAGGACTACTACCTGATTTTTGTTTCAATTGAAGAAGCATGTAATTGATAAAAGCGTGAGCAAAGATGGTAGGAAATTCAATGCCATGCTCGAATCTGTTTTCATGTTTTCTCCTTTGTTCTTTCACTTCATTACTCTCCCTGTAGAAATAAACAGGGACCCAGAGGCTGAAATATGGCCTGTAAATTTGATTTAATGAAGTGATAATTTTGGGGAATGATGTTTGGTTTGGCCACAGCGTATGGCTTTGAGCTGGTGTGATGATGACGTGTGACTGAAGTTTACCTTATCTTTATTTTATTTTACAATGTACCTGTAACTATATTATATAATTTATTTATTAAACACTTAGCCCCTGTAGCAGATTCTTTTCTTTTCTGCGTCCTCTTCCCCCATCTTCTTATTAATAATGTATTGCTGCCAATAAGTCCTGAATAAATAATTCCTTGCATTAATTAGTGAAACTCTGTCGCCCAGTGACGAAAGCAGCCCTTATAATTATCGAAGGGAACACTTCCAAGGGAATAATTCTCTGTTCTTAGCTATGCTCAGATATCAAATATATTAAATTATTCAGTGATGGATTGAATAATAGATTTTATATTATGCTATGCTATTAGTAAAACAACTTGAATTAAAATTATTATTAAGAACATAGCTTAAACTAAGCATTCTATTAAGAAATAAAACTTAAGAAATCCTAAGTAAATTGTTAATAAATAAATTATTTCTAAAAACCATACAAAACAATAATGAAAACATTACATTGTTTTTCTTTCAATAATTAGAACCACTAAATAATTTAATTAAGATACATAAGAGAACTAGTATATTTAAAATAATGTAATTGAGATTTTTTAAGGTTATTAATGGTGTAATTAAATATTAGTAATAAGAATCTTAAGGAGTAATTCAATTGATCAGATCTTGAGTTTGATTTCAATGATGATGAGTTTGAGTTCTTTTAAGTTCATTAAAAATTTATATAATTATTAATTTTAAAATATATAAAATTAATCGAGGTATATATAAACTGATCTAGTTATTTATCTTAATAAAAATATAATAATAAAAAAAATAAAGCAGGAGCACCGGTGGATTGCCTTCAATAATGCTGGACAAGGTAACGGTATGATGTTTATAAACCTAAGCTATCTAGCCTTGCACCAGCCTGTCACAAGTAGGATCTCGTTCTTTTCAAGTGCCTTTTAATTTTTATGGAGGATGCAGAATTATTGGCTTTTCAGCAAAAACGATTGCCCTTGTGATGGTGCTTTAAATGGAGGAAAGCAGACCAGTTCGATAACTATCTTCTGCGAGGATCAGCATCTAAAAAGATAGAGTCGATGGTCTCATTGGGCGAGGAAGGACGGCCATGATGTATTGACAATAATCAACAGCACAGAAGAAAATTTTCATAATGCACCAAAATGTGCGGGTTGGAGGGTTTAGAAAAACAAATGACAAGAAATGTTTTTGGAAAAATGATACATGTTCAAAACAATATTTTGGAAGTAACATAATTCTAACAAAGCAACGTTTTTTAATGGTGCTTTTATATACAATTTAAATTAATTCCAAACAAAACCCTTAATCAATTATAATATTATTTGATAATCTTTTAAATTGTGATTAAAATTATCTTGTTGAGATATTTTTTATGACATCAAGTATGGTGTTTTTAGTGATCCATTATTATTATTATTATTTCTCCTGTTACATTAGTTTATCTCCTTTTTTTTGTTATTATATTTTGAATTTTATTTTTTTATCATTAGATATTTATAAAATTCTGGATTAATTTTTTTATACATGAAACATGAATTTCAAAACAATTTATTATTTTCAAAAGCAATTAAGTACAAAATTACTATTTAAAAATGCGGCTAAGCTCAAAATGTATTATTTTCTAAATATTTTTACAATTTATATTATTTTTCAAAACTTTTACTGAATTGTGTTATATACACACACATATAAAGAAAAGGTTTCGAACCAGGCGAGGCGGTCCTGCCAACAGAACTGCGTGCTCTCTGCCCGTGGCTAGTTGAGAGACCTGATAAGGAATCAAATGAGGACCAGAGACCCTTCAGTCCAGGAGAGTTGAGACCCTGGAATTTCTATATTCTTGTACACGTGACAGAATTGTGGTACCGGTTATGCTTTTTCGTTGCCTGTTACTGGCATGTAAGGGATTTAAATGATGCTCTGTCTTGTTTTTTCTGTTAATGTTCTCCGATTGTGTTACATCTTGACTTGAAATGAGTACAAAGACTCATGATACATTTTTCCGTATTCTTATTTTTATTTTTATTTTTTGCAGGTGTTTTTATTTTAGAGTTAATATATGATATTTTTAACCCTTTCCTCTGTATTTCTAAACTATCATGCTATCAATTATCAAATCAATATCGAAGAAAACTAATTAAAATGTTTTGCATAGTTTTTGGTAATTTATCGTAAATAAAAAGGATATATTCAAAATATATTCAAAACACATCTTAAACGTAGCATGTAATTCATGTGTATCCGTGATATGTTGCAGGGCTTAATTATTATTTTTTGTAAGAGAATAATGTCTAAGTGTTGAGAAAAAAAAGAAATTATTAACCGGAAAGACTAAACAGAGAAATTTTTTTGAATCAATCTCTATTAGAAAACGAAAAAAGAAACCTGGTCTGATTTAGTTTATGTTTTAATAGTTTGAAATTGGTTGAAAAGACATTAAATTTTCTTCTGGACCCTAAAATAAACCCCAAAACAATCACCCCGAGATTTCTCTGTCTGTCGCCTGCTTTTTCTGTGTCTCTTGTTCTCCCTGTTCTTCATTGATAGCCTCTGTCTCTCTATCTTATCGAACTACCCCCACCAACATGTTAGAATGGGCAACAATAGCTTTTCTTTTTTCAACCTTTTCTTTTCCTGGAGAATTCTTGACTTCTGAATTTGCAATTTTATTGAATGGTTTAATCATTGTCGTGTTGATTCTTTTGTTCCTTTTATCGGGGCTGCTTCTTTTGGAATAGGAGCTTTCTCTGAAATTGGCCCATTCAGACCCAGTGGTGGAGGGCTTCTGGTCAGAAATGATTGTTGTTGGAATAAAGTCGCTTATTATTGTTAACTCTGTCAATTTTAAGGCAATGTTTTGAAAAAAATTTATTTTTATTTTTATTTTTTAATGTTGATAGATTAAGAGACATTTCAGAGATTAAACATGAATTTAAATAAAAAAAAAATCGGATCAATTGACATTCATCACGAGCTGGAATTAAAGATTTTCAATCTTAATAATTTGAAAATTCTAAATAAGTTTAGGATTGCTTTTCCTGTAGATCAGATAACGTATTTATTACACCTGTGTTCATGCTGGATTTTAACAGAAAATGTTAAAAGAGAGAAAATGAATGTATTAAAATAATATTTTTTTTATTTTTAAAAAATTATTTTTAATATAAACACATTAAAATTATCTAAAAAATTAAAAAATATTAATTTAAATTAACGAAAAATATAAAAAATAATTTTTTCAAAAAAAACTTTTAAATGTAAAAAAAAAAAAAAAACCTAAAAATATATGCCTAAAAGGAGATTTATATTACTAGTAGAATAGGCTTTGGTGTGGGCTTTTGTCACCAAATAGCAATGGTGTATTTTGTTCAAGGTGTCTTGGGCCTGGCCAGGCTCGCCGTCAGGTTTTACGCAATTAGATCCTGCTGAGGTATGTTGTCCTGCATGTTTTATATATCATAATTGATTATGAAAACAGTTAATAGTAGAGTTTTTATCAGGTTAATGAACTTGTTATTTCTGTTTTCTCACCGGTGGTCCATCTTTCTCTTAAATTTGATGAGTGTTATTTTCATGTGTTGCTTTATTATCTGAGCACAGACAAGGTACAAAGGAGGGCCGGCAAGAGTATAAGAACAATTTGACTCCTTTTTAATACAAGAAATATTTATTAATTATATTTTATAAAATAAAAATTGTTTTATTTAAACGGTGCGTGTTGGCTGGTTGATAAAATGCAAGGGCTGAAAACGCTGCTGTTTCAATAACGGTCTTCTGTTTTAAATTTCTTCTCCCGACAACGGGGCTTCCTGAGTTGCAACATCTACTTGGTGAAAGAACAGCGTGCGCTTGGCTCCACAAGTGGAGCCAATCTTGCTTTGACAGGTCCTGGTTTCCAGGAAAGCTCTAAGCATCATATTATTCAGTTGTGATTATCATTACTCCTTATCTCTTCAGTCCAATGTGTTCTTTCCCACATTATTTGTTTTCCTGTGGCAGGCAACACCGCAATCAGACTATGCCATGTTTTATTCATCTCTACTCAAGAGTTCTGATTGCTTGTGATATCTAAAATTTTTTGTTTCCAGCACAAATAAAATTGGTTTTACCCCAGAATCTTGGACGCGTCAAGCTCTTGTTACCTCAGTTGCATCATTGCTTGGGGTTGGGCTGTATAATGGCTTTTTGAAAAGTGTTCCTTTGCACAAGATCGTGTCATGATCTACTTCTGTTCGGGCTAATCCGTGGATTTTTGTGTTTAATGGATTCTGTTAGATGTATTCATTCTTTTGCTAATGTTTTGTCTCGCGTTTTCCTTGTTACTGGTTTAAACAGAAAGTTAGGGATAAGTGATGGGTGGTTTGCTACTGGAGATTCTTTGATTCTAATTGTCCTTGGCCAAGTAACATAAAGACCTCCGAAATGGTTAGTTCTCTGCATGTGGCATGCCAATATTTAATGCGGAAGACAAGCGTTTTATGCCTGGACGCTTTCTACTCCCAGTTCATGGAAGCTTTTTGTCCTTGTTCTTTTCTTATTTGGGGGGCGGGGGGTGTTATGGTTTGACATTTACAGTGATTTTGAGCATGTCTTTCTACCAAATGTGTTCCAAAAGGACCAGGAGTTATCCTTATATTCAAACTGTTTGTGTTGTTTCTCTAATACATCCGCTTTAAGGAATGGTTTAAGTTATCAATTAGTTGGATATTTAGTTCCTTATGTTTGTGTTGTTAGCAGGATCATTCTGTTGTGGCATTGTGGAGGTTCAGGCATCCATTTCATTAACATGAGCTATATATGTTTTCTTTAGCTGCCTATTTTCACATGTCAATTTTATTTTATTATTATTTCTTATCCCGTGCAAGGTTGATCTGCAAAAGTCATACACCGAAGCAGCTAAACTAACGAACTATTTACTTTGCAGGCTTTTTGCAACCCTTATGTCCATTTCAAATGGAGGGAGTGTTCTTGGAGGCCTGATTGGTGCTGGTCTGACTCGATTCTGATGTCATTTCAAAGGAAGGTAGAGATATATAGAGATGAAGTACAATTGAACCTGGGATGATTGCTTCCTAGTTATCCAGTGTACATGAAAGGGCGAAGTCATGAATTTTTACTGTTTTGAGTTATTAAATAAATATATAAATATTTTTTAAGATTAATTATTAGCTTATGCATATAAATTTTTAAAATTAACAATAATTCAGATACACTATCTAAAATATTAAAAATAAATTTAAACTACATGCACGCTCCATCTTTCAGTCCGTGGTAGCGACCCTGCTAGTAAGCTTTTTGCTTGGCTGTAGATTACATTTGTTACAGAGGGAGATTCTGTAAATATCTCGAGGTTGAATACGCAAACTATAGAGAGATGATCCAAGTAGTCTTTAATTCTAGGGACCTGAGCTATACATTATATAGAATGTAACAAGCGCGCTGTAATGTAATGGTGGAAGAAATTGTCTTGCCTCCTGCCCGGGGGTTGATGCGTTGAGCCCTAAGTGCAACCTAGCCAGGACCAGTGGCTTCCAAGCTCGAGACTAAGTTGGGCTAATGTTATCGGGTCAACGTCTTTGATACAGGCTGCTCAACGGACCCTCGGCCTTAAACGCAAGGCATGGCAGAATGGTGCTAACAAGCCTGGCGATTGACTGTATTTATTGGCTGGTTGAGAGTATAGTTATAATTATTTTTTAAAGTGTTTGTTTTATATTAAAATAGTATTTTTTTTATTTTTAAAAAATTATTTTTAAGATTAGCGTATCAAAACAATCTAAAACACATAAAAAAATTAATTTTTAATTACAAATCAAATTTAAATTTTTTTAAAATATAATTTGCACCGTTCTCAAACTATATCAAACTTTCACATGCTATAAAGGGAAGAGGGGCCAATAAACTAAAAGAGAAAAGAATAAGAAAAGAAATTCGAACCAGTTCCGACTTCCCGAATAATGGAGTAGTTATGTCGTCCCGAGGAAATTCCATCGAAGCACAACTGTTCGTAAAAATAATAAAAATGAAAAAGGGGGCCTTCGACCCTTCACAGATGCTCAATCAATGTGACTGTGGCATTGTTTTGGTCGGGCAACTTGCAGAATAAAACGACAATGTTTTTGTGATTTTTAGGGGGGGGACGCCACCCTGAAGAGATCCGAAGTTCTGTTGGATTAGGCCGAAGATTAGCCCACACATGGGAAAGGGACGCTGACCATGCGGCAAACTGACTGAGTGCTCCACGTGGTAGGGTCCTACAAATTACAAATTACAAATTATCATATCCTCCCCTGTTTCCATCTGTCCCAAGATCGCCAAGAACAGAAAATTGGGGTCCTCAATTTACTATTTTTGGGCATCAGAACCAGAGGCACGTCTCCATTCCTCACAATCTAACATCCACGGCCCATCAAGCTAACACAAATAGGTGCTAGCCAGAGCGTTTCTAAATACGGTTATATCTGCTTTTTTTTTAAAAAAAATTTATTAAAATTTAATTTTTTTATATAGTTTTTAAATTTTTTTAATATGCAAATTTTAAAAATAATTTTTAAAAAATAAAAAAATATTATTTTAATATATTTTAATATAAAAAATACTTTAAAAATAACTATAATCATACTTCCAAATAAGATGTGTCGGTGTAAATTGTTTTTTTAAAAGTTTTTTGGTTTAAAAGTTTAATAAAATAATAAATTTTTATATTTTTAATATTAATATATCAAAATTATTAAAAAAATATTAATTTAATATATATATTTTTTTAATTCTAGACATATACTCAAGTACATGTAAAAATACATTTTCAAACGCACTATACTAAGGTTCCTCTCTTGCCGACAATCCATACATGCTGTGCTTCAATCACGACTTCATATCCACGTCGTCATCCTTCTTTGATTTTATAAGTAACCATGCACATCAATTTGAGTAAATCTTGGTCACTAGGATGCAAAATTGTAAGCTTAAATTAATTCCACCTCCTGACTCTGTGTATGGTATTATGCCCTACAGAGCTTTTGCCTTTGGTTTGAACGTGTTTGTTCCAGTCAAAATCAATCAAATTATCAATAACTGAGTTCTGGTTCCGATGAGACTACAAGTCCGGTACTGTCTCAGATATTCCCGATTAGTTTTTGTTCTTGAAAAACAAACCCTTTTCAAATTGAATATCAAGTGGCTATACAAATCATCCATGAGCTCTTTAGAACTCCATTTTTTACTGAACTAAATCAAGTCGAAGCTAATTATCCCAAAACTTGAAGGTGATGCAATGGATAGCGCGCATGCTGTCGCCCTGAAACTGAATGCTTTCTCCCGTAGACCAGTAGAGATCACTTGGCCTGGCACGTACAGAGATGCGTGTGAATAGTTATATCTATTGCATGTTACAGTGTGTGTGTGTGCATGTATAGGAGAAGCACATCAACTTTCAAAAACCGGTCGATCATTGATCATCAGGTAGCAGAGCGATCACGAAGTCAACAGTTTTGGAATGGGGGGAGATGGGAGTTGAAATAGTTGCTGAGTCGCTAATGATTGAAGCAAATTTAATAACAAAAGGCCGTGCAAACACATGAGACTGCGAACAGATTGAATAAATAAAGAACTGCATAACCACAAAGGTTTCACATCCAATCATTAATTGCAAGCCCATGGTTTTGTGAGATGGAAAGAGTCGTCTAGTAATTAAAAAAATATTTTTAAAATACAAAAACAAATAAATTTTTAAAAACAATTATCTAATACACATAAAAAAATAAAAATAAAAACCTACTCATCTAGGTTTTTTTTTTTAATTGGACTATGTGTATCATTCGAGAATGGACTATTTTTTCATTTTTTTTAATTTAATTTTTTATCTTTGCCCTTTTTATTTTTATTTTCTAATCTTATTTTTTAATATTAAATTTATAATGATTGATTTTTATAATTTTTTTATTATATGATATTAGATTTATTGTGATTGATTTTTATATTTTTTTATCATCTAATAAAATATAAAAAATTAATTCAATCTAATAAAGTTCATAATCCAAATTACAAGTTTTACGGATTGATTTAGTTGAATATAATAATTTTTTTTTGTTTTTTCAAGATTTTTCTTGTGAATAAAGTCATGTCAGGTAACTTTTACATGATTTAATTTAAAATTTAAATTAAATAAAAAGTCAGAGTTAAGATTTTTTAAATTTAAATTATTATTCCAAATTTAATAATAATATGAAATATTTTTTCACAATCTAGATGTTATTTCTTAACGCTCAGTTTTTATTTAATTTTTTTAATCAAAGCTGCAGCAGAAACATGGTAAATAAACTAGCTAATAACAACTAATCAATTGAGTTATTTTTTTTTTAAAAAAAAAAGGCTACCAAATTCAAGAAAGCCGTACTAAATATATAAACTCATGCGGCAGTGCATAATTAGACAAATCCACTTTACATGGCAGGGGGAAAAAACCCAATTAATTAGTGAGATCATTATTCTTGTACATTATTGTATTTTGAAGGACAATTATGATATGGAAGACAATTGGCGAATCGGAGAGCATAATAATGACTGAGTAGAGAATTTGGATATAATCAAGCAAAAAGCACAGCAATTTATTCTTAATGGGAGGAGGTGGCAAGAAATGGGTTGGGTGAGAAGGAAAAAAATTCCATGGTTGTGAAGAGAAATGCAAGGGGGATGCCATGTGAAGAGCATTGAATTTTAAAAAAACTCAAACTCCCCACTATTTTCCTCTTCTTTTTCTCTCTTTTTTAAACTGTCTCCATAAGATCATGGAGAAACCAAACAAAATCCCATGTGAAGAATCATTGACCCTCAGAACAATGGATATAGAGCTAAATTCCATATGTTGGAAATTGGATGCTTATGCAGAAGCAGATGAGAAGCAAATTGTTTATATGGCTAACTAAGCTCCACTGCTATAAACACAAGGTGATTAACAATGTCATAAGATTCGCTAGGCAAAATATACAATGTCATAAGATTTGTTATTCCTCTCTCTCTCTCTCTCTCTCTCTCTCTCTCTATATATATATATATATATATATATATATATATATATATATAGGGCAGCTAAGAAAAACTAGGGATGAATTGGCAAGCATGTATTACTTTTGAGATTATATCGGGTTTAAAAAAATTTTAATTAATATTTTTAATTATTTTAATATGTTAATGTTAAAAATAATTTTTTTAAAAATATTATTTTATATATTTTTAAATAAAAATTATTTTAAAAAACAACTATGATATGAAATATTATTTTAGTCCAGTAATATACTTTATATACACACACCCCTAACAACCGTCTCCAGAAGAGGAAGTGGGAATAAATTAACCGATGGAACATTCTCAAAATCAGTTTAATTAATCATAAATGAAAATGGCCGCTAGAATTGAAGCACCTAATTTTATTTAAATAGAATATTGGGGATATTTGAAATTGTGGTTATAGTTGTATTTTAAAGTATTTGTTTTGCTCAAAAACACATCAAAATAATCTAAAAACATAAAAAAGATATTAATATATAATAAATAAAAAAATAAATTCCTTCAAAAATGATTTTGAACACAAAAATATACAAGATAAAAACAGTAAGGGTTGGAGATACCATTGTGGCCACTGGGATTGCCGGACATCTACCGGACAAGCCTTGCATGTCTGTATGTGCAGCAATGGCCTAACTCTATAACCTTGTCAATACTTGAATTCAAATGTATTGGATGCTTCAGGCCAAGCAGCCCCACATGCCTGGCCATGGCTTGTCCGTGGCCTCTTGCAATTTGCGACATGTATTCTATTCTTTCGTTAAGGACACGAAGCTTGACTGCATCCAGTTCCTGATTCACGTGGGAGAAGACAATGTACGTGTAATAATAGCCAATGCCTAAAGTGTTCAGTGCAAAAAAATGGATGTTTACTTTTAATTAATCGCAGCATGCACATATACATGCAAATTAATTTGTAGTAGCTACACATTCATCCCTTTGCAGTATAATATATATTATCGGATTTGACCAGTACATTATTCTTAATTTTTTAATTAAATATATGCATAGATTTTTTTGACTTATAATCATGATTTTTTATAAAAAAAAATACATTAGAAAAACTTGTATATTTATTTTTTTATATTAAAAAAAATCCAATATAGAAACTATCAGGTAACATTAAGAGTGATATTATTTAAACCAATTGGCAAAGGATAACGTGATAAGCATTTTAACGAACATTTTGACCAGAGACATGTTAACCCTTGATTTTTCAAAGGGCAAGAGTGCATAGGTACGATTGAGGTGAAGAAAAGATCGAGCCTAATCAGCGTTAATTAATCAAGTTAGGCGTCGATTCCAACCTAACAGAATACGACTAGGTGTTAGTTGTGACAAGAAGCCTAGCCTCTCCATGATTACACTAGCTGCATGAAAACACTACTTTTAATATAATTAATTTTATTAAAAATATGCATCGATCAGTAACAAAATTAAAAATAAAATTTCTCCAGTCTATCCTTCCTTGACATTGCTCTTTCTCATTGGATTTTTATATATGGTAACTGGTTATTTGCAATAATTGAACTAATCTAAGTCCTTGATCAGAGGGCTTTTTCTCGGATAGAATATAAAATAACTCTTCCCGGTGGTAATTAATCAGAGTATTAAATTTATCAATCAATGCCCCCTTTTGACTTTTTTAGAATTTGACAACAATCGCCCTTTATTTTGTTGACTGCAAGATGTGACTGCTTAAAAAACGCAATCAATCGGGTGTTATATACTATTTATGTTAGTAAATTATTCTTTATTATAGGTTACTTTACCTCTTCTTCTTGCATTTACTCTTAATTCTTACTTTTAAAATTAAATTAAATAAAATATAAATAAATATAAATAATAAACTAATAATAAATGATAAACATTTATATTTTTTTCTAATAATTATTAATTATTAAAAATTAACAATGAGGTTTATTATTATTTTTTTGCTCGTCTCCGGAAATTAAGAGTAGGTGTAAATTCTTTTATTTTATGACTAAATAGGTAGCTAGATGCTCCTTCCCATTTAAGAAATATTAACTTAAAACAATATATATATATTCTGAAAAGAAAATGTTATACATGCAAATTAACACGATGCCATGCTAAAACTCTAAGCAAACAGATATGTTGAGAGATAAACGATGAATTATACATTTAATAAATATTAAATAATTGGTTAAATATAAAAAGAAGAATTGCACATTGATTAATTACTTATTCTGAAATGACGTATATGGATTACAAATTTACAATCTCATCCAAATAACTTATGAATCCCTTCAGAGATTTTCCTCGGGAATTATGACCACATCGAGGCAGAAACACATAATGGTTGATTCGATATGGTAGCGCTGACTCGTCAATATGGGTCAACCTATCGTTTTAAATTGCACAACTATCTTAATTATTAGCTAATTCAGTATCAGCATCAGTATATATAATTCCTTCGGGCTAACAATGTATCCTGACATTAGCCTCTGCATGCTTGCTGTAATTATATTTATTTATCTTATCCAATCAGATCAAAGACAGATTATTCCCATGCATCTTTAAATTTTCATTTCAGCAAAACCAACGCAACCTAGAATTAGAAGGAGTAAATATGTAGAGGTGCAGTTAATTTCTTATTATTAAATCAACACTTGACAATATTCATCAAATCACTGATTAACTATATATATATATATATATATATATATATATATATATATGAATATCCACGAGAAAAACTACTCATTGTAAAGCTGTGTTTCCTTTTTATCATAAGAAAAGAGATTCAAACCCGGAATCTGTTAGAAAAGAAGAGGAATAGCAGTGTGAATTAAGTTATAAACTGATCATTGATATATAAAAAGATTAATAATTTTATATATTTAACAAAAAAAATCCTAATTTAACAGTCTTAATTTCTTTTTTAAGTATAATTTTCCATACAGCTACTAAATTCCCCTAATATATATATATATATATATATATATATATATATATATATATATAATCAGCCATTTATGGTTATAAAATTGAGAAGGCTAGTGCCAAATTGTAGTCAAAATGAATGAGAATATAAACTACATGCAGTGGTTGGAGGTGAAAGCAACTTGGTAGCATGGGCGGCAGACAGAAAGTAACCCTAAACCAACCGCAGAGTTAAGAAGATGGAAAATACTAGAAAAACCCGTAATAATTTAAAGCTTCTGTTCCGATTATGCCAAGACAAGGTCAGTCTCACGTCACCTAATTTTAAAGGAAAAATAGAGAGACTACATATAATACCACCCCTAATCTATGAGTTGAATAAATTTTGAATTTTTTTTATTTATAAATATTTTTTTATATTTTTTTAGATTATTTTAATATATTGATATTAAAAATAATTTTTTTAAATAAAAAATATATTATTTATATACATTTTCAAGCTAAAAAATATTTTAAAAAATAACTATTATAACATTATTAAAAATCCTAAATTGCTTGGTTTTTTTTTCCAGAACAAAATTGCTTGGTATCAAGCAGGAGGAATTAGCATAAAAAATTAAACTAATTCATTATCAAACAATCATCTCAACCCAATAGCTTAAACTACTAGGTTAGGTCTCATGATATTATTTATTTTACTATTAAGCATACCTTCTTAAGTGAAAGTCATTTTAGACTCGAAACTTGTACAAGCTCATATTATCTTGTGCTAAATTTTTATCAAATAAATAAAAAGGGTGAGATTCGAATTTGTGACCGCTTAGTCATCAAGGCTTTAATACTATGTTAAAGAATCATCTCAACCTAATAGCTTAAATTATTAGGTTAGGTCCATAATATTATTTATTTTATTATTTAGCACTCATGAATTATGGATGTGAACAAAACGGCAAAATGTTCAACGAATTATGCAATAATTTGCATGGAATGATGTGTTGGCTAAAATTGCTATAAATTACAAGCTCACGCACAAACACATGTGTGTAATTCATAACCGCTTAAAGTTAATAGGGACTCAAGTAAAATGAGTTCTTTCAAGATATTAAAGAAATATAATTTTTTATATATAAAGGAGACGATTTTCATTTTATAAGACATGATTAACATATATATGCGTGTGTGTGAAACTTTGACTATAATCACATGAACCTACCTTCCACATTGAAAACAAGTTTGAACTAATAGTCGTGCCAAAAAGTTAAAATTATTGCAAGACAAGATAAAGATCGATATCCATACCCAGATCGTCAACTCCCCTGATTGGTCACATTCAACTGTCCATAACCACAGAATTTCTCTTTTCCAGCATTTATGTCCAGTATATTAATAGGATTGATCGATCGACTCATGCACAGCAAATCGAAATTATTGTTATAACTTTTGCACACAAAATTTAGACTTCACAGCACTTTACCGCTTTAACTTCTCATAACCCGTTCTCACTATAAAGAAGTTTCCCAACCCATTTTCTTGGCAACAGCATGAATATATTCACAAAAGATTCACTATAGCTAATGTAAGTTAATTAACATATCAAGCAAAATACATTATAATTTCTATAATTATTAATTTAAATATATTATTGACCAGGTCGAGAAAAAACATCCACTGAAAATATGCTTATTTTATGATAAAACAAACTATAATTACAGAGAAAATGAGACTCTTGTAAAAAAAAACACCCTGTAAAATAAAGAAAAGTCTCTTGAAATGACAGAGTACCTACACTTAAGTTAGCACGGATAATGAAAGAAAGAACTTCATAAGTTTGTTTTGTATGTGTTTTAAGAGCAAAATTTAAAAAAGAAAAAAAAGTGAAAAAAGTCTAGAGAGAGAGAGTATAGACCTTATCTTAGGACTTAAAACCCTTTTATATTACCTTGAATTCACATGAGTTTGTTGCGAAAAAGGTGCAAAATAATCATTTTTGCATAATATAAGTAGTTTTGGATCTATTAAAGATTAATAATATCTTTTCTAAATGAAACTATCGTAAAGATGTCTTCAAGATATGAATTTTGCACTTAATTTGTGAAAAGTGGTCATATAGTCGGTTTAAATGATGTCGCTGGACATATGGCGACATTAACAACATATATTATTAGGTAATTAAAAAAATTTCATACTTGTATGTTGTTGGTGGAACAAGATTTATATCAATATTATTAAATATTTGATATAAAAATATTTACTTCTAGAACAAGTCTATAGTATTAGTTCAATATCTAGTATCTTGTGGGTTTGGGTTGAACATCCAAACTCAGGTGTTAGGTGAGTGCTCGACACCATCCAAGTTCAATTTCAAGGGGTGTGCCTGGTCCCTTAGGTTCTAACTTCTTTTTAAATTCCAATTATTTTTTACTTTTATTAATGCATGTGGAAGGGATAGTTTCTCCCGTTAATGCACGTGTAAGCAATATTATCACTTGATGCATGTGTAAAGGATATCTCCTTTTATTAATGCATGTGCAAGAGATTTTTACCCCTCGCTAATATTATAGGGTAAAATGACTCTCAAGCCCTCCTACTCAAGAAAAAGATAAGATTCATAAGTTATAATTAAATATTTCTTGAACACTTAAATAAAAACTTCAAGATTTTATATTAAAAAACAATTCTATATTGAACATAAAAACAACATTTCTCTTAGAATTTAATATTCTCTAGTATATTTATTATTATTATTTTTTTTTAAAATTATTGATCTTATTATCTAAGGGTTCTTAAATTTTTTGAAGGAGAATTTTTTTAAAATATTCAAAGTCACTTACCAAGAAATGTTTTTTTATTTATTTTGAAAATAAAAGTTTTTTAAATGAATATTTGATTAACCTATGATTCAAAAAACCTTATTCTTAAGTATATAAGATTCTGAGACATCATTATCAGTTGTTCATTGAAATGGGATGTATTATTCATCCATCAAAGCATACCAAATGCTTTTAGATAGCCACGGTTTATGTCGAGGAGCTAACATTCGAGGAGGAACGCATGACTAATATATATCGAGGAGAGATGCACAACCGGTCCTGGATTTTGTTGAGGGTGCTGATGCGTTTTGCTGCTAAGCTTAAAGTCTATGTCTCATCACCAAGTTTACAAGCTAAAAGAAATCATCACAATGTATCAAGTCAAAATCATTTCATGGTTCATAATCAATTAACGTGACACCTTCTTCTTCTCTTCTTCTTCCAGGATAACGTGACACCTTCTTCTTCTTCTTCTTCCAGGATAACGTGACACCTTCTTCTTCTTCTTCTTTATCTACTATCCTTATGTTTAAATAATAATATTACAAGATAAGGAAAAATACTTTGATAACGAGAAACTAGACAGTAAACAGTACTGTATATTTGCGAGTGCTGATACAATTCTCTCGGAGCACATACCAACGCGCATTATCAACAATCCCTTTTTTTTTTAACAGATAACCATGGCAAATTCATATCCATTGGATCCATCATTGGCTGTTGAACCACCCCAAGGCCAGTCAGTCAATGAAGTGTGATAGTGATGTTGACTTTATAGTAAGTTTTGATACAATCAAAGCGTATTCATTGAATCAAATGCTGAGCAGGTGTAATTGTTTTTTAAAGTATTTGTTTTTATTAAAAATTATATAATTTAAAAATATAAAAAATAATTAAATATTAACTAATATTCATTAAACACGATCCCAAACGGGGATAAGGAAAGAAACAAGCCGCTGTGTACCGACAACAGAGAGAAATAACAACGCTAAGCCCAGAGGGCAAGCTAAGGCCTAGCCTAAAAAGTTCCGAGCCAGAGACAGACAAGTCATGTAAAGCCACTAGCCAAGACAAACCCTGTTCAAAACACCAACCGAATGTAACTGTCAATCAAATAAAGAAAAACTACTACCAGTGTCAGAACTTACAACTACGAACAAAATGACAAAGGGCTAAAAAGAATGGTTTTATTGAAGACTTAAAGTCTAGGCAGAGCAAGTCTTGAGGCCCCTCCGACCACCTTGGCTCAATTGTCACTGCTCCATGTCCCTTATAACATGGAGGAAATTATGGCAGCTTTCCCTGCTCTAAGCCCTCTCTCTTCCAAACCAACCATAAAAGCTCTCACATAACACCAAACAACACACACTTAGTTCTTGTGCCAAAGAAGCCCGTCAATCACTAAGAAATTAAGAAAAGAAACCCCCTTCTGTTTTATCATTCCAGTCATATCAAAGCACCTGTAATTATATACCGTACTTTTGCCGCCATCACTTTACTTGAAACGAGTTCTGTTTCTCGTTCATAAACCTCTTCAAGCAGGGAAAAAGAAACGGATATGGAGATTGAATCGGTCCAGTGTGAGTGTTGTGAACTGAAAGAGGATTGCACCCAAGAATATATTAGTGAAGTGAAGGCCAAATTTGATGGCAAGTGGCTATGTGGATTGTGCTCAGAAGCTGTTAGAGATGAAGTTAGCAGGGGTAAAACGCAATCTGGAATGGAAGAAGCTGTGAGAGCTCACATGTCATTTTGTGGTAAATTCAATTCGAATCCAGCTGTTAGAGTTGCTGATGGTATGAGGCAGATGCTGAGAAGACGGTCAGGAGACTTGTCTTCATCAAAATCTTCTTCCAAGAAGTATTCAAGGTCGGCAACCACAAAACTGTACCAATTGAACAAAAAATAAATAAAATTAAGGAGAGGACTCTTCCTCGCAGAAATAATATTGATAGCTAGTCTCTCGAGGCTTCTTCTTAGTTTTACTGTTCGCTTGATCTTTGGCATGCTTTTCATCACTTTTTCTTCGCTGAGGGGTAAGAGGCAGAAATTTTGAAGGGAAAACCCGAAGTTCATAGTAATTGATCATCAAGCGGTATGAAAGAAGCCCTTTTTTCCTTTCTCAACTCTGAGTCAACACTAGTTCTAAGAACTGAGTTGAGAGGTTAATTTTCTTTCCTTTGGCTTATATCATTACCACCCCTCACCCCCCAAGCCATCCAAGAAACTAATTAGCCATTGCCAGGCAGGTAGTCATGCCTGAAAAGCTTGAGATTTCTTCCGTTCATCCTTTAAATCAACGCTAATAAAAAAAATAAAATTGTTGCTTAGTGAAACGCAGAGATTTAACATTTGAAATTCATTTAGTGATACCATCGTTATTTTAAGTTGAGCGGTCGACTCATAGGAACTCAAATAAATAAATAACAGTAACTGAAATGGTACAAACAAATAGCCCTTTGGTTTCTTGATGCCACGGGTATTTTTCCCCCGCCTGGCTCCTGAAAACCAACCATGAAGAAATCTTATATTTTTTTAATACAGATGTGCGAGTCAACTTCCCAATGCATGTTTACGAGGAGGTTAAAAGAAATGGTGGCACGCTAATTATAATTATTCACAATACTTGAGACTAAAAAAGTACTAGTTCGACATCATTTTTATATTATATATGGGCTGCAATTATTTAAGCTAGGGTATAATTTCTTCCACTATAACTGGCAAGTAAATTCTATAAAAAATTTCGGACATGTTCATTGCTCCGGATTGACATAGCAGTTCAAATTAGCTGGTTGATGGATTAAATTATGATCATCGGATTTGCTAATGCGCCATCTAATTCGCTCCAAAATTGGGCTTTAATATATATTTTGGTTAATTAAGCGTAACTAGTTCTCGTGATTAAGACAGCTTTCTTTGTCCGATGCCACCCCCAGGGCAAGGCGAGGGAAATGAGCGAGGGGATTAAAGTAGTAGGTCCCCACATAGTCAAACAGACACTCATGCATTGCATGTAACATCAATGTTTCACATGTCCAATAAATGTGTGTGCCCCGGAAATCTTCGACTCCAACCATCCAAGATCATCTCACGAATTATCAGTTTACTTGTGTGTTTGATTTTATAGCAGTTTCTTGTTATTGTAGTTATAAAAATATATGTTTAATTAAAATTATTTGCTTGTGTTTATTTTGATTAATCTTACGAGTTTTAAAATTAATAATTATATAAATTTTTAATCGTTTTAAAAGCTTTTGCAACTCAAACTAGTGATTTTTAGAGAACAAAACTTGTGTATTTTAATATCATAACAGTTTCTTGTGATTATAGTATTAAAAATATATATTTAATTAAAATGATTTTACTTGAAAAAAATTATTATTTTATTTTCTATAAAATCAGAGTTGGAGGCACGACTATACAATTTAATTAACCAAATAAATTTTTTAAAAGGCAAAATGCAAAAACAATCGCAATACTAAACCATATTTTAGTATATAAAATAGTACAGCCTAAGCAAGCAGCATCCTCGAGTGGAGGTAAGACCAATATTAATGATCACTAAATCAATCATTTTCCATGTGATTAGGTAATTATGATTCCAGTCTAAGAATAAGTCAAACATCTCGGTCGATTGAAACTGGCAGTGCGTTCAATCTATAACAGGTGTCTGTTTTGCATTAACCCGCACCGCACCGCACCATGCATCTTGGTTTTGTAATGGCTTGACATCTCGAATTGGATTCCCGAACTTATACGAGCTGGCAGTGCCGAAAAAGATTGCTTCGTTTCCGTAAGGAGCACCATTAATTAATTATCAGACGTGAGGTCGATAGATGCCTGATTCTCCAGGGAATAAGAACATTTGACATTGTTTTTGTTCCTGTTTACATTGCAGACAAATGCACATTGTCTCGTCAATACATTTATCTTTGTTAGATTCTAGGACAGGAAAAGGATGCAGTGTCGATCGAATACTGAGGACGTGTTCTGGCGCCTTAAGAAAGGTTGACCTCTGATCAAACCCTATGCGGTCTTCATAACTACTAGCATAAAGCAGATGCAGATAACTTATACGCACCTCTTTTTTTTCCAGAGAGATTGTTGGAATTAACGTTATCAAGATCGAACTGCAAGAGAAACCGGCAGGGTTCTGGTTGATTTGTTCATCAATTTAAATTGGGAATTATTCTTTGAGCTAATAATTCACACAGAAGAAGAATTAACCAGCGTGTGTTTCCTTTTCCTTTTCTTTTTTTGGGATAATTAATGTATTAATTTATTAAATTCTGGAGAATATTTCTTAATTGATTTCTTAAGATAACTCTATAGGTCATATGATGTTATTGTGTTTAGACCAAAACTGGATTGAATATGTAGTAAAAATATTTTAGTTGAATTAAATATTTTGATAGAGTTCGTAATTTGATATAAAATTATGAATTTGTATCTATTTATGATGAAATTTAATCTCGAATCATTTTTATATTAAAAAGTGTGACGTGGGACAAAGATAATTAGTTGAGTTAAATGCCTCGGTTAATAAATTTATATTTTTATATGTAAGTTATAGATTTACTTGTATGAGTAATGAAATCTAACCTCGAATAATTATTTTTACAGTGGTAAGTGTGATGTTAATCTCACTTCCAAGAAAGTCACGGATCTAAATCATTTGTAAATATTGGAAGATGTTTTCTCGGAGGTAAAGCATTGCAAGGGTAATAATTAAAGTAGTTTACTGCACAAAATGAGGAGGGAAATTTAATAATAATCTAAAATACTAATACTTATGTAAAGATTTGATAATAGTTTTTTTTTAAATTAATTTTTACTTGAAAATATATTAAAATAATATTTTTTTATTTTAAAAAATTATTTTTAACACTAGAATAATAAAACAATATTAAAATATTAAAAATTATTTTTAAATAATTATTTTTCAAAAATCATAAAACACGAAATCCACCGCAATTTCAAACCGCTCGTAATTCCTAAATGATTAGAATTGGGAGATAAACTTTAACCGATGAAAGAGAGGAGGAAGGAGGGTAAAAATTTGAAGGTAGAAAAAACTTATAGTAACAATAACGACCCTTTTCTTTTTCTTTGCTTTCTTTATTCCTTTAGAGTTTAGACAAAAGGGAAAGGGAAAGGGAAAGGAAAGGAAAGGAAAGGAAATTGCGAAGAAAACAAAAGGTAATGGGGCTATTTCAGTCATTTTGTAGAGCTTAAGAGTGCACGTAAAATCGCCCTTACATGACCGTTATATTCAAATTTCAAAGAGTCTCCTAATCGCCTCCTCCCTTAAAATTCTCTTCTTGACCAAACAAGCAGAAACAATTAATTCAGCCATGAAAGCATACAGCACGATAACATCACTGTTATCCATGAAATCAAGCGCCACCAACACTAACAACACTGCCATGGAAGAAAGAGATAGCTGTTACTTCCCTGGTTGCAGAAAAGGTGCCAACTGCAACTGTGATATTTGCTTAGCTAGCATCAATGCTACCCTTGACCTCATGCCAGTCAGCATTCAAAAGTCCTCTCTCACCAAGCTTTCTTCTTCACGCGCCAACGTAGAATGCACTCCCCTTCCTTTTGATACTTCAGTTATCTCTACACCGAGATCAAGTTCTTGTCCTAAAATGGACTCTACAACACTCAAATCAACAGCAAGATTGAGTCTGAATCAAAAGAAAGAAAAGAAGAAAGAACCGCGGCCTTTTGGTTTTGGGGGTGTTTTTTTTAGCCTGGTTTGGGGATTAAGCTTGCTTTATGGTGTGGAAAATGGGTTTTCTTGGGGGGTTTGTAGGTTTTTAAGGCCTTCGTTTTCATCTGATATGATTAGAAGTATTGGTGAGAGATCTTGGGTTGTACAAGATTTGAATCGGAGGCTAAGGTTCTTGCAGAGTGAATTGAAAGATTTTGTTGCCGATAGGAAGGTTTCAAATTGCAGCTTTATGAATTCAATATGGGAAATCAACAAGGTTTCATTTGCCTAAACTCTGAATTAATTACAAAATTTCGCTCAAAGATTCGTGAGGTATTTTTCAACGCAATAATATCATGAATAAGTATGAACTGCAGGATGAGCTGCTTTTGAATTCACGGTGCGTCTTGTACAAGTCAGCATTGGAAGAGGTGAGCATATGGGGCTGGCCTTCGCAAACTGGAGGATTGCTCAAAACAGAATTTTCTTCACGATCATTTACTGTGTTGTCAGGCAGAGTTACAGAGGTAAACCCAAAATCTTGTTGCATGTGTATCTTCTCTAATTAGTAGCAGTTTATGACAACTACAATAGTAGATGGTTTACCTGTGTCAATCAAATTCATGATATATAATTTTTTATGTTTAAAAGTGGTCTGACGGGAAGATTGGATACTCAATTCGAAAAGCCAACACTTCTTGGGTTCACAGGAATTGGGCTGCCTCTGTTGTCAAATTAGATCCCAATACATGGATTCTGGAGTATGAGAGGAGGTTGATGTTGGATAACTCAGTGCTGTTTTCATCAGTAGCAGGGGTCCTCAAATACAGAATGTCACGAGCTCTGAAAAGTATGAATCCAGGATTCTGGTCGTTCTATGATTTTCAGCGCCAATACAGTGTCTTTACAGTAAAAGACCGTGTCAAGATCATCCCAACTTAGAGAGAATATATTGATAGAAGACGTGGTGCCTTAATTCCTCCAGCACAGTTCAAGTTCTCATTGCTTGTGAGAAGAAATACAAAAACCTAAGGGTATCAAGGACCATTTCCCTTCATTTCAAGTTCCTTGTCATGTTTTTGCTTGAATCTTAATTTCATTTTCCAAGTGCGTAGTGATGTTTGGATATTCTAAGATGACAAGAATTTCAATTTCTAATATTCTAAGTTGGAATTGTACACGCTGAACTGATACTACATGACCAGTGTTTCTAATTTTTCTTGCTGAAAAGGTAATCTCCAATTAATATTGGATTTTACCTTTTTTTCACAAAGGTCTAATTGATTTTTACCTTTTCTTTTCCACTGTTGAGTAAGTTTTTGTCCTCGTGTATTCACAGGAACAATGTGTATGAACAAGCACCACAGGATCTTCAACTGTTCAGCTCCAAATTTGTAAACTATCTCCATTAGGAACAATTTCTATACAGATAGGTGAAAACAAAATCACCAATAGTCATTAGACTCATTACAAGAGCACACGCCAGCTTTGTAAGGGTGTAAAGGTGAAATCGAGTCCTGTCTCTAACAATATTCTCCATCCCATAAACCTTCGAGACCACCTTTATAAAGGTATGCAGTCCTCACAGACACTTGAGATTCTTAACTATTCGGATGCATGACCCTTTTCCCTCACTCATCGGCCCACTAAGAGATCTAGAATACCAAGACGAGCACTGGCGGAAATTACACTCAGTATAGTAACTTGATCAGGTTTGATTCCCAAAACTTGCATTTGACTAAAAAAATTAAGAGCTTCCTGAGGCTTATCACTCTCAGCATAACCAAGTCTGCTAAAAACCAAGTCTTTTTCATACATATGGTAACAAACAAAGCGAGCATCTTCAACTCTCCCAACTCTCGAATACCCAGAAACCATGGCTGTTAAAACAACCAAGTTCTTTGATGAGATCCTAGTAAATAATTCTTCAGCAATATCCAAACAGCCACAGCTTGCATACATGGTAACCAGCGCACTCTGTTAATAAGTATCAAGCACAATATTATTTCAAACAATGAAATCAGCTATTGCTTTTTCACAACTTAAATTTCGGGCTCGACCAGAAGCCAATATTGTGGTTGACAGAACCTTTTCACGTGGCTTCAAATTGGAATTCCTCATCTCTTCAAAAAGCTGCATCACATCAACATAAAGTCCACTCTGATAGTACCTGTTAATAAACTAACATCAGTAAAAAGATATCTAATTCAGCAACCGAAAGAATTAAACTTCAGTGTAAATATCTGTAACCGTCAATCATAATACTCTAAGCAAAAACATCCCTATAAGACATTTTATCAAACACCAATCGTGCATTCAAAATCCGGTCAAAAGCAGCATACAAGCCCATTTGACAAAAGGGTCTTTACCAAAACACAATTTAGCCGCAACCCCATGAATCTCATTCCCTTCAATCAACCCAGAAGTTCTGGAAGCTGCCTTCAACAATGAAGGAAAGCTAAAACTGTCAGCACCAAGCAAGCCATCTTCAACCTTATTTTCTCATATACTAAAAAAGCGGTTTCAGGCTCGGCGATGCGAGATAAATAGCGGAAGAGTTTGTTGGAGAGAGGACTGTCATATGTGGGGAGGTCTGTGAAGATGGAAAGGGCGTAGTCGAGGGAAGAAGAGGAGAGAAGGAGTTTGAGGAGGAGGGAAGGAGGGAAGTTAGAGCTGAGTGCATTTGTCTGAGGTGGGAGAGGGATGTGGAGGTGGTGTTGGTGGAGGAGGAGGAGGAGGAGAGGGCTGTCAGCTGGGTGTAGGGTGGTGGAATTGAGCGCGTGGGCGTGGGTGGACATTTTCTTCGCAGGGAGGAGCGGGAGCCGGGAACGTTTCATATTTATTTCGTTTGGGCCGGAAAAAAGTAATGATATTTGGTCTAATCGGCTCATTGTAATTTGGGCTTGGCCCGGTAATTCCTCAGACCATCTCTTCCAATTTGGAAGATTATACAACCCTCGATTATATGCGAGCGTACATCAGCAATTTCAAGACCTGCAGCGCAGACAGCAAAGCAGTGGGCAGTGACATTCTGTGTGTTTGCAATTAAATTAAACGGGAGATCGAAGAAGAACTTTAGAGGAAATGGGCGAAGCATTATTTGATCTTGAACAACTCCTCAAGTCCCAAAAGGTAAGTTATAAAATCCTCTCTTTCTCTTCTAACCCCCTTTTATCTTCTCCAATACAGATGGGTTCCTCCCTTTCTTTGATTTTTGTAAGTGATCCTACTCCCTAAATCTCAATCCTTCCCCTTCCACCTTTTCTTTTCTTTTTATGAGAATAGAACCTTTTGTTAAGCTTTTATAGAGTGAACACATGTTGGGTTTTTTTTTTGGTTAATTCCTACAGGAGGCATTGACACTCGAAGAAGCGAACATACTTCAAACATGCAAGTCTAAGGCTGTTAGGCAATTTACGGCCGGTGTTATTACCGGCGCCACTGTTGCTTGGGCAGGTATGTATTTTAATACTTCTTTATGCGTATAGATATGCCCAATCAGTAAATCGCCGGGGTCAAAACAGAACATCGTGCTTGTCTGCTCTTCTACTGGTTTTCATTCTCCTGCTGTTAATGTTGTTCTTTTACTTGGTAATCTGAATGTGTCGCTGCCATCAGAATCATCTTAGTCTACTACTACTGCTTATTTGATCATTTGTAGCATTCTGGCAGCAACATGGAAGCTAAGTCGGTTTGCTCAAGCCAACATTTCAGGAGGTAATGCAGTTAAGGCCTTGGACTAGTGTCTTTTTGTTGATATTGTCGGTTTACATGATCACTCCTTCGTTTGTATAGACAAAAATCTGTAAGTTTTGCCTATTTGCAGGTGCTGCTGTTTTATTTGGATTCTGGAGATTTAACCAGTCTTTAGATTCCTGTGTTGATCATATTCTTGCTATGGATGGAAGTCGGTTGCAGAAGGAGTTGGCAAATATGTAGGTCTCCTCACCTTGCATGTTTGTAGTGAAGTTTTCTTGTTTTCTGCAATGTACTCGAATATATTGAAGTTTTCTTGTTTGAAGAAACTGGCATGTTGTCAAGCCAAATTAACTAGCTGTGTTGTTTATTAGTTGCAGAGTATTTTGGTTTATGTGTCCGGTGAACTTAGTTGTAACCTGAATTTTCTGCAAGAAGATTGAGATTGATAGATCAAGTGAATAGGAAAACCTCTTATTTGCTGAAATCATTTGTGCTTGTTTGTGTGTTACGAAATCAAACTTTTCTAAAAACTGACAAGTCAACATTGTTAAATAACTCAGTTAACCTTAGTTTGTCTGAAATTATAGCTTTGTTGGCCACTAGAACTGACACGATTACTGAGGTGCTTTAGGCCAGCTAGTGTAAAAGTATATGTGGTTATTTTTTCCTAACATTCCAAGCTAATTGTCTGAATCTTCACCAACGATCCTAAGAAAAGTATCTGTGACATAAATAGCAGTTCTCTGGGCCGTGATGAACCTCTTATTAAATGCTGAGTACTGTCTTTTCTTGTATAATTAATGTATCTAATAGTTATCTTCCTCTCTGTCTAGCATTTCTTTCTTTGCCTTTTCATTTTCCATTTTTTCCCTTACATTCCATTTCACCAACATCTGTGCTCCATTGCTTGAGGAATCATTATCTATTGATTAGTGATGAATAATATTCCTAATGGCAGAATGGCAAATAAATATCGAGATGATCCTTGGTCAATGCATCGTTTGAATAAGCATTTCTATTCAGAGAATGTTTTTGTTGACTCAAACTCAGACAGGCCAATAATAAGGATTCGAAATCGGAATTTCTTTGTTGATGATGTTGCTTATGGTCAAAGAACGCATGACAGTGATTCCCACAATGTTTCCCACGTTGACTCTGATGTCAAAAGGGCTGATGTGGAGTCCAAGAAAGTTCCTGTAAGTGCAATTACCAAATATTCCTATTTGAACACAGGCATGACTACTTTACTGGCTTTTGGAGTCATAATAAAGTCAGGAGTGAACATGCAAAACAGTGTATTTAATTGCAGATAAACATCCCTAATATTGCAGCTAGAAGTGTCACCAATTGATTTTCATAGTTTTGATTTTTGGTCCTCACATGCAATTTTTTTCATACATTCGATTTAGCAGGCAATGCAGATAAATGTGGAAAAAAGAAGAGGCATTCAAAAGAAAAAATCATATATAAAACAAATCTTACTCATTTTATGAACTGGTTTAACAAACCCTTGCTTATTTGGAATTTGTTAGGGAGCTTTATTTTCTATTCCATCAATACACTGAAGGCAGAAGCATCTAGAGGTAGAAAATCTGAATCATGAGGAATAATTCATATCCATTGGATATCTGATGAAACATTTAGATGCTGCTTCTTTCTCATTATGTTTCTGTTGCTGTGGGTAGACTAACTCATAGTTGCATGGTCTTCTTGGGCAAACAAAAATTAGGCTGTTTTTTTGGCTTCTACATCCTCTAGCAGAAACTGTAGAGTGAGGATAGGGAGGGCAGTCTTAGGGGGGGAAAGAGAAGTGAAAATCCCAGTATCTCAGCATATTTGAAAATGAGACGAGCCAAGATGTTGTGGAGAAAATTATGCGGTTAAGTGCATGTATAAGCATCCACCAGGCAAGACTTGGAATTTATGCAAAATCTCAGAACCATAGTTTTCAATATGGAGTCATGGGGAAACAGTCAGGGCTTTGGGCCTGGACTGGGACTTAACAAATGCACTCTCATGGAAAAGGAGGTAACCTTCTCCCCAGTTTGGACAGGATTGTCAGCAGCACCGGACAAGATTTTCTACTCCTTCAACGAGTCAATACATTCTGTAGTTGATCCATTGTTTACTGTAGTAAGCTTTTCTGCTGGAAGAGGTATGATTTTAGAGCATATTAGGCTTTAAAAGTGAATTTGTAGGGATTTGGTACCAAGCTTGGGATACATTAGCTGCTTGCCACAGGTAAGAAAGTTTTCCTCAGGTACTTTTGTGATGGAAGGACAACAACTGCACCTACTGAAATTTTTTATGGACAAGCAACTGCATCTGTTACAGGCTAGGCTAGGCTTTGTTGTGTTTTGTTTTGTTTTTTTCTTTTCTTTCTTTGTTTTCTTTTTTTTTTGTGTGTGTGTTGGGCAGCATGCTCATAAAGTTGCTCTTTGCTGACCTTTTCAATCGCTTTGAATTTATTTTTCTCCTGTCTTTCACTTTGGTATAGGAAAAACAAGGGAAAAACTAAGAAAAGGGGTGAGAGATGTAGTTATGCTTCAATAACTATTTGTCTATTCTACTTGAGCATGCATGTCCAATATTAAAATTCTTGCTAGAAGATTGTAATGGTTTCTTAGTTATCACATCATCTAATCTTATCCTTGTGTTCTAGATGAAACCTGGTGCAGATGTAATGGAAGACCCTCTAGAAAGTATTTTTGGTTTCATGGCATCTGTGGAGGAAATCCATCACCCTGGTGCCTCAGGCAAACCTGCCAGAGTACTTAATCGTAGCCAGAAAAGATCTTATCATAGGCGTCGGATGCGCCATCGAGAAACGTCTTTGGACTCTGAACATTTGCAACCACTGTAGATTTAAGGTCAATGAATGACTTGGAGCGAACCAGAGAGAATGCCCTTTCAAGTCCAAACCTTTGTTAGGTGTCACATAAGCCTACTGTTAAACTGGAATTGTCAGACAATCTGTAAGCATTATTCGATTAACTCTATAAGCAATTCTGATGACCATGAATGTCTATATGCGGCATGTTCCTATGATGGCATTAAGCATTGCAGGAACTGATCATGTTCGAACAGTTGCCAGATTTGTGAATTTAAGATAGTGGAGCGTTATAATGATCAAACCACAAAATGCATTGGGCAGATGATGATGGTAGCAATTTGTCAAGGAGATCATTTTGGTAATGTTTAAAATCATGGGATGGAAACATATCTGCCTTAGGTGATGTCTAATTTTTGCGGTTGCTGACCAGAAGCACGCTCTTGCCCTCACACGTATCAATGCCTTGTTTCTGGGTAGGGACAGAGATGATGAAATGTTGCGAAACAGTATGTAAGAACCTAGTGATATGCCCTATTGTGCCTCAGCTCGCATAATTGAAGAGTAGGAAGCATAAGGTTCAAATCCAATCAAGTGAAAGGAAAGGACTATAATTTGCTGCCTGAAAGAAGACATGGCTGTTGTTAGCCGTATAATTCCGGGAGCATATGGGGACGCTACGCTGGCTTAAATGCCTCCATCCAAGGAAGGACAAGTTCCAAGTGGCTAGAAACTACAGCCATCTCCAGGACCTACCGCACGCGGTGGGGCGAACAGACAAGTTTAAGCCAAACCAAAAATGATTTGAGTTCTGTGATCGCTAGAACACTCTCTACCGATGGTTTTATAGGAAGGAACATGGAACCTTCATTTTCTTGTCTCGATAACTTCATCTTAAACAAGAGAACCCCTCCACAGAATGAGTTCAAGATTCACAAGTAATCTATTATCCTTGTGCCTGTTGCCATCCACGAATAGACTTATAGTAATTAACTAGTTTTATGTTGCGTTAGGATAAAAAAAAATAACATGAAAAAAATATATAGAAGTTGATAATGTTTTTTCCTAATATAAGAAAAACAATCATGTAGAAAGATAACCGGTAAAAATATAATTTGAGTCAAAATAAATATTTAAAATGAGATTTTTTTTTATAAACATTGAGACAAAAATATATTGGATCGATTCGGATCAATTCGGGTTAATCTATCAATCTGTATACTAACACATGAAATCATAATAACCCTATGGAAAGCAAATCAAAACGAATTATGAAATTCAATTTCCAACAAACTCAATATTGAAGGGTGAAATTAAAAAAAAAACTTAAAAAATACTCAAGTCAATCTGGATTAACTTATCAAATTCACGATTTAAATCATGAGATCGGAATAACTTGAAAAAGATAAATTAGAACAAAAAACTCAATTTTCAATTAAAAAAATAGAGTTAACTTTTTAAATTTGTAATTTAGATCATGAATTTGAGATAATCTCATAAAGAGTAAATTAAAAAAATTATAAAACTCAATTCCTGGAGGCCATCACTAAAAATCCTCTCCTTTTATATTTTTTTTGTTAATTAATAATTATGTAGGCAAAGATGAGTGACCTTATGTCCAAGTTAGTTAAATGTTTTTGTGTGTTATGTCATCGAAGTCCCAGTTACGGATATCTTTGATCCGAGTTGTGATCATCACTACAAGACAATAGAGATGAACGATGAGATTGAGCATTGAGCAGATTGCATGTCTTACGTTATAAAGTAGTCATGGGACAACGTAGAAGCTACGAATAAATTAATTATTTAAATTTAGTGACAATATTATAATTTATATATGTTGGACATATTGCTAGCCATATGAATCGATGTGCTACAGCAACAGGTAATCTTCTTTTTGCTAATTGATCAACTGATATATATATATATATATATATATATATATATATATATATATAATAATAAATGGATTTAATCTAAATAAATAGATGCAAATTGTCCTAATTGGTTTGTGCTGAAATTATCCTGCCGCGTTTTAGGTAGAAAGACCACTTCTTTTTCTTTTCTTTTCTTTTTTTGTTTATTTACATAGCAGTCAAGCACACCTAAGCAAGCAGCAAATCTTTTGCAAAGGTTTTGAATCCAACAAAACCCCCATTGCCATCTACCAACCATGCGATTTAGATTTTTTTAGTCGAAATTAGATCAGATCTAAGCAATGTTATGCACTGCTAATTACTGGCATTAATTACAAAAAAAAAAAAAAAAAAAACCCTAAATTAACTCAGTTTTTGTGCCCTAAACACACAAACTATGAGATGGGATAGTGTAAATATAATTTTGCTATTGTCATAAAACTGATTAAACCTGCAATTGGGATATAATTATCTTTTCATGATATATATTCATCAATACAAAATTGATTGGAACAGAATAGTCCAGATATGTTTTTCTGTTAGAATATAATAACTATTTTGCCCTTAAAAGCAAAAATAATAATCTTTGGGTAAATGACTCCTTTATTTTTTTCAAAAAATGAACAATTGTGTTAGGCTCATGCCATTGGAAGATAAAAAAAATAAGCATGCATGGAGAGGCTTCCTCGTCTTAAAATAATAATAATAATAATAATAAATTAAAAAAAATGACATATTAACCTTGCAATTCAAAAGAACAAAGGTTATTTGTGAGGGTATTATGGTATTTTTTTGATTGGTTTTTTTGTTATTTTTAGGTGTTGTTAAGGGTGACTTGGTAATTTTAAGTTTTTAAATATTATTAAAAAAAGCAGCTCATGCGTCAGTGTGTCATGGCCTTCGCACCATTCAAGTGGGGCGTGAGGGACCATGTGGTGGCCAAAATCTTGCTTCTATTGTGATGTTAAGAGCAGTGCGTCGTCCTCTTTCCAGCTTTGTTGCATATGCTCATAAAGGAGGTTTGGTTGAGTTACAATGAAGGTTTTTATCCTTTCTTTTCTCTATCATTTCCTAGAAAAAACACTCCTAAACTTCTAAAAAAATAATTGTGTCCACTGGTTTGTAATCTTATCGATTTTGATCATCCTTCTTTTAATTACTATTTATTTGGCTCTTGATACTTTTTTTTAAGTTTAGATTTTTTTTCAATTTCATTCCTGGACATTTTATTCAATTTGATTTTTTTTATCCAGTTTGGTCCCTCTACTTTTAATTGCTATATTTCCATGCTCTGTACTTTTCTTGGTTATTATTATTTTATTTTTTTGCAATTTTATCCCTTTTAATTTTATTGCATTTCTTTTTTAGTTTATTTTTTATCTTCATTCTTTTGATTGCTATATTCTTGTTTTTTTTATTTATTTTTTTTAATTTTATCCCTCAACGTTTAATTTTATTTGTTTTTTATCTAGTTTCGGTCCTCAATCTTTCAATAAATTTTTTATCATTTCTTAATTTTTTGTCCAATTTAGACCCTAGTTATCTTCTTTCATTTTTTTATACCATGTTTGGTCTATATTGTTTGGATTTTAAATTGTTTTACTGTTGAATATTTCACTTTATTATTTTTTTATAGATGTCTCTGTTTGGCAAAATAAAAATAAATGATGTAAAACAGTTAGTAGTTAAAAGACTGAAATTGACACTAAAACAAACATGATAGTTCTTTTTTGAAAAATGATTTTTTTATATCAAATTCATCACTTAACATCTGGTTATTAAGCTCTTAGCTTCATTGTTTTTTGTACTTTTCTATTTGTTGAGTTATCACGATTTCAAATCTCGAATAAAAGGTTAATTAAGTTAACCATGGTTGCCTCATTTTTTTCCCTGAGTTTTTTTTATGATTGTTTTTAACAATTTCATACTTCGACATTAAATTATTGGCTCTTGAGCATTATGATTTTTTCACTTTTCTTCTTATTGGGTTATCTTGAATATAAGTTAATCAAATTAACCTAAGTTAGCTTGCATTTTCTTATTGGGTGTTTTTTTTTTAATTTAATTTAAGTGTTTTTAGCTAGGTCTTTTTTTGGAAAGTCTAAATCTTTTTATGTTGATCTCAAGTTAGGAGGATCGAGTTAACTTGGGTTGACTCATTTTTTTCCTTAATTTTTTTATGATTTTACTTTTTAATTTCACCATTTTACATTAAATTAATTTCCTTTGAGCTTTGACGTATTTTCCCTTCTTCCTTTGTTTTGTTATTTTGAGAGCGGGCTAGTCAAGCTAGCTCAGGTCAACTTGCATTTCTATTCACAATGTTTTTTTATTTAACTTGAGCCTTTTCTTGTTAGGCATTTCTTTTGTAGTTCTATTTATTTACTGTGATTTCATGTTATATGTGACAGATTAGTTGAGTTAACTTAGATTTTTTTTTATTTTTTATTACCCTTTTTCTTTTTGTCATTTTCACCCTTTTGTGTTAAATTATTTACCTTCAAGCTTTGTTATTTTTTCACCTTTTGTACTGTTTGGGTATTCCAAAAACGGATTGGTAAAGTTAATCTAGATTGGCTTAGGGTTTTTTTGACTTTTTTTTTTATTAGGTTATCCTCTTGAAAATTTTTTTTATCCCGATCTCATGTCACGGGTTGTTGGTTCATCAAGTTACCCCCAAGCTGACCCGGGTTCTCTTCTTCGGGCCTTTGGTGTTGTATTTTTTTTTTCATATTTGATATTATGTTGTTGGACTTTAAATTTTATATTTTTATATTTTTTTTAGAGTTTTTTTTATTTTATATCCCAAACTGCATTTTAGTTAATTTAATCCAAATTATTTTAAATTATTATCACTTAAATATATTTTGTTAGCATTGAAAAACGTTTGGCCTGGGTGCTAACCCGGGCACCCATCTTGTATTATATAGAAAACAGTGGATATATAAATGGAAAAAAAAGAAAAAAAAAAAAAAAAGAAGAAGGAAACTTTAATTTTCTGGTTTTTTTTTAAAAAAAAGAATGGTGTTCCTCGTAATTTTCTTAAAGGCGGGGGTAATAAGAAAATAAGAAAATGTCACTCTCTTTTTTTATCTGTTTATTGAATCCCCTTCCTACACACTCAGTCTCTGGCTCTCTGCACAGACTTCACAGGAAAAGAAGATTTCATTTCTTTTTCCCTAAAATGGATTCCCTCCAAACATTTCCCATCCAATTCCATTCCACAAAAATTATTTGCCCTTTTTAGCACTCAAAGAATCCATTCATATCTCTCACATGCACACATATTGCAAATAGGGAATAATATATAATCATCTCTTAACTGTCATTTCTCTTTAGGCCTTAGGGTTTCCCTCTGGTTCTCTCCTCCCTTCTCCTCTCCTCTCACATCAAATAAATTAAACAACACCGATCAATTTTTGTTTATCGTTTTCCCTGCACAACCCCAACAAGATTTTGATTCCTGTCTAGAAAATAAAAATAAAAATTAACTTTCTTTTATCTTTGTAGCATCTTTCATTTCACTATTTATTTTACCCACTTCTTGTATCTCCCCCGCCAACAACACACCCAAAAAAAAAAAATCAAGAACCATGAAGGTTCACCCATTACCCAAGAAAAGAAACATTACTATCCAATTCTACCCATTAACATCTTCTGCAGGTGGGTCCCAAAACAAGAAACTTAGGAGGCTACCCCACATTTTCAGCCGGATCTTGGAACTCCCCTTCCGTTCAGATGCTGATGTGTCGGTCGAGGAAAATCCCGACTGTTTCCGATTTGTAGCTGAAACTGATGATAACATTGGTGATATGAGGGCCCACACAGTTGAAATCCACCCTGGAGTCATTAAAATTGTGATTAGGCCAGATGGGTATCTTGAATTATCTTCACTTGACGATTTAGAGTTGGATATGTGGAGATTCCGTTTACCGGAAACCACCAGGCCAGAGCTTGCGAGTGCGGTTCTTGCTGACGGAGAGTTGATTGTGACGGTGCCAAAAGGAGAGGGGGAGGGGAATGGTAATAATGACAACGGGGAGTTTAGAGGAGGTATGGGAAATAACAATAATAATGCTAGGCTTGTGGTTGTACAGTGATATGGTAATGATAAAATTTACTGCTCTCTAGCTGTCTGTTTTTTTTTTTTTTTTTTAAATGAATGATGTTGTGGGAGTTAGTTTTTTTATTTCTTTTTTGTCTTGTAAGGTTGGTGATTGGGAACATGATTTGTATGCTCACTCTTGTTATTGATGATCAATGAATCAAGGTTCTCCTTTTTTCGGTCTGCGTTTGTTGATAACGATTATGGTAGCAGTAGCTTTGAATATGGAAGTTTGAGACTGGGAAGTTCATCATGTTTTGGCATGCTCCGATACTAAACAGTTTTTCAGTTTGATTGTAGTGTTTTATCAGTGAAAACTTTTGTTGAGAGGTTGATTTTTGAGCATCGTAGACTAAGTTTTTTGTTCTGTGCTTCCATTTCTTCTGTGGCTGTAGAGAATAAGAGGAGCAGAACTGCATGTGATATGTTTTCTGTTGGTTTTTGTTACGGTAAGATTTGAATTGAGTAATTCTGTTCGTATTCTTGGCCTCCATGCTCATGTCAACAGCTTCTGGAAGTTAGTTTCTTCTTCTTCTTCTTTTTTATTTAAAATTTTTGGTGGTTGGGACTTGGGACTAGGATGTGTGTGCTTGCTTTTGTTATTGATGATTAATGAATCAATCAAGGTTTCTCCCTTTTCTGTTATTTATGTATTTTGTGTGTGCATAATGAGTGTGTTAGCAGCAGCATTGAATTTGGAAAGTTTGAGACTCTATTTAGTTTATTATGTTTTGGCATGTCCAGGTATTGGATAGTTCTTCATTTTTATTAGGTGTTAATATTGTATGAGCACGGGGAACGTGACTCGTCCATATCGCCGACCCCAACTAAAATGGGATTGAGGCTTGATTGTTGTTGCTGTTAGTATTATTGAGAACTTTGGTTGGGTGTTTGGACTTGGTTTTTAAGCATCATAGCTTCAATTTTTTTTTTTAACTTCCATTGAAGGTGCCTTTCCTTTATGCTAGTCTTAGAATTGAATCGAGTATCTCTTTGGAATTGCTGGCCTCCATGTTCATTATAAGATTTTATTACTTGTTTTCATGTCTTCCTGCTTTTGCTTTGTGGTCAGAAGTAGCCCCTTCCGTAAATGTATTCTTTCCGATTTCTCATATCATTTTTCGTTGATTAGCTTGATGTTATTCCTTGGCAATGTTTCTTTGATTGGTCTACAAGTCCTAGCACTGATGGGTGTTACATGCTTGCATTTTTGGCATGTTTGAAGTCATTGTAAATCAAAAGCATAATTCCATGCATTAATGGTAAAAACTGCTTCTATTGATCCTCTCTGGGTGGCTGAGATTTGCGAATACATGTTCTTCTTATCCACGTGTAGAGCCGCCTACTCTGGACCTAGCTCCTTCATTTATCTCTGCTGCGGCTAGAATTTCAAGTTTTGTAAAGGAATGGTAAATTATATTATCTTTTGAGACCTTTAGTCAACTTGTTCTTTTTTTCTGCGTGACAAATCTTTTTCTCTAACCTTTCTTTTCTTATTCTCTGTATAGCTTTAAAGATTAATGACCACCTTTCTCTCTCGTTATATTCCTGGTTGACAAGGCATTCCACATTATTGGATGTCTTCTTTATTTTTTCCTTTTCTTTTTATTGGATGTCTTTATTTTTTTGCACTTAGTGGAAGATTTTCCTATTAAATCAAATGCATTTTTATAGCTTTACGCTTCATCGTGGTCTTCTTTTGACATATTTTTTTTATTCGTGTTGAGCCCTAATTATATGGTTAGACTAAATTGAGTGATTGATTTATCATGACGCCCACGTTTTCTTTTCACAAAATGAATTCAGCCAACTTGGCCTTCAACTGTAAGGCCGTGTCAAGCTCAAAGAAATGAATCGATTCCTTCACATGTACGAGGAACATCAAAATCTTGATTTATTAGGCATCCTTGTAGAATTTACCAGTTAATTTTGCATAATCAGACACTTATTGCCGCACTGCCTCATCCCTTTCCATCTGTTTTAAAGCCAGAGATGCATACATAATACTTTTCTTTGGAGTCCCTTGATAGACATGGGTGCGATGGGCGCTAATTGCTCCTCCGGCTGCCTCGCATCACGAGCAACAATTGGCACCAGTGATACTCCGTGGTGCACTTTATTTGAAAACAGTGCTGGGTGCCTCACAATGTTTGTTTCAGTGGATGCATATGCTTCATTTGCACAGCCCATTCATTGACGTGATTGCAGGATATACATGGTTTCTCTGTGCCAGACTCTTATATATTCAATGTTGTCGGTGTTATGTTTGACCTATGTGACCGAAGAAATGATTGTGTTTATGAAGAGTAGGTTGGCTGGAACACCCTCCCCTCGTTTTACATCAGTGACTGTCAAATTTTGGGTTGGAATTTTTGCGTCTTTTTGAAAAGTCGAACATAATGATCGTTCTTGTATTGTCAGTAATTTTTGAAATGCAGGTTGAAACGTTTATTCCTGCTCGGGGATTAGGGCGATAAAATTTTCACCTGTCAACACCTCCTTTTGGATTAAAGAAAAAAGGCGTCTGCATTGTATGGTCCTCGTTGAGAATTCTGGTCATGGAAAAAGAAAGTGTCCACTTTCAAGAATCTACTACTAGCAAGCTTTTCCTCTTTGGCCTGCGTATACGAACCGCGGCAGCTTCGAGTGATCACTGCAGATATACGGCCCTTGATTAGCATGAAAGGTCAACATTTTTCAACTGAAACTACGTGGGGAGGATTTATGCTTTTGGCCGTAGTTATCCGACTCAAGTGATCAAAGTCAAGTTGGATGCAAGACAACCCGTTGTCTTGGTTTTCAGTTTCTGGATTGTTAAGCTACCTATTTGGTTTTCCTATAGTTTATTACAGAATCAATTACTGATATATTAGAAAGGAGAAGGCTCCCACTACTTATGGGAACACCTTCGTATATAGATTCTGAACTTAGAGTAGATGATCAGAGCAACTGGCTTCCTTGAATCGCACCTCTGGAATGAACGAGTTGGACCTGAGCGATTCCTGGTGTTACTTTTGATTTGTTAACGGTATAGTTATTAAAGCTAAAGACTTCCATTAAGTGATCATGGATCGAAATTTGAGATACATGAGGTGGTAATTTAGGAATTGGGAAAGGCTACCCTCTTATATTACTCAAGAACCGCTGGAGATTCCAATGAACCAGCAAAACTCTTTTGTTAATTAAAAACAAAATGAAAAAGCTATCATCTTCCAAAGGGTTTTTCGTAGTCAAGACTATGGGATTTTCATTAGAAATTATACGTTTAAACAAGTGGAAATTTAGAGATTCAACTAAAGAAAAATTCTCCACATGCGGATCCCCCAAAATCAATGGTACTAAATTCCTCTTATCATGTCGTGAATCATTTTTTTCCCCAGTACTTATGGAGGACTGCTCATTGGGTAATCCATGTTCCTTTGACGGCCCCTGGGACAAAATAGAAGTTATCAAATAAATCGAGCTCTCTTTAGAAACCCAAATCTTTAAGTGAAGATTATTTTGACGATATATCAAAATGGACTTCAAACAAAAATTACAGATTTTGACAAGAAATGTCAACGTTGGTCATTCACAACATGTGTGGCCCATTCTCCTGCAGCTTTATCTGCGACATAGCACTGGGGAAAGAAGAACTCTGCGGGTAGGCCTGTTTGAGCCAAAATTCATGCGTTATCATTCATCACCTAATGAATATTACCAACAAGTATCAAAAACAGCATTGAAGTTGCATAAAGGTCAGATTCAGTTCTCAATTTCTAGACTTGTGTGTTTACTTTTTGCAGGTGTTTCCAAATCCCTTGGTCAGATCTGCAGATCTTGAGTGATTACTTCTCATTTTATACCATATTTTGTTTGATACAACATTGTTCTGAATCGCTATGTTGATTCAGTGCCATGGAACCGAGGTGACTTGAATCGCCCCAATTTCATCCTTTGTATTGTTGACACTAAATTTCCTAACTAACAAGACTAGATCTCTGAATATGTGCTCTTTTGCATGTCCGCGGATAAAAGTACCACGGCATGTACACTTAGAGAATATACGGCTGATCAGATCAAAGACAGCGCACCGGAAAAATTTTATGAGCGTCTGACAAGGACTAACCTTATCCCCCAACTTCCAAACCAAAGTGTTCCTTAAGAATATCTTTACAGGTCCTTCCAAATCCACTGGCCACTTCTTCCATATCCTTGAGTTTCCTCATTTCCCGCTTTATCTGATCAACCCTGCTCAATACGGCACTCAGCAAAGCATCTGGCTTGGTTTTTGACGTGTGACCTGCCAATTCAGACCTCTCTTTGTCCAAATGCTGGTAAAGGTTTTCTTTTGAGCAAAAAGCAGTTCCTCTGCAAGTTTGTACTCAGCATCCTGTGAAACCCGTAGCGCCTGGAGAACCTGATTCATTTCATCCTCAAGTTTCAGAGTTTCAGTTTGGCTATCAGTAGACATAGACACATCCGGTGAGCTCGTTCTTGATTTCAGATGGTCTTGATGATTATTAACTTCCAGCATGACATTTCCACTAGGAGAGACAGCAGTTGTATTAATGATACAAACATGTTAACTACCGAGAGAGGGAATCTTAAGAATCATTAACTGTGTATTCTTGTTGTCAATGTTTGACAGATGAGGAAACAATCATCCATGCTCTTCGACACTGCCCAAGAGCACGTGGGGTTTGGGGTAGAATTGTTGAAGTTAGAGAAAGGAAGGCTTTCTACTCCCATAACTGGTACACCTGGCTAGTTAATAATTTAAGAAGGAATCATCCGAATTCTAGGAGGAATGACTGGGGGATTGAATTCGGGATTGCTTTGTGGCAGATATAGAAAGAGAGAAACCAACGAATTTTTGGCTCTGCTGCAAACTCTTCCATGGTACTGTTCACAAAATCAGGAGGCTAGTCGGTGATATCAATCAGGCTATGTCTGGGAAAAAATAACAAGCATATGGTTGGTTTCTGAAGGGTGGAGATACCCTCCAAAGATTAATGCGATAGTTGTAGCAAGGGAACCAGGGGTGGTTGGAGCTGACGGAGTTATAAAAGATGATATGGAAAGGTGGATTGTGGGTTTTGATTTCAATATCGGGATCTTCACGTCAGTATATGCTGAACTGTGGGTAATTATCAACGGCTTGAAGTTAGCTTGGTCTAAAGAAATTTGAAAAATTATTTTAGAATCAGATTTTACCTTGGTGTTGAGTTAATTACTAAAAATAAGATTATTATTGACAAGAATTATAGTTTAATCATGCAGGATATAGACTTATTAGCAAAAAATTGGAGGTGCAAGTGTTCCATGTATAGAGAAAAGTAAATTTAGTGGCGGAATGGCTAGCGATTATGGTTTAACCAAGAATTTTTTTTGATAAATCTTCTAGTATTCTTAATGATTTTCCCGTGAGTTTTTATTTTATTGTAGTTTTATTATGATCTAATTGAATCAACTTTGTATCAATTTAATTGAGCTTTCGGTCCTGAATTTAAACAACTAAAAAAATTTGTGTATTCTTGTAATTTTTTATTATATTTTATCCATGTTTAACATTATTATTTCTTCACCCTATTTATTAGTCAATGTTGCACTTCAACTTATTTAAATTTTTCAATGTAAATCTTCACCTAATAAAATTAGTATATTAAAAAAAATCATATTGTTCACGGGTGGGTTTTGACAATGCTTTTTTGAATAATGTTTTAACTTGTGGATAAAACAGTATAAAAATTAAAGAATGATTTGATTTTAAATATAAGATATTTGAAAGAGGTTATAAAAGAAATTAGAAACTAAATTAGTGGTTATCAAATGAGTTAAAATTTAGAGAAGTAGCATCCATTTAGCCTGGATTTTATGATGGAGATTATTTTAGTCGTACTTAAAAAAAAGGATGTGTTTATTCAATCCTTACTGCCTAATAAGTTTTATGATAAATTTATATCTAAAAAAATACCCAACACATGCCCCGTAAAAAAAAAAAAAAAAAAAAAAGTCAAGTATGAATATTCATTTTAATCCCTATATTTTTTTTAAAAAAAATATTTTCATTCTAATTTTTAGTTTTAAAAAATAACTTATCAATTAAAAGTTTTTTTATCATATTTTTTGTCTACACAATTGTGTCTCCATGTTAAAATTATTTTACAAATAAGTATTTGCATGTTATTTAAGGGGTATTTGAAATTGTGTTAATATATTTTTTACTCAAAAATAAATCAAAGTAATATTTTATTATTATTTTTAAAAAATTATTTTTAACATTAACAAAGTAAACCAATCAAGAATATAAAAAATTAATTTTAAAAAAATTGAATTGTCTTGAAACATATTTTGGATAGCCCTTGTTTGGGAGTGCGGCTGAAATAGAAATTAGCTATATATATATATATATATATATATATATATATATATATATATATATATATATATATATATATATATCATTTGAATGTATTGATATGGAAAATAAATAGAAAATACTGTTAACATTTGATGGGTGTGAATCCTTTACCCGCTTATTTCAAGGGCATGCACTTTTCTAATTCTAACCCATCCCATAATCCCATTACTCAATTGACATGCTAAACGGCAATTTACAGGACCAAGTATGAGGCGGAAACACAGATAGGAACCTTAATAACCGACCCATTGCCATCCTATGATCCCAAGAGCCACTCAATACAATCCAAGGTTCCAAAAGAAAGTATTGTCCTCTTAAACGCGCTTTCTCCCATCATGCCGTCTAACTTCTCCCCCTCGCAAGTCAAGACACTCTGCTCATGGCCTTCACTGCTAATCAAGTAGAGATTTGGCATTTCGTCTACTTCACCAGGCATCAATCACCTCAAGAAGGTAGTTCCCAAGGATAGCAAATGGCCTAGGCAACACTGACAAAACTAAGTAGTTATAAGAGCTTCATCCTCTACCTTCAAATCTAAGAAAAACCAAAGCGCTCTCCTTTGGTTTCGTTCAAAATCAGCTCTGACATTCAAACAGCATCAAACACAATCAGGTTCATTCATACAAGCTAGTCAAACAGCCATGTTCAACAAACTACATGTCCATACCCGCGGACACCATAAACAAAAAAGTGAGGAAAACTTGATCAAACATGTCCGATAAACTATAAAGAAGATGGAAAAGTACATGAGAGCTCTCATTCACTTGAACCTGCAGGACCCACAAGAACACCTTGAGAAGAGCCCTCCTTCTTGTTAGTATCGTCTTTTGCTTCACTGTCAGACTTTCTTATCCTGATCTTGTACTTGGCTTCAAAATCAGCAATTTCCTTTTTCTTCCTTTCAGCAGCCTCATTAAGCCGTGCAATAACCTCCTCAATTCCCTCTTTATTGCGCTGCACAGCGGGCAGGACCTCTTTGATAGTTCTCTCAACCAGCACACCTCCAATCATTCGGTAGCATCGTCTGGAAGGGTCAAGCGGTTGGATAGCATTGATGACTAATGAATGCTCACTCACATCCATCTCAAGTTCAGTTATTTTCGAGTAAATTTGGTTCAGTTCAGATCGCATAGCAGAGTACATATTCGCAACTACTTGCTCGTTGATTGGTTCATTTCTATCACCTTCAGCCATGATTCTGTGCAAAGGTAAAAGGCATAAATACTGAAAAAAATAAAAGTTGCTACACATAAGTGACAGACAGCCTAGTGCAAACGGAAAGATGACTCTCAAGTCCAAATTGCAAATGTGCCAATTATCAATTCTAACTAATAGGGAAGCAGTTAATTCAATGGCACAACATTTGAACCGAGAGATAATGATGATGATGATGATGACAAGAACAACAACGGAGGCAATTACAGATTCAATCCCTAGGTTTTCTACAACAATTTAAACTTAACCAAAAAATTTGCGACATTTTTGCTTAAAATTGGAAATATTAACATTAAGTTGGGGAACTAGTGTTGATAATTTTGCACAATGCCCTCCCTGAGAAAATATTGGAAATAAAGTAACGATTTCACTACACCCAACACATAAAATACTGGTGGTGCAAATCTTGGAATAATTTTGACCTAATTACTTTTCGAAAGCATCACATATTGGTAGAATCACACTTGAAAGTTTAAAAAAAAAGAAAAAAGGATTAAGATCTTTACCTGATACAAATAGGTGGTCTCGTTTTTCTCCTGAAAGGTAAAAGAGATCACCAGTTTTACTCCTCAAGTCGATGATAGAAAAAGTAAGTGGTTTCGATACTTAAGGAAATGGAAACGAAAATGAAATGAGAGTGAGAGTGAGAATGAGAAATCAAACGAACTCTAATCGGAGAGAGCCACTCGATGTTTAAACCCTGGAGGAGCCGAGGACCGCAGATGACTTTTCTGCCCTTTTCAAGCAAAAACATATATATGTTAATGAATGCACAGTTGCTGTCTTATGTCTTTAACTTAAGTACTCTCATCAATCTCGGAATTAATCAACATATAAATTTTTAGTTATTTTAAAATTTATAAAATTTAAATTAATAATTTTTTTAAAAAAAACTTAAAATCTCATCAATTAAATTAAAACCTTAACTTTGTTTAAATCTTTTTTATTTGACTGTAACAGTTATTTTTTGTCATCAATACTAATTTTACTTTTTCTATGATCTTAGGGAAACTACTCCTGTCTGTATTATTCAGTCACATGGTTGAAGTTTTTCTGGTTAAGATTTTCCAGCTCCTTTTGAAGTTATTTTTTGGACTTGTGTTTTATTTAACAACTAAATATTTTCTTTCGCTAAGAGATTTATTCACAGTCTCTCACATTACAAGACAAGCAAGATATACAAGTAAAAACGATATAATATATAAATACACAAATTATTACAGTAACTAATATCAACCTTTTATTAACTTTAAATAATATACATAAGTAGAATTCTGTATATGTTATGTACAATGAGTATAATATAGTAGTGATTATTTTTTAAAATATTTTTATTTAAAAATATATTAAAATAATATATTTTTTTAAAATATATTTTTGATATTAGCACATCAAAATAATCTGAAAACACTAAAAATATATTAAATCAAAGTAAATAAAAAAATAAAAAAAATTTAATTTTTTTCAAAAATATTTTTAAAATATAAAAACAAACTATAACTTATAATGCCCTATATTCATAATAGTTTAGTAAATTCTCTTCAAATTCAACAAATTAAAGAAGAGAGAATCAATTTGACAAGCGTACCAATCTTTAAGATCATGTTTGAAAGTGAGATAACTTTTGTTTTCCCTATCAACCACAAAAACTCTGGTTAATTATAACGAGTTGTGGATTATCTCGTGGGTCTCACCAATAACTAAGCTCTGATCTCAGCTATTGGTGTCTCTTGTTAAAGCTTATTTTCCCGAAACAGAGAGATAATCGTTGAAAATACAGTGAGACCAGAATAACCTTGACCTTTCACCTTCGCCTTCCTTTCGACTTATCTTTGCCGACAGAAACAAAGAGTCATTGACAATACACACACCAGAACAACCCTCGCCATCCCTTTGCTGAAGTTTTTGCTCAAACGCCCTTTAATTCTTCTCAAATCATACAAGCTTCAATAAGAAAACACAACAAGAAAGATAAAAGTCAAATCTCTTCTTAACTGATTGATATTCTTCCACTGTAAGTTCCTTTCTTCCATTCCTTGTTCTCTTTTTATGTTGGCAACTCTTTAGTTGCTAATCTATTCTTTTTTATTGCTCGTATACATTGATGATCATTTTCCAGGTTTTACAGTCATAGTAAGTTGGATAATGGATAAAGCCATGCATTCTTTGATGTGCCGTTGTCAGTAGCAATTTAAATCTATTAACCTAATATTCACTTTTGTTGCCAGCTTGAGCATTTAATTTAGCATTCTACATTATTGAACTCTGCTTGGTTGAAAATTTTTAAAGTTAAGACCTTCAACGCCACTACTGGTTTAGGTTAATTATTGGTTTATCAAAAGATGGTGTTCTAACACCAATACATTTTGTTTCTCCATGGGGAGAAGCTACTATTACTTTAGATGATGCGGATTGTTTTTTAGAGTTACTCTGTTTTGGGATCCCCTGTTTCACGCTCTGTTGAAAACAGAGAATGGGAGGTAATTAAAGAGAAATTGATGAATAAAAGAAAGGAAACTGTAAGAAATATAGCTAGGAAAGCATGCTCGCATTCATGGATTAAGATGATTGTCACTTTCATAACCAAATAAATTTTTACAAATAACATTTTTTAAAAAATAAATTCAATTAACTCTTGGAATTTTTTTCTTCTTTCCCAAAACTAACAAACTTTCAATGCCTTCAGCTCAGCATATCAGTGTTATTCATTTCTTTTATTTTGACACAATCAACCAATTTTGCAAATTATAATAACGATTGATTTTTAATATTATAATAACAATTGTTTATTTTTAAAATATTTTTTATTGAAAATTAATTAAAAATTATTATTTTAAAAATATATTTTTATCGTTAAAACAATTTAAAAATATATAAAAAATAATTTAAAATAAAAAATTCAATTTTTTAAATAAACACAACACGGTTGCATAAACAAATAAAAGATAAATGCACCATGTTGTATCATGTATAATGTCATTTATTAAAAAAAAAAAAGCAAACAATTTTGGGGAAAAGACAATAATTGCAAAGAGCACCATTATTGTCTATGTATCAAACTTGCCAAGAGTCCCCTGCACTTGCAGGGACATCGTGTACTAGAAGAAAAAGATCTTTATTCAAAAACGGTGCTCGCTGCAAATGATGTCCTGTAAAATAAACAAAGCTTCAATGGATGAAAAATGATCATATCATCACCCAGCAAGCCATGCATCATGCCAGATATGAGAACATTCTATAACATGAAACGCATAGCAATAAAACCCTATTATTTCAGACCAAAGATGTCACTATTACAGCATTGTGAAGTAAAGAAACAAACTAATACAGAAGGACATGCAGGGCAACAGCTGCTAAGAGCCTACATGATCCCAAGTAAGTTTCTAGGTAAGAGCCAATAAACATTGCAATATGGAGACGTACGCTTAAAGACATTACCTAGACTCCCATGGCAACCTAAAAGAAAAAAAGACATTGCCTACAAGGAAAACCCTTTTAGAGGGGCAAACTTTTCCAGAATTTCAGCTTCACGTTTTTCTGCATTTGCCCTTTTTAGCTCCCATTCTGGGATTTTGGAGTTGGCAACCTGAATATCGCGCACAACATTTGGAATTGAATTTGCCACCATCCCTTGAGCAGAGGCCACCTCGACCTTTGCTGACTTGTTATTCTCAATTGTATTAGTGAGCTCTGCTCGCCAGGTTTGAAGTTGAAAAATTTGATTGTCAATTTCCTGCACAGTCAGTAAGTTGGAATCAACCTGTGACTGAAGCTGGTCTGCTTTCTCCTTCAATTCATTATATTCATCCCTCAGAGAGCTGACCTTCGCCTTGTTTGCCTCAAGGGTACCAAAGAACTTGTAAACTTGCTCTATTGTTTGCCTACTCTCAAGAAAAACCTTGCTGAATGATGGGATTTCCTCTATCAATTTTAACTTAACAAGTTGTTCGGCACTAAGAGTGGGATCCTTCCTTAGTTTGGATGCTAGAGTTGTGAGTTTGGAAATGCTTCTGGAAGTGACTAGAGAGGGAAAATCCATGAGTAGAAGGGAAGAGAGCTTGCTTCGGGCTTTAGCCATATCACTTTCGGTAAGAGGAGCTTCAGTGGCTGCAGAGTATGATACTTGAGTTTCAGAGAGAGGTTGAGTGAGAATATCTTCCAAAGAACTAAGATAGTTATCAAAACCCTCTGGAATGACATTAACTACAGGTTCGGGCTCGGTTATTACAATTTCACCATTAGCAGTATGAGAAGCAGATCTTTTAGAAGAACGTGTAGCTTTTCGCTTTGATGTGGATGCTGATGTAGGTGTATCCTGTTTCCCATCCTCTTTTCTTTTCCTCTGGCTGGAACGTGGAGTTTTCTGTTTCTTTTCTTGTTTCTGTTCTTCAGCTTCTTCTGTTAACATGGGTAAAATCTGCTTCCTTTGCCTCCGACCATAACGAGGATTTTCTACTTTCCCTTCTTGAACTTTCAAAGTTTCATCTTCAAGAGGGTTCTCAAGAGGGAGAGGCGCAGCTTCCACTGTAACAAAGATGAGAGTTTAGCCACCTGGTCAAAGCAACCCTGTGGCTCAACAAAACATTATCCAAAGTAACAGGGATTGACTAGCCCAATTACATCAACAATCCTACTCAAAGATTATAAGTAATGCGCTTCATATATTGCAATGGAAGAAAAGAACATGCTTGAGGTATTTTCTTGTCCCGGCACTAACAAATAGCACAGAACAAGCTAAAGGAATTGCAGTGACATGAGAAAAACTTGAAAACTATGATCTAAATTCCAGCACAAAAAAGAATATGATAACATAAGAGTTTTTCTTTGGAAGCTGTAATGGAAACTTCCTCATATGACTTTCAGTCAAATTAAAATCCTTCGCTGTTTTGAGTCATCTTCCATTTTTTTCAATTTGAGAGAATGCCTTATAATTCTTTTGATAATTTCTTGAAAATTTACAGTCTTTCCCTCTTACCACAGAATTCTTTTCTATAAAAGAGAATAGAGAGCATCAGTGACAACATTTAAACTCACCTTTTGTTGGAGACTGGACTTTTGCCGGTATCTTCCATGTAAACGATGCAAAAAATGCATCAACATCTGCACCTGGGAATGCAGATCGAATAAAATTTTCCAGTGCAGGCCTGCTAGCAAACATCTGCTTCTTTTTCCCCTGAAGACTTTTTGGAAGGTAAATGAATCTGTCCTGGAAGTGGCCAGAAGAGTTAACCCTCTTTCCTACTCTCCATTCCCAGTTATCACCAGGATTTGGCCAATCTGTCGGAGCAAATGGCAAACCTTCACCAGATTCACCTGGCATAACTAGCCTAACAGAACTGTTCACGTCTATTGTGATCCTTCCACCGTCACTCTTACTAGGGGTATCACTCTCCATAAATTGCTCGTTCTGCTGACCAAAGAAATTATGCTCATCCATTAGATGCCCACCCCCATTACTTTCACGATGAACACCATTGCCCACAAATTCCTCATTCTGCTGACCATAAATATCTTTCTCATCTAGCAGGTGCATGCTACCAGTACTTCCATGGGGGATATCATTCTCCATTAATTGTTGCTCATTCTGCTGAGAGCTTGTCGAGACTGGCGTGCCATAACTGTCATCACAATGAAATAAATCCAAACATAACATGAGAATCAACTAACGCAAGGAAATGACTAATTCATCTCTAGGTTAAGCAAATAGAAGCCATCAATGTCTTTCAGACACAGTTTTAGAACATTTACATCCTTACATATCACCTACAATTGCGGAATTTAGAAATTCAATAGCCCATAAACTTCTTTTGGGTTAAATCAATTCACATTTGTTACTGGACACTTTTAAGGCTCCTTAATTTACAAATTTCAAGGGTGATTTGGAAAACCTGCAACGCCTTCCATCTTTCAGTTATATACGAAGAAACTTTTATCCGGAGGACATTTTGCTTTGTGTGTTGCTCGATTGACCTTTGACAAAAATTATCAGGATTTTTTTTTACATCCCCCGATTCAGATGCACCGAACATGTGAAGAATAAGAGACAGGATCTAACAACAAAATTAAAGCGGGATTGAAAACCAAAATTGAAGAAAAAAACATACTCTGGACCGAAAATCAAACCAAATGCAGTGTGTGGACCATGATCATGAGGTTTACTGGAAGGAGAGTGCAGTGGATCCGACATGATTTAATTTGCAAACCCAAAAACCCTTTCTTTCTTTCACCTGCGACCAAATTAAACCGAACCAAAATATCAAGGACAGCAACTACAACAACAAAAAATCACGAATTAAAACAACACTTACTCTTTCCAGTAGTCGAGCACAGCTTTCTGTATTGGGATTCCTGTTAGCTAAGATGGTAGAGAGAAGGGCAAGATGCTGGGTCATGCTCTTGCATGTGGCTGATAGGAGGATGTTTTTGAGGAATTGTGAGTCAGCGGAGAACTGAGCCAATACTCCTACCCTTCTGGATGAGGATAACTATTGTGCTTGTCTCAGTATTCTCTTGTAAATAAATGAAATAACAAGGTCCTATTGTTGGTGGTCATTTCACGTGATGATTGGCGCGTGGTATATGCCATTGCCAAACGACCAACACTAACTCGACAGACGACGATGTAACGAAGACAGAGTCCACTGTTCGTGTTCCTCCAACCGGACTAGAGTTAACAGGTTATCAGCAACCAAGTCGTTTATGCCCATACTAGGACAACTAGTACTAGTTTAGTTGATTAGAACGAAACTAGTTATCAGAATTAAAAGCTTACTCCATGTTTTTGTTTGGAAAAGAAATAAAAAAACAGCATGTCATTTACGAATGTGGCGACTTTCTTTTTCAATAACAAGGTTGCTTGTTTTTTTTTATGCTGTTCTTGTTCCAAGAAATCTTAAATGCGTGAGTGTATATAATTACAGCGGGAATTAATAAAAATTAATTGTCCTTGGAAAAATATTATGCATACAAGGACATATATCTACAGAGAGTTCATTGGAACAATTTATTTTTTTTTCCTTATATATTTTTGTGCTTCGTCTCGCAAATTCTTTTTCTTTGTATTTGGTGTTTTAGCATCGCATTGATTTCTAATTTATTTTTCATGTCTGCGTATAAAAATCTCAGAATGTTAATAAAGTATTTCATTACCTGGTTAATACTTCTTTGATTTGACAAAATAATATTTAATTTTATTAATTTAGATGAATTAAAACCTCGGTGACCGCATTTGAAAATTAGACAGATATACAATTCCTTTTTATACTAATATCAATGCTTGATTTGAATGGTCAAGGGAGAAGTTCTTTTTTATTATTATTACTTAACTTTTAAAAAAAATTCCTTTCACATCGATTTTATTTCAATATTGATCTTGGAGTTTGTTTTGATTGCCTATATATAAGGTTTTTGCAATGTAGGGGTAAGTCTGGATTAAAGCTTAATTTGACAAAACTAGATAAAAATGGATTGATGTAAAACAATTAAGTTTTGAGTGACCAAAAATAAATTTGGAACAAATATAAGAACTAGGTGGATGGCCAGGACAACTAGATTGGTGCGTGGTACATGTACTGGCATGTGAAGAGGCTTGTCATATTCAAGCTGTGCGTGCGTCTTCATCCACCGGCCAAACCTAGTCATTCATGGTGTCATCTATAGTGTCGCATCAAGTTCTTTCCACTAGCGTGCCCGCATACAGATGTCTAACCCGTAGCTAAGGGGTAGCAGTATGTTTTACTAATTAATCCTTATTTTTTGTCTTCTCTTGTAACATGTCGCTTTGCTCAACTAAAAACTAAAGATGTCTTCCTATTTTGTTTTTATATTAATTTTATTTTTTTATTATTTATTTTATTTAAAAAAAATTAATAGATTTTATTTTTTAATTTTATTTATTAACATTTGGTTTCATATAATTTTTATATCATTCATGGTTGTTATTTTTTTAACTGCTATTTACTTTTTCTTTAATCATTTTATTGATTAAGTTTTTTTTTTTCAATATTATTCATCAACATTTTATTTTTATGTCAAGTTTTGTCCTTTTTTTTTTACCACTACTTGTTTTGTCTAGGATATTTTTTATTGGTTATTTTTTTATGGAGTTAGTCCTGGGTTTATAACTCAAGTTTTGGGTTTTGAAAATTAACATGATTTGGCTTTAGTTTTTTTTTTGTCTTTATTTATTTATTTATTTATTTTATCTTTCAACATTTAATTGATTAAGAATTGATTTTTATTATTTTTATTTTTATTTATATGAAGTTATTACAATCTTATACCATGCGTCGCGGGCTTGACATGTTAATATGAGTTAACTTGAGTTTTTTTGGTTTTTTAAATAATTATATTTTTCAATTTCAACTTTCAATGATGGGTTATTTGATTATAAAGTTTTATGTGTTTTAGTAAATATGCTTTCAACAAAGTTATTCTGGTATCACAACTAAATAATAGATTTGACATGCTAATTCGAGTAGATTTTTTCTTTACCTTTTTAAAAATATTTTTTAATATTTAATTTTATCATTCAATATTTAATATGTTTAGAAATGAGTTTTGATTTTTTTTTTCACTTCGCCTTCAACAAGTAATCACGTTCTTATTTATTTTTTTGCTTCATTATAAAATATGATCACGAAGATGATTTTTTGAATATGTAGGGGATATTCTTATATAGTATTGATAAACATTTATTTTTTAAGTTTATCATTATTTATTTTTTTTCTAGAACAATATTGTCACGGATGGAAAAAAACTAAAAAGTTGATTGGGGAATAGTTCCATTTACAAAATTATTTGGTTTTGATTAAATAACTATATGAATGGTTCAAGATAAATCCTGCTCGACCTAAGTCTTGAGTCAACAAGCCGACTTATTAAATTAAACAGGGTCATTTCAAGACTAACAAGTCATCCAGGCTAATATTATTTTTCCCAACAGATATTACAAATAATATTTTATGTACACATAATGTCACACTAATCTCTAATAGCAATAAGAAAATTTTGTTGACAATCAATTAAAATAAAATGAAGTCTTACATTAAATTAGCTAGCTATACCTATATGATCCACACAACCCAAATGCTATTTTGTTGATAATTCTTTATCTATGGACATGCAATCAGTAAATTAGTGCTAATATACTCAATAATTACCATATGTTCTGTCACTTTTACAATGAAATACTTTATATTAACATGCTTGTTTGAATTTCCAATTCTTATTATTTATAGAGAAGAAAATTGCAGTGCATCGCTACATTGATTTCTTACTTGGTTTTGTTGAATCAACAACTTCAAAAACAAAATCAGAAATGAAGTGCCTTGGTCAAATAGCTTCATCATTACTTTATAGCATACGAAGAAACAATAACAGTTTGTTTTGTATTTTTTTGGGACACAACTAAGTAAAAATTCTCTCGGATACAACTAAGTAAAAAGAAAGATATATCCGAAGTTAATGTTTTGAGTTTACACGGCCAGTAAATCACCAGCTCAATATGACCGGTATACTTGTAAATCGGTTATTAATTTTTATGATCGGCATGCTTGTAAACAAGTCACTAGTTTTTGTCCAAAACGCCACCTGGACCGCCCTCATTTCTGGCCCTGTCCAAAACTGTTATTTCTCCTCTGGCCTCCTCTATTTCTCTAAAATGCGCCGTGAAAACATCCGTTTCACTTTCCCATGTGCATTCAAAGCATCTGCTGCGCTTTGCTTGCCTTTTACAGAGAAGCAGATTCACGCGGTTGCGGTGAAGCTGGGCCAAATTAACGATAAATTTGTTGGCTGCACCGCGTTTGATATGTATTCGAAAACTGGCCTTAAATTTGAAGCGAAACGCCTGTTTGACGAAATGGCTGAAAGAAACATCGCTACGTGGAATGCATACTTTTCTAATGCAGTGCTTGATGGGAATCCTCGGAAAGCGATTGATACATTTATTGATTTCCTCCGGGTGGTTGGAGAACCCGATTCGATAACATTTTGTGCGTTCTTGAATGTTTGTGCTGATGCGGGGTATTTGGACTTTGGGAGGCAGCTGCACGGGTTTGTGATTCGTAGTGGGTTTGAAGGGGATGTGTCGGTTGCAATGGGACCCTTCATTTTCATGGGAACTGTAAGGAAGTTGGATTGGCTGAAATGTTTTCAGTGGGACGGGGAGGAGGAATTCAGTTTCGTGATGTTCGATGGCTTGCGTGGTGTTTTTGATGGGTAGAAGGGAAGGGACTGAGCTGACAGATTAATTGGTTTCAAGTGTCATCAGCGTATCTGCAGGGCTTTCAGGACTTGAATTGGGGAGGTCAGTTCATGCACTTGCAGTGAAAGCATGCGTGGAGGGTGATGTTTTTGTTGGGAGTGGCCCTGTTGACATGTATGGAAAATGCGGAAGTAGTGAAGATTGTGAGCAGGCCTTTCATGAGGTGCCTGAAAGGAATTTGGTTTCCTGGAATACTCTGATTAGCGGGTATGCATATCACGGGGATGTTGCATGGCCAACTCATTGTTTGAAGAAATGCAGCCTGACGCGGTGCTGAATTATGTAACACTGATCTTTATGTTGTCAGCTTGTAGCAGAGGAGGGGCAGTTAAATTGGGTATCTAGATTTTTGAGTCAACGAGGAACAGGTACATGATTGAATCGGGAGCTGAGATGCTTGTACTGTGGGCATGTTATGGCGGGCTGGAATGGTGGAGCGTGCTTATGAATTTGTACAGAAAATGCCAATTCGTCCAACAATTTCTGTTTTGGGGGGCTCTTTTAAATGCTTGCAGGGTGTATAGGAAGCAAGAGTAAGGTAAAATTGCAGCTGATAACTTGTTCAAACTTGATCCAGAAAATTCAGGCAACCATGTGCTGCTTTCAAACATGTTAGCTACTGTTGAAAGGTCAGTTAATTGTTTAAAGCCAACCTCATTGTACTTCAGAAATGCTACAAATCTAGCTAGCTTTAATTAGATGGTTTTTGAATCCGCTTCCTTGAAGTTCCCGTTATTTGCTTGCTGATGTCAATGTACTACTGTAGTCACAATTTCCACTACTTATTTAAGAATGGAAATTGCGATCCAAATCCCTCTTTCATTCAGTCGCCACACCTCGTCAATTTTTTGTTCTTGGGGAATGGGATTCTCTCTGTCTTTGGCCCTCAGGCTAGACAATGAGAGTAGCACTCCCCATCTGTTGGATAACCGCTCACTCATTTCTCAAGAATTGAAATTAAAATCTTCAATCTGAAAGATCCAAGTTTAAACAACGGGTCTGTTTAGGATTAAGGAACCACTGTTCATGGATTTCTCTAGCTACAAACATAGAAGCTGTCTTTGTCTGGACCTTCAGAATTAGGACCTGGAATGATGCTATTCTTGCAGGTGGAAATGATGCTATCACCTGCTGTGGTTTTCGTAGTCACTCCATTTATTATCTGAAAAGGTAGTAACTTCCCAGTCAAGCTTATGGATATGTCTTAGCAAAAATCCAGTAGCCCTTGCACCGTATCCCCGACAATATTTTTTGGTAGCGATTCTTTTAGACTGGATTGTGAGGGTCCCTGTCCTGCTTGTTAGCACATCAAATTTATGAATAATTGAGTGGCTGCTTCCACGTAATATACTAGAGATGCTTCGTTCACCGTGGTATCCTTTCTTCTGCTTTAAGTAATTGGTTTTTTAATTTCAGCTTTCTTCCTTGTCTATATTCTCCTTTTGCTTGTCAGCCAATTATCTGGGACGCAATTGCAGATGGGAGGAAGCCACCCTTGTGAGAAAAGAAATGAAGGATGTTGGGATCAAGAAGGGGGCAGGTTGTAGCAGGGTTACTGTAAAGAATAAAGTCCATATCTTCCAGGCAAAGGATACATCCCAGGAAAAGAACAGTGAGATTCAGGCGATGCTAGTTAAGCCAAGGACATAAATGCAGGCAGCTGATTAAAAGAAAATGACAGCAGTTGGGTATCACAGCGAGAAGATTGCCCTTGCCTTCGTCCTTAGAGAAATCCCTCCTGGAGTTAACCTATAAGAATCACAAAAAATCTCAGGATATGTGATTATTGTCATAGTGCCTTTGTTGGGAGAGAGATTATTGGCAGAGATAACAATAGATTTCGGGACTGTGAGTGCTCATGCAGATATTTTTGGTGATAATTTTTATACTTATTAACAATTTTTTGACGGGTTAGGTAATTTTCAGATAGAATCCTTAAAAAAAAATACTTATTTAATGCAAGCTTGTAACTATATTTCAAACTTCCATATTAAATGTTTCATAATTTTGGTGATTGATTTTCAGTAACCAAGTTACATAAATTTTTCCTTTTCCAAACAACCATCTGCCATTTTAGAATTGACAATTTTCTTTTTGGTTGGATGCGAGACTTGTTAGTTCATCAGCTACACAAATAGGGTTACTCTCAAACTCTTTTAATTCCTTGCTTCTCTACTTACGGTGGGATTCCAACGCACTTGTGATTTACTGTTCTCTCTCTTTTCTTTTAAAAAATATTACATAACAGCGATTAACTCGCTGGTTCACCAGTCATTTCGAAGACGGCACAATTTGACAGCATTAGTAGTAGTACTGTATCCCATTAAGCCACGTAAATCAAACGAGGTCGTTTTTTCATCTCCCACAATCCACATACCCTTCTGGCCTCTTGTACATGTTACACAGCATAGAAGAAGCTCAAAATCTTTTACCTAATATCAACTGGGGAACTAAAGAAGGAGAGAAAAATGGCAGCAGCAAAAGGTGCGTGCCTGAACCACATATCTCGAGAATCATCAGATATAAGAAGGCTTGCCGATTTCTACAAGGAGATATTTGGTTTTGAGGAGATAGAGAGCCCTAAGTTCGAGTTCAAAGTTATATGGCTTAAGGTCTCTCCAGATTTCGCTATCCACTTAATCGAAAGGAGCCCAGATACCCAGCTTCCTGAAGGACCCTACAGTGCCGCTTCACCGGTTCTTGATCCTACCCATCTCCCTAGAGGACATCATGTCTGCTTCTCTGTCTCTAATTTTGACTCCTTTGTCCAATCTCTCAAGGTATCACGAATCATCCCCTTCGTTCTTTTTTTTGTTTGTTTAATATGATTATGTTCATTTTGAATGATTATTGAAGCCTTGGGAATCAAAGAAAGTGTTGAATTTGAAGCATTTTTCTGCGTCTTAGCAGCAAATTTCACTATCAATTAGTGGCATTTAAACGATTATGTTCAGTTTAAGTATTGTCTTCTACATTTCCTTTAAGTAAATTGAAGCTAAATATAGTGGTAATTGCAGGACAAGGGAATAAAAACGTTTCAGAGGTCTGTACCTAATCGGCCAATCAGGCAGGTCTTCTTCTTTGATCCAGATGGTGAGCTTTTGTAACCCTTTTTCTGGGTTTGATGTTTAGTTTGAAGATCAATTGTGTAAAAGACATTTGCTTTATCTTTCTGGTAATGGTGCAGGTAATGGATTGGAAGTTGCGAGTCGTGATGAGTAGGTTTGCTCTCTACCTGTGAGTATGGATAAATGTTTGTAGGGCTGTAAGCCTGCAAGGGGAAACATAAAATTAAAATAAAATGTAATAAAAACCCCTTATTTGTATGCAGTTACTCGTAACTCTTATGATCATGTATTCCTGGAGGTCTGGATCTCTTCTAGTTTTCCTTCCTTCAAAAAAAAAAAAAAAAAAACCCATCAAAATTGGATAGCGTTTGGATAAGGTTAGCATGGAGGTAGCATTATGCATTACCATGTGGTCTTGTGGAGCAGAAATGGTATAGCTGATTCGATTTTTTGCATCTTTTATATATTGCTGTTTCTTCAAAGGAAAAGGATGATCCCATAGCATTGAAATGCCATTACCGTAAAAAGGACTGATGAGCTGTCTGTTTAGCCACTCCAATGGCAATAGGGAATTTCTAGAACGTGATTTTGACATATAATAGTGGGGATTGGCATGGTTAGGCTTCCAAGTTCTTCAAGAGTTCTTATATTGAGCACTGTTCATCTCGTGAAGCACTCGTTGCGGTCATTAGCTTTGAACTTCGGCATTGCCATGAGATGGGTGATCATTGACATATCCATTAACGACAGCCTTTCTGGATTGCTTCTGTAAACTAGTAAAGAAATCGTATTTTTTTTTTATTATTATTACTTTGAAAAAATATATATTGTTCCTTCTATGCTATTTACCTGCAAATACACTTTGTTGTACTTTAAATGTTGTGTGTTTGATGTTATGGTATATAGTATTTTTTATTTAAAAATATATTAAAAATATTTTTTTTCCAGATTTTATATAAACACATTAATATTAACAAAAAAATTTAAAAAAATCAATTTAATATTTTTTTTTTCAAATAAAGTAAAGCACACTTGTTTAGTTTGCTCAGAATTTAGCCACCCTGTTTTCCTTTTTTTAGATTGTTCTCACATTGTTGTCATTGTCATTGTCTTTTTTTTCTTGTTACTACTATTGTCTTTTTTAAAATTGTTTTATTAAAACTAATACAACATATTTGGCTTAATCGGGTCATTGACCTACTGTGCGGATCCCTCCTTTTTTATAATATATTTGCTTCGAATGAACATCATTTTTTTATTATTTTTTTATGCTGAACAAATTTTTAATCTGGTAGACAGCTAATTGGTTAGTGTACTCGGGAGGAATTTGGAAATGTATGCTTTGAATCGATGAGTACCATGGTATACGATTCCTGCACTCGGATACCGATATCGTTGGTAATTGATTAAACCAAGTGTCCGTGTAGCTAGGACTAGGATGAGCCTGGGTGTCCTTTAACTTCGTGGTTCTTGTCTTCTCCATTACATATATAATGTAAGACTCTCCAATGTTGGTTGTGTCCGTACAAAATATAGTAAGGATCTTGTTGTGCTGGAACGTAGAAACACAGGTATAAAAAAGGTATTTGAGTTCTCTAATTGTGTGCGTAGAAAATTAAAAATAAATTAGTGAGGGCTGTAAGCATTATTGTTGCTCAGGTCTTCGGTCAATATTTGAATTTGATCATCAGAAAAGATAAATTTCATGCTGTTAAGATTGCAAATAATTACACTAACTATTTCAACTAATTACATTAAGCATTCCTCTCTTTTTTTTCTTTTGATATTTTTTTCCTTGTCATCAGAGGTTATATCAAGAGTCGCCTTGCACTTGTTTTTTTTTTTTTTTAAATGTGATTGGAGAATTAACCATAAATAAGATGTGTGTATTTTTGATAATCCGGGATATTCGGGCCAGCTTACGCGCACCACAACTAATTCTCGGGCTCATTAAACATCCTGCAAATCCAATAAGCATGTAATGCATCGGGAGAATGACAGTCATACATAATTGAAGCTTAAACCCTGGTGGAAAAAAAAGAAACAAGTCCCTTTCATTGCTGGGCACAAGCTTTTACATATATATATATATATATATATATATATATATATATATATTGCTTGCACTGGTTGAGATTGTCAATTATTTAGATGAGAGGTTTGTGCTATATGTTTGTTGTCCCAAAATAGATACACTATATACCATAAGAACTCTGAGGAAACATGTGCATGTGGTGACCTCATATACATACTACTCCACGTCATTTCATCTCATGGAAAAAAAAAAAAAAAAACATCTTTACCCTAATACAATATAATGGTTGGTAACGTGGTATAAACAATAAAAAAATATTATTTTTATTTAAAATTAGTTTTTATATATAGTTTTGGATTATTTTAATATAATGATGTTAAAAGTATTTTTTTAAAAATAAAAATCAAATATTATTTTAATATATTTTAAATAAAAAATATTTATTACCACCCCGAAACTCCCTGCATCCCCCACATCACATAAGATTTTCTGCTTTAGGCATGCGCAAGACACAGCTGAAATCTACATGAACCCTACAAAATATTTTCTTCAAGGTGTTGCCTTATGTATAAGCCTAGATACAAAAGCCTGGAATAAAAAAATTGTATGGATGGTATCGAGTAGAAAACATAAATAAACGTTACTTCGCTCACTCCTCCGTGCCTTGGACAGCTGCTCTCCGACCAAATAAAATCCCTACCGTTCAACCTTCCTTCCTTTTTATTCCCATTGCCACAGTAAACACATCATAATCTCTCTCATTCTGATTCCATCAAGAGGAAAAATGCCCACCATCTTCTGGAAGAACATTCTCAAATGCCTACCCACCATAACCCCATCCTCACATCCATTGCCCTCAGATCAGTTGCAGGAGTATAGGGATCCATTACCATCATCCGCTACCCTCATCTCCCCCACCACATCAATTATTATCAAGAACTTCAACTCCCCCTATGACCTCTCCTCAGCACCCACCTCCAAATCCCTCAGTACTCCCTCCACCAACTCCTTCTCCTCCTCTTACTCCGACTCAGACGCCGAATCAAATCTTGATTTTGCCACCATTCTCGCCTCCCAACGTCTCTTCTTCTCCTCCCCTGGCCGCTCCAACTCCATCATCGAGTCCTTGCCAGAGCCCCAGACACCAGTCAGTGGAGGTATTGCGATTAAAAAGTATTCACCAGATCCTTATACGGATTTTAAACATTCAATGCAAGAGATGATTGAAGCAAGAGAGCTAAGGGACGTTAGGGCTAAATGGGAGTACTTGCATGAGTTGCTCTCTTGTTATCTTAAATTAAACCCTAAACACACTCACAAGTTTATCATTAGTGCTTTTGCTGACATAGTAGTTTGCTTATTGTCTTCGCCCTCGCCGGAATCCGACACACACCGGGAACCTGACGGCCTTCGTCGGTGACATAAGGTTTCACGTTTCTTGGTGTGATGCATGTCAATGATGTACATCTTTTAAATTTTGTTTTGTTAGGTAAAAAGAAAGGGCATTCGTGATGCATGTTAGAGGAGGCACGTTTTTTCGTTGTTTTGTGGAATCACTTGCATCCGGTGAAAAGGGATGTTTTCATGCACGAAGACAGTAAAGGTCATTTGCAATGGAGGTAAAGTACATTATAATAAGTTTGGAAACCAAGGAATTCGCGTGGGAAGTTAATGTCTCGATGCATGTTTTAATTTTTAAGGGTTGTGTTGGTTTTATGCAAAGTTTTGTGTGTTTTCTTTTCTTGTTAAGAGCACTTGATACTTTGGATGGATGTTTGATTGGCTGGGAAATTCGCCTTATATCTAATGGCCGATGCATGGCGGCAGGCAGAGTTCGTTTATTTGCCTTGGTTTTGCCGGTGGTCCTGCGGGTGCTGAACCAGCATCAGCATCAACAACAGGGAGCTGATTAATATAATTATCATTTTGGGGATCTGAGTTTTGCTAGCATCCTCACAAGGAGCCTAGCTAGTTCATAGGAGCCTTTGCCAAGAAAAGAACCTTTAAGCACGTGCGTGGGTGTAGATTATACATATATATGTTCAATTTTTTATGGCTCAGACCTGGCTCAAGTTTATTTAAAACTCGGCTTGTTTGATTGTTTAATGTCATTATAAATAAGCTAGATTTTAAGTTTTGACATGCTTATACACATTGCAAAAACAATATTTTTGTTTACATATTAAATTTATTTATTTATCAAATCTTATACAAACTGTTTAATTTTTTTAAAAAAATTCAGAAGCTTACAAATCAGCTCAATTTGCAAGCTTTTAAACAACGTTATATTTAAACATAATTGAGTCAGCTCACATGTTTTAATAAATCGAGCTTAGCTAAGCTTAATAAGTTCAGTTTATTTATATAATTACAAACAACACATAATTAACTTTCTACTTTACAATTAGATGTGAAATCTCAGCGACATGATTAACAGCTTAGCACCACAAAATAGCAAAATAATTAACATCTGGAGAATTGCAGCTTTGAACAATATTGTTTCCAGTAGCAAAATGTTAGTCAAGCCAATTACACTTGAGACGCTGCTATAATCATTCCTGTAGATTTTGCGGTATGATCTTTATATTAGCACTACATTAATTTAACGGCACTTGAGTTTAGCAAGATTTTAATTCTAACGATTTTAAGAGGTTGCTATAATCAAGATTTTAAAAGACTTTGAAGCAAAACACCATTTTATACAGAGATAGGTTGGCACAGTTCGTTCTATCCAAGTTAACTGTATATGCATGCTCAAATCTATCAACATGATATTGATCGAGACAAAAACAAGAAATTAAAGAAATAAAAGGATTATCAGCTTGATTTTTAATAGAACTGGCGCGGTCCAGAATTTGGACTGTCAAACTCGAATCAGTCGCCATGAAAGAAGTGCATTGCGAGCCCCCATACTTGTGCATAAAAGAGAGCAAAGGAGGCATGGTATTAAGAATATTACAGGAATTGATCGAGAGCTAGTTTTGATATCATTTTGTACAGTAGTACACAAGGGGAGACATAGAAAGAGGATCCAAAGAAATACTAGCTATTTTCGATAAAAAGGAACGAGGGATACTAACACAAAAGAACTAATGAAATGGTTTCTTCTATCATGTGTTTGATTAATTAAATATTCTTACCGTAAAGTTGGTCGGTTTAGGTAAGTATAACACCGGACCATTTGTCCTTGAGTGCTTCCCTTATTATATCTCGCTCTTTAGGGCTAAATATCAGTTATGGCATGTGGTACGTGGGACATGAGAGTACTGTATCAGAAATCCACGCCAATTTAGTATTATAAAATGAATTGTGTATGCTAACGAGGTAACAATTGGACGGCCTTGATTGTTTCTGATTTTCCATTAGGACATGAAAAAAGATGAGAAAGGACAATCAAAGAGATGCAAAGATTATTTATTTGTCGCATTTAAAACAAGTAGGGCCAATTTTAAAAACTGACCCAGAGAATCCGAACGTTGTCTGGGATTTTCTTTTCAGCAAATTACAGACACCAGCAAGGACGAGGAGCAGGAGCAAAGTCATGCAAGGACGCCCTCCAAAATGCTAATTTTTTAGGATCTTAATTATATAAATCGACACACCAAAGCGCATGTGTTATACATTGAGGGAATGCTAGTTCAGTGGAAGTCCTTGAATTTGGATGTTAATTACCGGTGTTGTTAGAAATTTGCTATTAGAAGATTAGGTAGCTGCAGCATGCATGCGAGAGATCCTTCTAGAGAGAAATAGTATTGATTTCTCGTACAAGATGAAGAGATAGAATGAGGATGTTATGCTATTTATAATATTTATGCTTACAATAAGAAAGAGAGAGAGAGAGACAATCCTAATCAATCAAGAACTCAATTACACAAATCATAATCTAAATCATAATAAGTCTTGATTAAGATCTTTTTAAATTTTTTAATTAACATGGATGTTCGGATTAGCTTACACGCGCTTCGATTAATTTCATGAACCTTAAAATTAACGATCATATAAATCTCCGATGACCGTGAATTTTGATTAAGATCTTAATTATATTAATTCTAGCCAAGAAAAATGTGATAGAGAATAGGAATTCCTATTACAATAATAAAGTTGAGTTTTTAAATATCTTAATAAATTGGTTACCATATCAACTTAGATCTTCTTTTGTTTATTTTACTCTAAATATATATAACTTCGAATGATTTGTGCGATTTAAAAATTAAAAAAAATATCTATTTATAAGGTGTACTGAAAAGCATGCAATACATGCTTTTTTCATGAGCACAGTACATATCTTAAACAAACATACTATACTATAATTATATGTTTGTTTAGCAATTATTCATCATGAGATATAATATATATAAAAAATTTGAAATGATTGGCATGCTTAAAACACCATGAAGACAAGAATGACTGGCATGCTTAAAACTAACCATGTAGGAAGGACTTCTTTTATATATATATAGTCGATGAAGTACGAAAATTATCCCAAATATGCTGTTAAAAAATTGTGTGAGAAGATAACCCTATATTAATTACTATTTAGCTCCATTGATGATTAAACACGAGGTTGATCAATGTACTTATATTATAGTATTTTTACTGTGATATAGAACCTTTTTTATATAATTCAATAATAGTTGTTTTTGTAAATATATTTTATTTTAAAATAATATTTTTTTATATCAACACATTAAAAGATTTGAAAATATAAAAAATATAATTTAAAACAAAAAAATATATTTTTTATAAATATATTTTTAAAATATAAAAACAATATGATCAATGTTGTTGTGGTTGGCCGTGTATTTTAAAAATTTTAATTTTTTTGTTTAAAATTATCTTTTTATTTTTGAATATTTTACTAATATTTAAAATAAAATTTGAAAAATAAAAAATATATATTATTTAATATATTTACAAATAAAAAAAAACTTGAAAAATAATAGATAATAACGTTGAATACTAATGCTTTGAATCACCCACGCATGTACCCTTTTCTTTTCGTGTGGCATTGGCATGAATAATTGAATAATAATAATGCAAGGAGAACTGGAATTGATGTCCGATTGATATGGTTGTCAGGTTATGGATACTTCATCTCAATCAACTCCACACTGATTTCCTGGACCTAGAGATCTTCGCTTTTTAGCCAATCAAAATTCTGGTGGCACGTCAGAACATGTGTGCCACTGCCCCGGCAACCACTCTCCCCGCTACAGCACCAGTACTGGAGATGCGACAGAGGTAAAGCAGCTAAGATTTCAAATCCAAGATCAAGAGAGAGAGCCTCGTGAAAAACTGTGAGAATGATTCTGTCAAATTTGTTTGCTTGCTCTAGATTTTGCTGCTTGTATTATATTACGGCTCGAGAAGCTCTGTAAGTTTTTGTTATCTGTGCTCCAGTTCCATGGCATTAATTGTGCCTTGGGAATGAGAGTATGATCATCATAACATTTCCTGTAGTCTTGGCTTCTGCAGGCAGTCCTGTTCTTGTTTGTATCCACAGACGCTATTGCAGAAAAGCATCCTCCCTCTATTGATTTGATCGTGTTCGCAGGATGATCAGGTTGGCATTCGGGGGTTTGGACAAGTACCAACCTGACGTCTATCATAGTTGGATCAAAAAAAAAAATTTAATAATTTTAACCGGGTATTATGGAGTGAATCAGGTTATATCATATTTATATTTTTATTTTTATTTTAAATTCTACCTGGTTTCAATTTTGAATTTATTTATTAAGTTGAGTACAAGTATCGACCTGACGTCTGGCATAGTTGGATTAATCTCTTTTATAAACAGTTTTAAAACCAGTACGTGGAAATAAAGTTAAAATCACGGTTTTTCAAATTGTGGTTGTTACGATTTACTGTGTTAGCGATTGTTTGTAAATAATGATAAAGATTGTTTCCGTGACAGAATTATCATTTTATTTTTTTTCCAAACAAAATTGTTTTACTTGTTATTAAAGGCAATTTATCTTTTCCATGAGATCTATGTCTCACTATCATATTGAATTGATGGAAGATGGTTCAATCTTTTTATTTTTTAAATACATAATCAAATGATTTAAATATCTTTAAAATATATATAATAAAACTGGGTATAATAGGCTTTTGATCTTTTATAGCATTAATTATAGATTGAAATGATTGCATTGTCTTTTAAAGTAAAATAACAATAAAACTTAAGTCCACGAGCATTTTATTTGGTTCGCTTTTTTTGTAGTTATTATCAATTTCGATAAGTAATAATCCAGTTTTTTAACAAGTACATATATAATTAATAAATTAAAAGCCATTGGTGCAAGAGGGACAATAAGTAAGAGATGCTCGTGTTTTTTGAGGGGCATCGACAATCAAACATTACTTTTAGTGATGGTGTTGGAAGCGCTACATCGCTTCCTTCTTGTAAGGCAGGAGCGTCTGCATAATGGAGCAGCATTTAGGCTCAAATAACATTTTTTTCCTTCTCTTCCTCTTATCTCCTAGTTTCAAATTTCACACCGACCCTTTCAAAAACCAAATGTTTCATATGTAATTTGTATTTGTATCAATTTTGATTTTGATTTTTTTTATTATTTGTTTTGCTTTTAAGATCTTTTTGAGGTTGGTTTTTTTTTTTTTTTTGTAATTTCATCCATCGACAATTTATTTCATTTTATTTTTATATCTAATTTTGTCATCGTTCTTTTGATTTCTGTTGTTTTTTTTTAATCTTTTTCTTGATTTCTTATTCAATCTCATCTCTCAACATTTTATTTCATTTACTTTTTGTATTCAATTTTATCCTTATTTTTTCATTGATAATTTTTTTAAAATCCTTTTTCTTGATTTGTATTTCAATTTCATTCATCAACTTTTTATTTCATTCAATTTTTATATTCAATATGATTTTTATTCTCTTAATGGCTATTTGTTTTGTTTTTTAAATTTGGATGATTAGGGATTTTGCCTAGTGATTTTTTAAGGTCTCTCTTCTATGAGGTAATCTAAATCTCATAACCTAAGTCAAGGTTTCAAATATTAGCTCAATGTAACTTTGATCCTAGGTCTCTCTTAAAAAAAAAAATTGAATTTGACATTAGGTTATTGGGTGTTCTTCTTTTTGTGTAGTCATCTTAATTTCATTTTTCGGATCACAAATTAATCGAGTTGACCTAGGCTAACTCGAGCTTTTTCTAGATATTTTTTTTTAAATTGATTTTTTTTCAGTTTCGTCTTTCATCATTTAGTTTGCTTGAGAGTTGACCTCCATTATTTCATTTAATTTCTTACATGTTTCATGAGCGGACTGTGAATTTAGCATGCTAACTTGAGTCATGTTTTTTATCCTATTTTAAATTATTATTTTTAGTTCAACCTCCAATGTTTATTTTTTCAATGTTTATTTTGTTAGTTGATTGTTGAAATGTTTTAAGAATACATAGAGGGTATTTTTTCATGATATTAACAAACATTCTCTTTTTTTATCAATCGTTGTTGTTTTTGTATTGTCGTTTGCTTTTTTATAATTATATTATTAAATTAACTGAGTTTATTGAGCCCATTCAAATTAATGATTCAAGTCCTAGATTTTTCTCACTTATTTAAAAATAATATCATCACTTGAATTATTTTTTTTATATTAGAAAAAACTTAACCTGATGTGCGGTATAACATAGGTCACCTATCTATCTAGTATAATACTAAATATCAAGATAAGAAAACTCTAATAATAAAATAAATTGAATCATTATCTTAATTTTAAAAATGAGATTTACTTGTAAGAATCATTAATTTAATAGTCTATGTTATATATATATATATATATATAACACGAGTAACTGGTTGGAGGCCGTATATCACAGTCCGCAATTCGCAAACCATGAAAACAATATGGGCCTCACATGGCTAAGCCCAGCCCAAACAACCCTCTCTGAACGCTACAACTTTCCTTCGTTTCTTATCCAGTATCCACCCAAAACCAAAAACATCTGCGAGTGAAACACCAAACAGAAATGGCACTCTCTTCTCTCTCAATCAAACTCCCAGCCACACAACCTCCATCAAAACCCACCCATTCGAATCCTACGTTACAATTCAAACCTCCACCTCTCAGTTTCAACATCTTCCAATCCCACCCTAAAATACTCACCATCACGCCCTCAAAAACAAAAGAGCGCCGGGGTTGTTTTGCAATCAAGGCAGTTGAAAAGGAGAGCACGGAATCCGAGGCAGTGGAGAAACCGGGAATGGAATCAGAACCAGAGTCTTCGGTGACTGGAGAGTTGGGAGCGGAGATAAAGAAGGCGATGATGGAGAGGAAGAGCAAAGAGGAAGGGAATTTTTGGAGTGGAGTAGCGGAGGAGATTCAAGAGATAGAGTGGCCTGCTTTTGGTAAGGTCTTGGGAACTACAGGTGTCGTCATTGGAGTCATTGTTGGGTCTAGTGTCGTTTTACTCACTGTTAACGCCGTTTTGGCTGAGTTGTCCGATCGGGTTTTTGCTGGTAGAGGCCTTCAAGATTTCTTTAGCTAAAAAACAAACAAAACAAGATAGCATTAGAATAAGAAGCTGAGAATTGGACAAATGGCAGAGATCTTTGACCACGGGTTTTGGTTTGCGTTGGGGGGAGATCAGATCACCGGAGTTATCTATCACCTGGCAATTTTAGAGCTGTAAATTTTTTCGTGGTTTGTTTTTTATGTAAAATATATATATTCAATGACTTTTGATTTTCACAAAGATTCTGTCGTTCCAATTTTGACTTGAGAATCGTGTTTGAAGTTTGACATTGGATTTCATTGTTCATAAGCAAACAATGGTAGCATGCCGGTTGAGGTGATTTGTCATGGCAAGTGAGCAACATTTTCTCGTCCATTTGGACCATTTTTCACGGTTAAACTAAATGGCAACGCTGCGTCGTTCACGTCCTAAATCGGATAGACACATGAGAAAAGGGGTCAATAAATCTGAAGTCACAAGATATGATTGCTTATTTATGGTGAAAGAAACACAGCATGGGGGTTTGGAATCAGATGCGCAGACATCCATCACTCGATTTTCTCTTATTACAAAGTGTTGGGAAATCCAAATGCTGTCCAAAAGGGAAATCGTGTTTTTCTTATAACCTCTCTTCTCTTCTCCAATCTGAAAAATCTGGAACGCTCAAGGTTCAAATTTCATGCTCTCCGCCTCTCGCTTCACAGAGTCAAACAGAACAGAGGACAGATATCTCTCTCCAAAGCTGGGAAAGTCCACCTGCACAAAACAAAAACAAAAAATGATTAATGGCTGAACGAATCGGAAATTGCAGAAAGCTAACAAATTATCTTGTTCTTATTTCCCATTCCCTCCCCGACACAAATCACAAAAACAAAATTGGCTATCCCATTTTTATTTCCCATTTTATACAATCTTTTGACATTCCACACCCCAGCTGTCATTTAAAAGGCTACAAAAAGAACCGTGGGGAAGGAGAAGTATAGCTTGACTAAGGGAGGGAACACCATTAGCCCTAACAATGTGAGGAAGTCAGTTTGTAGAGGCAGAACGTAATGCTTCATTTAAGCCAACTAATATTATAGCTTTACTAGTTCATACAAATGTTGGGGTGCCATAATCTGACTTACAACAATGAGTTTTCCGGCATTCTCTGGCCTCTTTGCAATCTTAATTGCAGCAGCGCCCGATGATATTCCAACCTGAAAGAATTTCCCACAATCAGTGTGATGTAAAGGACAGAATTGCAGCGACGGCAAGTTATATACAATATATAACAGATATTTTATAAGATAGTCTAAGAGCTCATCATAGAAGTAACAGTTGCAGACTCTACCGGTTAAGAACTTACTAGCAAACCTTCTTTCAATGCAAGAAGCTTTGCAGTTTCAATTGCTTCATCACTTGATATCTGCAAAGTCGCATAAATTAGCTGGGGGACCTGTCTGGGACAATCAAAAAACTGACAAAAATCTATGCAGAGATGCAAAACAGAGCTATCATTCGTATCTGCACATCAGATCATTGCATTTCTCTAAGGAGACATTTCATTCTCTATATTGTAATCTGACATGTTATTCACCAGTTCATGAGATGATTTAAAGCAAGCTTTAAACCAGCCAGTATAATCTGGCAACAATTTGTTGGGGAAAGTGCAGAATAATATGTGATGAATCAAATTCATGAAATGATAATTGCTGGAGTACTAATATAAAAATACGAGTAATCAAGAACATTTGGGGCTTACTTGAACAACTTCATCAACAATGTTGACATCCAAAACCCCTGGGACAAACCCAGCACCTATTCCTTGGATCTTATGTGGACCTTGACATAAATTCGTGCATGAATCAGTAAGCTATCAATAACCTGTATATAAAAAAGGGGTCCTCCTTACTTTAATTACTACGGTAATACAAAAATAAACTAGAGTTATTTGGATCTATGGAAAGCAAGCTCACCAAGTAAAATGTCCTAGACAGTATTTTTGCTAGAGGGAAATCAGAAACTGTTCGCATAACATGACAGTGGTTGCTCCAAGATTAAAGCTCCAAGAAGGAATCATCAGATGAACCAACATTCATATTACCATAGAAATGTTTTCATTTCGCATTCCACTCAATAATGCAGTCAGGCCAAAAACCTTGTGGTACAAATTTCATAAATGATTGATTTTTTTTTTTTTAATTAACATGGGTGTCCGGGCCAGCTTGCGTGCATCATGACTAATCTCACGGCCCACTGAACATCCTGTAAATCCAATGAGCATATAAGACACCGCGGGAATGACAGGCATGCACAGTAAAATTTAAATCCTGATAAGATAAAAAAAAACAAGCCTTTTCTATCATCCGGCCAATACCTCAAGTGCTCTGAAAAGCACTTGAGGTAGATTGTGTAGGAAAATTGAAAAGCAGCACGTGCAAGGAGTGTGAAATTCAATATATTATTCTATTTTTTATTAGTGCACCGCTTAAAAATATTCGTTTATATCAAATTTTTTTATTAATAAAATACCTCGTATTTGGAAGGATTACCCTATTAAAAGTACAACCCTTTAATTTAATTTATTTATTTATATTTTTAAGGATTACATTGTTTTCCATAGCACAACCTTTCAAATCTTATCCGGTAGTGGTATTGAAAATAACACAACTATTATATTATGCCCTTGAAAATAGCGCAATTATGTAAACTATGGTTTCATTAATAAATTTGCTAATTTATAAATAAAAAACTCTTTTTTTTGGAGTGGTTTTTCAAGATTATTGTTTTTTTTTCTTTTGATTACTTATGACTCATTTACGAGGGAGGGGCTTCAAAGATTTTTTAAAAAAAAAAACAATAATCTTATCCTATCGAACACCACATATTACTCCTGGACTCCCAAAAGCTTCCCTCATTTCCCACCTCACAAAAAACCATGGCAACCCTTCGTTTCACTCCATCTCCTTCCTCCATCCTCACCAGACAAAAACTACCCACCGAACTCTCTTCATCTGAACTCAACTACAAAGCTGCCAGATCCTTGAAGACTGTAGTCAGGTCTTACAAAGTAGTGATTGAGCATGAAGGTCAATCCACAGAGCTGAAGGTGGAACCGGATGAGACCATACTATCCAAGGCATTGGACTCTGGATTGACTGTGCCTCATGATTGCAAACTTGGGGTGTGCATGACTTGCCCAGCAAAGCTAATACGTGGCTCTGTTGATCAGAGTGAAGGTATGCTCAGTGATGATGTGGTGGAGCGTGGGTATGCACTGCTCTGCGCAGCCTATCCAACGTCGGATTGTCACATTAGGCTTATTCCCGAAGAGGAGCTGCTGTCACTGCAACTAGCAACAGCTAATGACTAAATATTTTGTGCCTAATGTTTTAAGTGAGGATTTTTGTTATCTCATGTTGAATCAGAGCATAATCTTTATCATACGCTTATTTTGCAATGGAATGCTGAATAGATTTGTCAAAATTTGGATCATCCCTGTCATCTCAATGCGACCAGCAAATCATATCTTCATATAGTGTTGTCCTTTGAATTTAATTCAAATCCTCTGATAACATGTCCTCAAAAAAAAATATTCATTACAGGCGAATAAAACATGAGTGAAAAAAGGCTGCTTCTTCATGTCGTTTTTTTCTGACTGCATATCTTATGAATTGTTGAATGTGGTCGAGAGGTGTAGATATATCCAATAGCAAGACATCGATTAAATAATGACATGAATTGTTGCAAGGGATTTCAAATTTTTTCATTCATTTGTGCACAACAAGCTTGAACAACACCTCGTCAGATTATACACAGAGACTACCGCAAAGACGATCCTCAGTTCTAGTTTGCATTACAATCAGCAAGCGTGCCCCTGGTTGTTGTGAGCAATGCCGATAGGAGCAGAATAGATTACGAACTTGCAATTTTCTAATGGTGGACACGAGTCCCTTTCTCAGCAAATGGAGGAACTGGCCCTCTTTATGCCACTGGACATGAAATCCAAGCACTAAATTCTGTTCTAGTTAGCTAACTCGATAAAACTTTATTGAGTGCTTCTATAAGGAGGGAAATGAAGCGCAATTCATTACTCAATTATCTTTCTAAAAGCAGAGTTGCCTGGTACTACTTGAAAGAGAAGCTGTTCGCAACAAATGTAAGCAATGCCATAATGTAACGCTTGTAGATGATAAAAGGAACTCATTGAACAGCCAACCCTGCATCAAGCTTCAAACCAGTGGATGGGAACCTAGCCTTCGAGGCCTTCCTTTGCTTAAGCTTCACCTTCACATTAATGCCATTGTCAATAATAGCCTGCAGCACAATCTGAAGCTTTCCCTCCAATCTCTCCCCCTTTCTTGGCGTGTAGACCACATCATGAATATCATCTGCTAATGCTCTCTGAGCTAAAATCCCTCCAACAGCAGCACAAGCAGCTGCATTCTTGGTTGAAGCCAGGTCGAATTTAAAATCCTTAGATATCGAATGTGCCACGGCCACCACCTTACTAGTTACCCGGTGTATAACACAAGCGCGGACAGAGGCTTTTGATATGTAAATGTCAAGGCAAAATGGCTCATGATAAGGACCTGTAAGCTGATTGAAAGTCGGAGTCCTGATCTTCTTTTTCTCAGCACCGCCAGAACTATCCATGTTACTAGCCAAAGTATAAACCTTCGGATCCTTTGCTATTCTTGGAAGTTTTTCAACATCAAAAGCTGAATTACAGCTTGGATTTTCCTTCCTTTTGCTTTCTTTACTACTATCATTCTTCTTTGAAGATTCTTTCTTTTCATTTCCCTTAGGATCATCTTTCCTCCTCCAAGAATTCTTCCTGTGGAAGTCGAAACTGTACTCTTCAAACTCTTTGGAGTCCCGATCAAGCTTGTAAAAGAGATTACCTCGAATTCTCATATTATCAATCTCATCAAAATCAGGGTTACCCTGCAAAGATTTAACATCATCACACTGCTCACCGATAGCCTCAATCACTGGCTTCGCTTCCTTTTCCCTATCCAATCCTCGCCATGCATGAACTAAACTCGATGATACTTGCCAGGCGTCATCGTCCAAGAGCTCAATATTATAACCATCCAAATGAGGCCTGCTATCACTGAGTAACGGAGAAAGATGAATCTTGCTAGAGTAGCTGGTTGGCCTCTCTTGAAGCGATGCTTGTTCGGTCGTTACGTTTGCCTTATCAATAGTTGTGGAAGCCTTCGAGCAAAAGCTACTTACTCTTGAGAGAAAATGGGAACTCAGTCGTGATTGGAGACTGATGAATACCCTAGCTCGGGTTGATGTCATCTTGGACTTCTGAATTTGAGATAAAAATAAGTGGGCAATTCATCAAACAGTTGGTAGGCAACAGCCAGACACCGAACTTTCTCCCCCATCCTTATTAAACGAAGGCATGTTTGGAGTTGAGGCCAGTCTTTATCGTAAGATACCACCGCTACAAGGTTACAAACTGCCGAAAAAGGTAAAGAGAATCCAGTGGTTAACTTGGCTCGGAGTGAAATGGTCTAATGGTGGGGCCTGAGGACTCCATAGTAATCCAACTCAACGTCTATGCACAGCTCAGTTGGTGTTTGCCTGCTGCACCTTATTACGAATGAAGCAGTTTGTCTACGCGGATACACCGTTTTTCTTCTTCTTCTTCTTCTTTTTCATTAACATTTATTATGTTAATATTAAAAATAAATTTTAAAAAATATATATTATTTTAATATATTTTAAAAAAAATTATTTTAAAAAGAAATTGTTGATATAATATCAAATAATATCTAGATTATTGCAAATGCAGAGATATACTATTTAAATAACAATAAAAAAATTTCAATATTTAAAAAATATATTGAGAATTACTGGAAGTTAAAAAAAGTTGAGAAATAATTTGATTATTGTAACCAAATTCAAAATCTTTATATAAAAAGCCAATCATTAGTTCCAATGTAGGATGAGTGAAATATTATATATAAGTCATGGATAAATAAAAAATATAAATGCTTTTTTTATGATGCTTATTCCTCGGCAGAAGAATTAAGAATAATAAACTTTACATTAATTAGAAAAATAATATCACTTAGAATAATAAAATAAATAATTGTTAAATAAAATTGATATAAAAATTTGATTGAAAAATAAGTTGAGGTCTAATCTGGATTGAACCTATAGGCTGGGGACTTTTGTGAGGCTACAAAGAGAACATATTTGGCCTGAGCGTGGGCTTCACACACCCCCTCCGGTCGCGACTAAGCTTTTCACAAGCCGCTTCCCCTTGTCCCACCATGAACCAAAACCCAACGAGACAAATTGAAGGGAGTGATAAGGCAAAGGACCTTCACCCAGCGACGATAACAACATCCCCCACCGCTGCCCTGAGGTTAAAAGATTTTTCCCACCTCCTCGACAGTGATATATTAAATTTGGTCCGTTTTCCTTGGAGAGTTTTAACTTGATCCTTAAAAGATGAAAGATAAAATCCCCTTCAGTTATTTATTAACAAAATTCTTCAAAATTGACATATTTGTTCCACTTTTCTAAAAACAATTTTTTTAATACATAAAAAAAAATTTATCACTTTTGTCCCTAAAAAAGTACCTCGACATATGAATATTTTCCTGCAGGGGAAAAAAATGTTAGCCCCCATGTCAATGAACCTGAATTCATCTCTGCCTTCACCAACGAGCAAATACCATCAGTAATTGCAAGTTTCCACAACCCAAGGAAACACAGACAACCTTATCTGCTAGCTAGAAAACCACCCTTTTAATGTCAGCGACAAAAGTTCATAGAACATAGTATTCTTAGAAAACAAAGAAAAAATCCTGTATGTAAATTGATAAATATATCTCTGATTGGTACGATCCAAATTCTGTGTATATATTATAAAGATACTCACACTCAAGGAATCGTCTCTTGACATGAATACCACCAAATTAACACATGCTCAAATCACCGATGTACATGTACATCCACCATTGGCCGTATTACAATTAACATACGAGCCCCGTCTTGATTTTCACAGGAGTAGCGAGTAGAGCACCGGGATTTTGAACAATCAAGGACACGGAATTTCCGAGCAAACAAAGTCTGACGAGTTACAGAAATTCTCATCAACCTAACTTTCGTAATGCGTTCCAAGCTTACACCAATCCAGACAAGCTCGAAAACTTTACAGGCAATGCCTGCCTATTTGCCAATTTTCCCAATGCTTTATAGATTATGCATTCATACCACTCTAAAACTCTGTAATTTCTCCCCTACGGTCGGTTAACTGATAATTCTGTCAGGTCGATTTTGCGATGCTCCAGGAAGGGAGCTTCTTTTCAAGTTTAACATAACACGTGCCATGGAAAGGCGTTGCATTTATTACACTGTGCCTTCACAGAATTTACAAGGCACCGAATTGACACTTGTCCCTTTCAGACATGAAAACAACCACTCAACAACTGCACCTAGAACACACATCAACAGAATCATTTCATTCCACTAACCGCTTCCTGTCCTTTGGCCGTTTTTGGAATTCACCTCAACTACAAAATGTGAAATGCAAGTCTTTTACTTTCATCTCTGCACGTAAAAACAAGTTAGGACAGTTGGGGTGTCATATCACCAGCTAATGATATATTCCACAACCCTAGTTGGATGCCGAGTGCCATCATATCAAGCAACAAGGCCACCAGGATCACCAAGACCGTAAATTGCGGGCATGATAGAGGCGGACGCTCAAACGGAAACAAGCGCCACCTAGCTTCGATTTTGATTAAGATCTTAGCAAGCAATAGCGAGAATTCGTCAACACATTAGATGGAGTTTTTTTTCCAAATCCGACCCAGGCAAGAAACAAAAAGGAACCGAACAGGATAGCAAGAAATAGTCTTTCTACAACTAACCCTAGTAACAGTGGTAGTACTTTCAGTTCATTGACATTGTTATGCTTCCATCATGATTACTTTCCACAATCACCTAGTGCTAGAGTTTGATCAATATTAGAAATACAACTTCTCACCATGGCAAAGCAAGAAGTAGAACAGTTTAATTAAACACACACGGATTGCTACCGTTAAGACGGTTAGTGATTACAAACAAGCCAGTTGAGAAAGCAAATGAGATTGGAGTCATCATATCAGTGGTTACCATCATCGAGTAGTCATGTCTATCGGTAGTAAGCCTGATGATAAGCTGGTGCGAAACCATTGCCATACCCTCCATATGCTGGATAATTCAAAGGAGCTACAGGGTATGACCCAGCAATTGGAGCGGCAGCCTCGGGGGAGTAAGCATACGGAGATGGTGGACTCCTGCTGCCATAAACAGCTGGTGGAGAAGGATATGCCGGTACCCCAGTAGGGTATTGTGTATGTGAGGGAGACCTGACAAAAGTTGGAGGTGCAGGAAAAGATGACACATATGCATTCGTCAAGCGACCGGCCTTGGCTGGGGGCATTGGGCCACCATTGCTGGCACGTGTTCGTTTGTTGGCTGGAACCGCAGCTGGCCTTTTCTTCTCTGTCTTGGCCTTCTCCAGTTGTTCAAGGCGTTTCTTAAGGTTTTCTGGAGGGAACTGTGCCTCTAGTTTGTAATCTTCAACGCACTTAATGACAGCCCGGAGAGCTGACTGCTCCTTGCGTGCAGCAAAATGCTACAAAATAGATAAAAAAAAAAAAAAAAATTGCTAATTAGTTGAGTTTCTCGTGGTTGCTCATGCAAAAGAATGAAATTCAGGAATATGTGTACTCAAAAACCTTTTCTTCTCCCGAGCAATTAACACAGTTACCCAAGCATGCATTACAAGACTTACAGGTATTGTTGCAGGCAAAGACATGATATTACAAGCATAAAACATTTAAGCAAAGACAGTGAAAGGCATAGATAATATAATTTTAGCCCCTAAAGTAATTGAAAAAAAAATTGCATTTCAAATTAGCTCAAGTGAAGAAATAGTGGTTTGCCTAGTAGTTTGGAGAGACTATACAAATTATAGACGGAGAGGTACAGGATGATGGCCAGTGACACCAAGTTATTTACAGGGGGGGTTTATGGAAAACATTAAAACAAACGCTGTAGGTCATACCCAAAAAATGAGAGCTTCACTCCCTATAGTAAAATGTTGTATCTAGTTAAAAAAGAACAAGGCTGTAAATTAATTCAATACTACGACCCCTGCAGTCATATTTATCACTTCTTCAGAGAAAAATGCAGCGATTTTTTAAATCACCTACCAATGACGAAACACAAAATCAAGATCACCACACAGGTCAATCACATAGCATGTGATCTGGTGTCCAAACACATGTTGCAGTTGAACTAGTTTCCAGTGACAAAATAAAGTCACATAATCAGTTCCTCAAAAGACAGGGCTTATAAATTATCTGTGAACAAAAATCAACTAGTTATACTGGATAACAGGAAATACCGCAGCTCGACCAGTATTTTCAGGATCCTCCAATACAGAAGCTGCAGCCTTCTTAGCATCCTTCAAAAAAGCTTTCAGCAAGGGTACAGGGGGGAACTTATCCACAAGGCCAACTTCATAGGTGAAATGCACTGCATCTAGCTGTTGTCCCCTACTGATTAATTCTTCAATCATATCTGCACGTAAGAGCAGTGTAAAACCATCGAACTAATCTATAGCAAATATACTACACAATTAATGGGTTGCATCAAAATCCATGACAGTGACCAAAAGGCTACTTCAAAAACAACATGATCTGGTGATAATAACTGTAAAACTCGATGACATATTTGAGATTTAGATGAATAGATTTGAGATGAACTGATATATCTAATACACCTAATACTGATGTGTGCAGAGAGAAAATGCGAAGGATGAGTTGGATGAACTCTACTACAAATACATTATTTACACGGACATATCTAAACTATCAAATCCATAACTGTTGACTTCTATAACAGCTAGATTCCAATGCTTCCTATAAAAAACATATCTTCACCAGTTTCAATGTAAGTTAAATAACAAAAAATAATTGCCCTCGTAATAGAAAAAAGATGCTTTCCAACATGGGTTCATAATCATTGTACATCAATTTGTCAGGAACAGAACAAAAAACTAGCATGCACGTCAAGCAGCTGGAAGACTAAAGCACATCAAATGGCAATAGAACGTGCAAAAATGCTTGGAGCAACACCTTCTCATTTTCACCACAAGGTTAAAAAGGTCACCCTCATCATGACATGTAACTTCCAGGACCACAAATCAACAAAAACCCAAACTAGATATAAGGCGATCAAAGCCCCATGGAAGGAAATGAAAGGTCGATGTAGCCTACAGATTCAGTAATTAGCACTGAACAGAAGCACATTAAAACGAAATTGATCCCATTCCCCATTCCACCAATCAAATCATACAAGGGCATTTAGCTAAACGCATGCAAGGAACCAAGGCAACCTTATCTTGAAGCTCATAAGCTTATCTTGAGGAATTCTCAAGTTCTCAACCATGTCTGGATCACAAACAACCTACATATGCACACTGCATGAAAGGGATCTTAAAAAGCTAGATGTAGCAATCAAAATCCCTAAACAAGAGCCACACTCACTCAAAATGAAAACTTTGATACATCATGTATACATTCTCTTTGTTTCCATTAATCCCTTGAGTTTTGCAAAAACATACATAGCATTTTCTCCCACACTGAAGTGTGCGATGGTACACCCTTCCTTCACTTAGTTTAGGGACCAAGATCCGCCATACACTCCAAAAAAAATATAAACTGAGTAAATATCAACTAGCGACATATTTTTGTTGTTTTGAATCTTGATTGCAGGCTCAGACACTTTGTCGGCAGAAAACAATTTTTTTTCCCCAACACAGACCAATAAATGTAAGCTTAAGAAAAAACGAAAACAACAAGAAAACATCTCGAAACACAAAGCAAAGCACAAAACCCGGAAATAAATAATGAAGCAAAACATACCAGGCATTTTATCACCCAACCCAAGAGAGACAGCAAGCTTAGGCATTTGTTTCCTCCAAGCAGACCCAACAACAAGCTTCCTATACAAATCCACATCATCCTTCTTCACAATCCCGAAAGTCACCAAATGCTGCAAGAAAGTATGCACATCAGGAGTCTTGACATTCTCAATCCCACCTCTTTCCTCCAAACTCTTCTTCCAAGTCTCCGCTATCTCCTTCGCTCTCTCCTTAACACTAGGCGTAACTAACAGCCTGGATTTCCCGATTACTGGGTCCACGACAACCGGAATCAAACTCTCCAAGATTAACACACAAGCCCATCCTAAATCATTTCCCTTTTCACCACTTCTTTCCCCTCTTTTATCCACCGGAAACACCTCCGATATCGCTTCTATGACAAACTTTGCCGGATCCACACACTCAGCTAGAGCCAAAGGAATTTGCTTCCTCAAAATTTCAATTTCCTTCTTTTTGGTAATCACAAAATTCCAAAACTCACGCGACTCCATTGTCAAACAGAGAGACTTCAAAACCATAAAAGATCCATCTCCATCATCGACCTCTCCATCCGGATTTTCATAATCAGGATCTGACAGTGACTTGAGAGCTAGTTCCCTGTGTTCTTCGACGCGCTCTAGTGCGATCTCGACGCTACCGTCGATTGTTACCTCGCGCTTCTTGAGCGAAGCAAGGGAAGCTTTCGTTTGGTTGTCTAGGGTTTGGATTTTGTGTTTCAGAGCTTCTGATTTCTTCTGGAGGTTTTGTTCCAGTGAAGTGAAGTGATCGGAGAGTTCTTTCCAGAGGAGAGTGCAGCTTGTCATCAGTGAAGTTTGACGCTGGAACTCGTCAAAGCTGGGCCGAGTTAGCTCAGTTAACTCGCCTGGATCGGGGATCGACCCCATGGTGGTGGCTGTTTCGATCAAGTTTTCGGTAACAGTGGGTGAAAGTTTAGAGGAAGAAACCCTAGAACCGAGAGAGAAAGATCGAGGGAAGAGAGAGGGGGGGGGATAAAGTTAGCTAGAGGGAACAAGACAGCGATGACATGGAGCGTTTCAGAAAAAGACACGTGTAGTGGCGACTAAGGAGAAAGTGGCAATAGAGGGCTCTAGAATGCGCCGGGGATGCGTAGGAACTGAGGTTCGCACCAAAATAGTGAGTGGAGACTAACGTGAGCGGGTGCGTAGGATAAGAGAGGGGAGCATGACGTAAGATAAATGGAGGGGGGAGTTGGTTTGGGTTGGAAGTGAGGACAAGAAGGGATGAGATTACTTTCGCGGAAACCGAAGAGAGATCGTAAAAAAGCAAAGTGAAATGGAAAGGGAAGGGTGGGCCAGGCCCGCTTGTGACCACCACATGGGTGGTCGTCAGATAAAGTAAAGGCATTGCAGGTGTAACAGTTATAGCTTAGCATAACCATTCTTCGTGGAAAATAGTATGTATGTATGTATGCATGCATGAATACAGCGAGAAGCATCCATCCATCAGCCATCAAGTACTGCGGCTGCTGAGGAGTCCAGTCCATACCAGAGATTCAGTCATGCGCATCATTTTTCTATGACCTTGTGAGAGAAAAAAAACAATCTAACCTAAAATCTTGCTTGCGACTTTATGCAGACGTATGGGAGGACTCCACTTGGCATATCCTGATATGTTTTTATAGTGACTGATTGATCCAGCTGAACCTTGCCTTTACTCCTTTTTTATACCTAAAAGTAAATAAATTTTTTATGTTTGTGTACATAAGGAAATTACATTTACATTTACAGTTTATATTTATTTATAAAATGTACTAAAACAGTTGAGAACTTTCTTGTGCCTGAGCTGTTTGCCCTTCCATATTTGCATCTTCGTATCATTGTTGGTGGCTTTTTTTTAATCATTTTTTTGTCCTTAAATTTTACTTTATTTTATTTTATTGTTCTCGAGTGTCATGTTTTCATGCTTGGAGTTTACTTTGCTTTATATATCATTTCTGTGTTGTGACAAATTATCTCTTCATTACATGAAAATTACTATTATAGAATAAAAATAAAAAAATTGATTATAAAAAAAGACTAAAATTAACAGGGATTCTCAGTTTATAAAATACAGAGAGATTTTGGGCCAAGTACTACCTTTACATAGCATGTATTAATGTATTTATTTGTGCTCCATAATGGATTAATAATTTTTTGAAATAAATATATATAAAAAATTATATTTTTTAAAAAAACTTGGACTTGAAGGTAAAATCAAACCCAAGACACTTGTTATTGCATTTCAAAAATATTTAATTGTGATAATTTATAAAATATTTTTATTAATTATAGATTTATAAGAAAAAAAACATGAATGTTATAGCATGTTTGTTATTGCATTTCAAAAATAATTTTTAAAAAATAATTTTTAAAATTTTTTTCTTTGCTTTAAATTATTTTTTTATATTTTCAAAATATTTTAACGTATTACTATTGAAATAAATTTAAAAAATAAAAAAATGTTATTTTTCTATATTTAAAACAAAAATACTTTTGAACAAAAACTATATCGATAACAGCCATAAAATAGAATTTCTATTGAAAGAATAACAAATTCATAAACATAAAAAAATAAATTATTTCAATGGAAAAATGTGACTTGAATTTTTATATATAAAATATTAAAGTAGATTTTTGTGACGGTTTTTTGTTTGTAAATTATTTATAATTTATTCGTAGATAATTTTTTGATCCACGTTACTTGAGTCTAGCAAATATATCTGGCTCGGGTTTACTTGAATAATCACAACAGCAACAATAATAATGATAAATAATAATAATAATAAGCATACTAATACTAATAATAATAATAATAATAATAATAATAATAATCGAAGATAGAAATTTTATTGAGGGAATAATAAAATATGAAACATTAACTATTTCAATTGGAATATATAATTTAGATTTTTATATTTAAATCGTTAAATTAGATTTTTGTGATGATTTGTTTATAATAATTAAGATATATTTGTTTGGGTGTGGCAATCATATGTGATGCCAGACCCAAAAATAGATATGGCAGACTCAGGCAAGCAGGTCTGCAGATTTCTAACTATTTTATGATCATAAATTTGGCCCAAGCATCTAAGGTTTGACAAACATACATGATTTCTAGCTAGGTGTCCAAGAATCATATCTTTTCTTACTATTAGACCTTAAAAAAACCTAAACAAATTATTTTTCCTTTAATTATTTTTTAATATCAAATATATCTTATAAAAAATATAATCTCACTCCAGCTACATGCCTAATAAGTTTATTTAGTAAAAACAACAGCATCATTATACTGCTAAAACCAATAACGAAGCTATAGCATGTATGTTTCCAATTTTTATAAATCGGGAATGTGTAGCTAGTAGCACAGTGATAGATCGAGGAATAAGTGGACCCAAATTACCCACGAATAGAGCATTGCTACCGGGGGCGTGTATTTATTTCTTATCAACAGAACACTAAGAGTTGTTTTGGAAAATATAGCCTAGCTTCTAAAGCACTATTAAATAGTATTTTGTATTTTATTTTTAATATTTTTAATATTAAAGTAGTTTAAGAAATATATCTCATGATATTTTTTTCAAATTATATATTAGTTTCATGAAATTTTTTCATAAAAGGACTATCTTAATTTCATAATCCTGCATTTGACAAGTTCATATAAGTTGATTCTAATATTTTTTTTGGGATATTTTATTAATTTAATATTTTTTTCAATCATGTTTTTCAACATTGATACAAGTAAGATATGGTTTTTATAATTTTTTTTTTATATATAAAAATATTACGGTACAATCACTCCACTGGCTTTATAATATATAATTATCTCAATATTTTATTTAAAAATATCATTCAATATATTGCTTTACAAATATTTTAAAAAATATATATCATTTAATATATTTTATGTTGATTTTTCATGTTAAAAAAAATGACCGAACTCACAGCAGCGCGGCTCTGTAGAGGATATAACATCTGTTTCTGCAATATTGTACCTAAGTGGGCTCACAGTGCAGAAATCTTACATGCCGGTTATAACTCTAGACTTTGGGTTGTGAATAGTAATTAGACGGGCGGCGCTTTTATTTATTCAACGCCGGGCCCGTCAAATAACTAGAGAACTCATCTGAATTCTACCTGCCCCGATTCAGTTGAAAGAACAAGGAAGAAGGCCTGTGGATTGAACTTTCGAAAACAGAGTTGATCGAACCCTTGATTAAATTTGAACGGAAGAATGATCTGTTTCATTCTCCGTGCATGTGTGCATGCCCACCTTACTCTCAACAATTTCATCGAGCTCTGCGAAGAAATGGCTCACGATCACGTGGAAGTCCACCGCCGGGAATTTTCAAATCTCCATTTACTATAATTATTGAGGGGTCCACCGATGGCCATAATTGTGTAGCTAAGCGTCCGATAACTACCAGGTAGCCGAGGTTTAAATTAGTGTCAACTCATTGATAAAAGCTTCGTTCATGCAAACAAGAAAGTTGGTGGGTCCGTTTCGGGTCAGTTTCCATTAAATAAGACATTGTTTGGATCCAATTATATTCTTCTCCTCTTCGAGGACGTATAGCCTCGCCATCGTCTTTCATCAAGTCACCACGCATCCTCAGAAGTTGGACCATAGGATCAGATTGGGAGGGGACAGTTGGTTGCTGGATTGCTAATCATCGAAAAAAGAATAGGTAGCAGCAGGGAGGACGACATCTTGTCTTCGGCTGCTGAGCCAATGGTAATGCACAGATACAATAGCAGCACGCCAAACGGAACATAGGGTATTATACCATTTTAACGATGGAAAGTAACGTTAAAATATCATGGGTTAAAAGAATATTTAAAAAATAATATAGTTTTAACATATCCCTCTTCTGGATTTGTATTAACACAATAGTAGCACGTCGCAATCTTCTTACTTCCACGACCACATATTCGTATAAAAATTGTCATGGCCCAGGAAATGACCGTGGGAGAGCAAGGTGCTTCCTCCAAGTCCCCTCTCACACTCATCATTGTTATTAAAAGAAACTAAAACAAGAATGGAAATTATTCTAGCTAAAAATACTAATCCTGTACGGAAGTCAACAGCAGATCACAATAGTAATTTTTTTTTAATCATGGTTGAAAGTTTAATAAATTAACTAAAATTAACTTGAGTCTTCTGAATGTTTTCAAAAAATGAAAACATATGAAGAGTGCCTTTATTTTTAATTATTTGTTTTTACGTTTAAAATAAATCTGACCAGCAGCAACATAACGGATGTGAAGTGCAGACTAGAAGGGGCGGAAACATTCATGTATTTCAATAGTAATAGTACAAGGCGGGGAGGACAGGAAAGACAATAACAAAAAGAAGGAGATGATGTCACGAGGGGGTATTTTTCAAGCTCGGAAAGCAGCAAGGACGATAATTGCAAACACGATAAGAAGTGATAAGATAACGATTGTCCTCTTCAAGGACACCGGGAAATAATTGGCCACGATCAAAACATCACCACCTTGTACAGTTTCTAAAAAGCGTGGGTTACCAGATGTCTACTACTCTCTTGAATCTTTGAAGGGGCAAAGGATCACAGTTTATATCCTGTCTGAGAGCGACCCGATCACCAATCATTCATCCAGCCATTAACAGTACACTCGCCAGTGAAAAAAAGGAGGAGCTTGCAGAACGAAACACGAGAAAATCTTCAAATTACCCGTGACTTTGGAATGGGCGATTTGCTTAAATTCCAAAGAAGCCAGCTGCGCAGCATCGTACTCAAGCGTCCAACCACCACGCGACTTGCTGCCTATTCAATTCCAAAGAAAACATCTTCATCCGACTGGCATCCCGACTTCACTAGCCACTCACATGGAGACTTCTCCTACGAGAGAAATCTCCCTTTTCCCATGCATCTAATCATATGTCTAGCTAGCACAGATATATGATAGCTTGCATAATCAATGCTGGCAAACTCAGCCTTTCCACGTCTGATGTCCACTAATGTCTAACAATTACTGGACGAATAACAACTTGAACCTGTAAAGTTCCTGCGTACCACAAGCTGTGATTACAAACACTGATAAATTAGCATCAGAACACTAACAGGCCTCCTCTTAACTTGAAATTCGGTTAGCAAATGGTCTACATGAAGTCTAGAAAAAGGAAAAAAATGCCCACATGAAGCTTTCCTCAACTTGGTCAGAGATTTGCAGGTCAAATAACAGCACATTAAATTACGTTGTTGTACCTTTTTTTGTCATGACAACTCTACTTGGATGCTTCGTATTCCCGCAGGCTCTCAATCACAACCTTCTTCCTCGTCTCAAAATCAACCTTGCAGAGATCAGCAGCTGTTGCAAGATAACCATATAGAATCCTGGTTTTTTCCCCACTGCGATCCACCTTCACAAGGCTCGGATTTTTATCGTCATCCTTGCCCAATGTCACAGGCTGTAAGCAACCCCAAGCCTTGCGTCCATGATTATCCTTCTCAAAGTATTCTGCCATCCGTATAGCCTCTTTCAGTCCTGATTGATCACCACCAAACTTTACAAGAGTAATGCCTAGATGACCATCTCTTCCATGCAAGGACTTTGACTTGCCACCCACAGATCCAAGATCTGACCAAAGAAGGTAAAAACAAACAAAAGTGGTGTTAAGGGTTGCATTATTGAAAATATTGAGCAGATGATGAGACTCATAAGAATCATCAACAACTCTTCTTCCAAGGCTAAACTAAACCAATGGTTCCCATACATTGCATTCATAATTAAGGATTTAGGTCAAAGAAAAAAAAAAAAAAATTCTCAGCTGAAAAAGACAGCAGAGTCTAGAAATATCAGTTAGCAACCGAAGATCATCCAAAAGAAAATGATAAGCCTAAATTTGCAACTGCAGTGGCTAATTGCTAGGTAGACTTTGACACACTAAATAAATTTACAAAAGAAAATAGAATAAAACCAGCCTGTTGTTACAGCCTTCCCTTTAAACTAATATTAAAACAGAAGAGCAAAGAGAAAGCAAATTAATAAATCATGGAAACAAAATACAAATAAATATATTACATGGAACGAAGCACAAACAAGTCACTAAATTGAGGTGTAAGACTGAAGGTCCCAAGAATCTGGTAACTTGAAGAAATACAAAATAAATACATGTAGCTTGGTCTGCATAAAACAAGTTAGAATGTACGGCCTCAGAAACTGCGTGCATGAAAATTGAAACCCAGCAAGCCACTGGAGGTTCAATTTTGACAAATCTAGAAACACTAAACAATTGAGTCGCCCACCAGGGCCCTAAGGATATTTTGTTTCTCCTTCAGTAATGGATTTGGATGGGGTGGAAGTTAAAACTAAAAAGAAAGAATATAAGAAGAGTGTATGATCCGAATCCACTAAAAAGCCTTAACCTCAGCCCCTGACTGAAATACATGGTCTTCAGTATCATGCAAAAAAGACAACGAACAGAGTTGATGATCTAAACTCTCATCAAGAGCATGCTTGTCATTGCATCAAGCAAAGTAATAAAGCCATTGAAAAGAACAATTAGTTAATGCTTTAATTGGGATCTTCAAACTTGGTGGTTTTAGGTGTTTCTTTCATGAGTCCTCGAGCAACAGAACCTGTTATTGTTTGCAAGTACATATTCTTCTAAGAATTTCTGTCTCTAATCTTTGCACCTCAATTCGCTTTTCTATAATTCTCAAATTACAAATTCCAATCCCAATGGAACAAGAACAAGAAAAAGTCCCTGTAGCCTTTACAAGCACCAATGTATAAAGGTCATTTTCTTAGACTTTTGATAACAGAATTAAAACTGTTTGGTTTTAGCTTGGAGGCCTACGCATGTGCAGTGAGTCCATTATCTCTCTCTCTTCCTCTCTTTACCTGCTTGTTCTTTTATCTCTATTCCCAACTTCCATCACTGCATTAACTTGTTCTCACATCAAATCAACTCTCATTTCATTTCTAAAACACCCACCCATGACTTGTATCCTGGTCCATTCTTCCATGATGCATCACCCAAACTCACAAATCTGCAACTCTGGTACTTTTTAGTTCACCGTTCACAGCACCCAGGCAGCCTCCATATTTCATTCTTTTTGCTTGCTTTACTAATCCATAATCATGCAACAACATTACAACATCCATAACACTTCATGCAGTTGATTGACCCATCAAATTGAATTCTAAATACAACAATTAGCCACAGAACCAGAAAATCTGCAACCTACAACCCAAATTCTTGCTACTAAAACTTCTCTAGACAGAAACCATCTATTCACAGAGCAGATTATTTAAATATGCTCAACATCATAAAGCTTTAGACCAACTGATCCAAGTCTGCAATCAATATACTTATTTAACTCACAATTATCCTTTTGCATAGCGGTTCCATCTCTTAGTTGGGGTAGATGAAAGTTTCTAGTAATATGATGCATTTCTGAGACTTTTTATTGGTGAATGTCCTTTGTGTGGCAGCAAAACTCTTGGAAGCTAGTTACTGCATGTGAGCTTCACATGAGCAGGGAAGCGTAGAGTTCAAAATGATTTCTCCTTGATAGTTTTCTCTGAGTTCATATAATGTAAAAGAGAGTGAAGAAGTGAACAAGCACATGGCTGGTCTTCCGGTCCGTATGGCCAGGAAAAAGAAATAAACTAATTAACAAAATTGTCAGAAGTATAAATAATCCTTCATTACAGAAACAAAAGCCCTTAAATAGTTAAGCATACCCTAACATGACAAACCCTAGTCCTTAAATACCATAATAAATAATATGCATAAAGAGACTAGAAAATGGAAAACCCTAACCCAAAGAAACCAGGTACAGTATGCTGGAGCACTTGCTAAAGTCACCTATCAATCTTGAGCAAGTACTTAGGTTTGCTCTCGCATCAAGATATCATCAGTATTTTTAGAAAAAAGTACATGGTGGTGTATTGGGATATAGCAAGTAACTGGCATCTTCAAGAACTGATGCAAAGTGAGAAGCACATCCTATATAACGGGAGGATTCTATTAAGAGAATAAATACCATTGTATATGGTGCCAGTCACAGAAAGGAACCAAGGGGCACACTATACCTCTCATTTTGCTATCCATTGCTTGGTTTCCCAAACCTTCCATGCGCCCATCTTTACTCCTCCCTGTAATTGTGTTATGAATTATCACCATTGGTGGCCACATAATCAAATCATCCTGGTTTGCCTGTGCTTCATCAGCAGGTAAGAACTGATAGGCCTTTGAGTTATCAGGAGGCATCGAATAATTCCATCTCATTAGAATACAGAGAGCTTTATGTAAGCCCAAGTGATCCACACGCACATCAGCATTATCTGAGCTATACGTGTGCATTATAAGCGCATGCATGTCTGGGAAGTCTTTGGAAGACCTGTAATTTTGCATATCAAGGGCATCGAAGAATAATAATTCAGCTTTCTCTCGGATATTGTCAAGTCTACAAGTTCTAACTAAATGAATAGCAAAGACGCATTCACCACCAGATTTTTGATAAGTTAAGGCACAAACAGACAAATAACACGTCAAGCACACATCATAGAGACCATGCCTTCTGTCCTTCGATCGAGATAAACAATAAACAACAAGAATAATAATCTTTTGATGCTTTCTTCCAAGGAATGATTTCTTAACCCTACTTGTGTGAGGCTAGTGATTTTTTCACTTCCTCCCCCATCAATTTCACACGTTCAGTCCCTAAAGCCTTAAAATTCTACAAACCCTAACTCTAACAAATCATCTAAAGACTTTCCTTTTGCTGTCCTGCATCACTAGTGCGCATGTACTAAAAACAATAAAATAGAAGGGTTATTGGGAACTCCATAGTTAAGAAGAAATGTTTCGCAAGCATAATGTCAATTCAAACTAAAGCTGAACCTCAAACTAGTTTGATACTTTCTCTTCCATTATGATATATTTTACACCTAATTATTAATCCATCTTTGCACCTTTTCCCTCTTGACTGCTCCAAACCAGTTACTCTTCAGCACCTTGTACATCCGCAAGTCCATATTGGACAAGGCAAAGCACCTTAAACAGTCCTTGCTTGAATTATAGCTAGTTCATAGCCAACATGCAAACCTCATAATAGTCAGCAAAGAGAAATGGCCCACAACCAAGACAAAGCAACTTATGGTCAAACAGGCACAAGCAGGAATTGATGCCATCTTAAGATCATAAAAGAGAGGATCTATATGATAAAAGCCTATCATACAAAATGGTCAAAACTCATCTGAAGTAGAAAAGATGAGAAAGGAAGCAAACTGATATCCTGTAGATAACTACTAGGATATTTATACCTTGATAGTGCAAGCATAAAATCCAAGATTTGATGTTATAAATAATATTGCACGAGAAAACTGGCATCAACTGCCGTTATTGGTCAACTAAAACACCAGACAAGGACATGAAACTATTCATATTTTCCAAATACATGTCCATATTTAAAAACCATGAGCATTAAAGGCATTAAATGAACAGCCAACATTTTTGATGAGGTAAGTTATCCGAATGATTTAGAGTTTATAAGTGTAAAGAAACACAAAAAACAAAAGTCAACTTGGTTCAGAAAGTTTCACTCATCAAAATTCTCTTAGATGTACATTTTGACCGCCCATTGAGAATTAAGCAATCCTCAAAGCATAACAATCTGCCAGGTTACACAGGAGAAACAAATCTGTAAACCCATTTGAAAAGGCATAAAGACATGACAGCTAATCTCCTCTTTACAAAAAGTGAAAAGACAAGAATGCATAAACTGTTTTCCAACTTGAAATTGGAAATCAATCAAGGAACTTGCATATGTCTGCAATAAATGCACTAACTTTAAAATGTTGTTAAGACCAATCGCAAACCAAATCTATACAGGATCTATCACAGAAACTTACAATGTGAGTTGCGATTCAGTAGGCAAGCTGACATTCATAACTCAAGGTAAGCGACATAATAACAACTATTCTGTGTCAGATATAAGAACAAGATAACAAGGCAAGCTACAACCAAAAGGCCTACCAATCCGAAGTAGAAAAGGAAAAAAAGAAAAAGAGAAGAGAAGAGAAGAAAAGACAAACAGCTAGACTATAACTACAGCTAATCTGCAAATAACTTCTAAAACTTTTACACCCCAGTACAGTCTCATAAGAGCCAATTAATGAAAATCTAATAAAGAATATCACACATGGAAACAAGCTCCAACTACCTTCCTTGATTAATTGAAGTACCAAGCAAAAAACTAGATTTTTTTTCACTTTCCAAATAAGGCATCCCTATCAAGACTAATCATAAGCAACAAAGGTAGTATATGAACAACCAGCATTTGGAAATTTTGTCAGACAAGTTAACCTGATAATGTAATAGTAAAGATGTGATGAAGTTCATCCAAGTTAAGAATATTTCACGCACCAGTATCCAATTCAATGCTGTATATATTCTCACCATGCATGGAAATTAAGCAATCATCAAAGGATAACACAAGTTCCAAACAAAAAAGCATCTATGAATCTATTGGCAAAAGCATAAAGAGATGACAGTATATTTTTTATTCTACAAAAAGTGCACATGAAAAGGTGAATGATCAAACTCATTTTCTAACTAAGTTGAAACTCAGACCAGAAACCTATATTTTTATCTACAATAAGTTTACTAAGCCTATGATGATGTTAGCAGTTGTAGTGAGAACCAAAAGAAATACCTAAGTTCTACCACAGAAAATTACTACTCCAAGTCCCAACTCAGCTGCCAACTTGACATCTATGACAATAAGGAACTTACAGTTGAATAAGAACAATAAAGAGAAGTAACCACGTGACAAAACAAATGGCTAGGAAAGAATTCATTAAACTAGTCTAACAGGAGGAAAGGCTCTTTAACTATCATGTACCAGTCAAGAACTTTCATGTCTTACTACATGCAATAGCAGTGATAATTTGTTAATCAAATGTGATTTCTGCAGTTAGTGCATTTCTATCAACATTGCTAGCATCTAACCAGTCTTAGGCCTACCCCTCATGCACTCAGTTAAACTACTAAATAACAGATAATTTCCCTAAGATGAAAGGAACCGTATCCATATAGAAGTTGACAATAACTGACAGAGGATAACCTTCTATTACAGAAATCGAGAAATGATTATTCTTCCAGCCCTAATACTCTAGCAACCTACCGTACATATCACCAGGCATATCAGAAGGTTAAAACCCTCAAACTCACTAATCCTTGGATAAAAGTGTATGTAATTAGCAACAAGCTTAAACGCACAGTCGTGCACACAAAAGCCTCACTCACAGGAGGCTTTAGGGGTTGATCAGTCCCGGACAGACCAAAAGTGGAGTATCTTCCCTCTTTCAAATACAAACAAAAACTACAAAATAGTTTCTAACCAAACCTGGAGCAAAAAATATCCTTTTATACCTATAAACAGAATTTACACTAAACCAATTCTAAACGCATGGAAAACCACTATCTCGCTCCCATTAAAGCCAAACAAAACATTCTATAACTAACACACCAACATTTGTATGCTAAAAACATTCAATAAATACTCAAAAAAAAAAAAAAAAACAAAGAAGAAACAAAATTGAAAAGTAACAAACCTGCCACAAGCCACACACCGAAGCCGCCCTTGCTTGCCATCCTCCAAATACTTCCTTCTGTCGGTCTCATTCTCATTAATCACCTTCGCAAAATGAAAAAACGCTTTCTTTAATTCACTCTTGTTCACTTCACCAAAATTCCCGTTATTATTTCTATTAGCCAACCCTACATCATCACCACTACCGATCCTCATTTGCTTTCCTGCTCTCATTTCACCCGCCACACTACTCGTTCCCGAACCTCGATTATCCGGCCCCAAAGTGTAATTTTTCCCATTTGAATGATGGTTATTATAACTACTACTACTATTCCCTTGCTTCACTGATTCCTCATCAAATTTCCTCTTATTTTGATTTTGATTCTGGTTTTGAAAACCTAACGCATCAGGGTTCGATGGAGGGAAGCAGGGCCCAGCGGGGAGAAAGTCGAGGTGGCCCCCCCGCTGAAGGAACCGCGGCGGAAGAGGAGGACGAGGGAAGTCTTGGTAATCTGGTGGGAGAGCTAAGTAAGAGCGGACGCTGCCGTCGGCGAGCACAATAGTGCGGCGTTCAAGCATGTGAAAGCCGTATGTAGGTGGTGGAGGAGGGCCAAGGTCTGGGAAAGGAAACGGAGGGACTTGTGGAGGTTGGATTGGGCCTGCAGTAGAAGTAACGGGCTTGGGGGATGGGCCAGTGTTGGGCTTTGGGAAAGGGGTTGGTTTATGGAGTTTCTGGTTGGATTGCGGTGGTCGTGGATTGTTGTTGTTGGTGGCGGTGGATTCCGAACGGGATTTGCGGTGGGGGGCAGGGGTGGAGGAGGAGGAGGAGGAGGAGGGTTTTAGAGTCGAGGATTTGGGGTGGGAGCCACCTGCCATCCCCCGGAAGAATGTGTGATTAGGGATTCTAAATGGATATCAAGATTTTTAGCGGAGAAGAGGAGAGAGAAGAGTGCAAGAGGTTTTACTTTCAGCGGGGAGAGATGCTCTGGCCTAGGCCTCTCTCTGAGGATGAAAAAACGGCCTGCTAAAAAAGATGATCCCAAGGCCAACTGCAAGTCGTTCAGTTTTTTACGGAACGACACGTCACCTCGAGGTTTCAAGGTGCATCTTCTGGATAAATTCAACAACTAGTGAAAGACCGTTCTTTACAAGGAGGAAAGGATTGAAAGCGAAGTGTGTGGGGAAGGGAAGGAATCAAGGGTAAAACCACCTACAACTCTGCATCCAATTCTAGCTGGGGTTGTGTATGTTTTATTTTGTTTCTCCTTTTTCGTTTTTGGTTTTCCTCTGAACTCGTTAATCTCCATAGTAAATGCTTGTTGGTTTGTAGGATGCCGGGGATTTAGCTTGGTTGAGTTACAGGAACAAGAATGGCTGTGGTTCTTGGAGCTAAAATATGCTCATTTGTCACTTTCAAGACAATGAACAGAACCTCTAAACCTGATATGGACTGTAAGCAACAACTCTAATTCCCTCCCTGTATTCTTTCTTTCGTAAATCAGTATTGACAACGGCGTACCATTCACCAACCTTGTTTCTTGATGGTTTCAATGCAACATTACAGACAAACTGAATTCTAGGTGCGATGCTGTTCTATCATCTCAAGCTGCTTTGCCAAGTCGTCGACATGTCTTGGTCTTTAGCGCTTCATTTGTTACAGTTCTGACCTTAAATTGCTTTCCTCCACCATTACAAGCACGGGCCAAAGAGGAGGAAAAGGATGACGGAGTTGCTGGGGCCATTAAATCATTATTTGATCCTAATGAGAAAACAAAATCTGGGAAATTGTTGCCAAAGGCATACTTAAAGGCAGCAAGAGAAGTTGTGAAGAACCTCCGCGAGTCACTCAAGGAAGATACCAAGGATATTGCCAAGTTTAGACGGACTGCAGATGCAGCAAAGGAGTCCATCCGGGAATACCTGGGCAGTTGGAGGGGACAAGAAAAGGTAGTTCGTGAGGTACGCACCTTCAACTCGTTACCACCGTTTGAAGAGTTGTTTCAATCTGCCATTTTTTACTTTCTTGTTGCAGGAATCATATGTAGAATTAGAGAAGGCAATTAGGTCTTTGGCCAGTTTCTATTCGAGGGCTGGTCCATCTGCACAACTCCCGGAAGAGGTCAGGTCTGAGATATTGAATGATTTGAATACCGCTGAAGAATTTTTGTAGGGTGATCAGATGCACATCAGCTAAATGGCCTCGAATCCAACTGGTTTCTGGATGGGAAATTCAGACTGTGCTCTCTATTTGCAATCACGTCTATTTCCTTTGAAATATGAACAGAAAAACTACTGTTACATGCTGTGAAATTCTTGGCTATCATTTTTGAGCTCATGCAATCAGGATAATTACAAGGTTGGTTGGTATGTTTGTTTTTTCATTTTAGCATCCATCCAAGAAAGCAAGACGGTTTAAGCAAATTCCGCAACTGCTTTCCCTTTCTTTTATGAATCACATCTCTGGCATTACATATCCAATACAATATTCGTTGGATGTGAAAATTTCACTCCACCAGAAAATAAAAGGTTGGGCAGCATTCAACGCGTATGCATTGAGCAAATTCGGGGGAACCAAAATCTCACACCATGGACAAATGCATATTGATTTTCTTTCAAAAGCAATATGAATGAGAATGCATGATTTAGGCATATGAATCCCAAAACAAAAGCACTGTAAACTATAAATATGAGAAGTAATAAAAAGGAGGGGTTAGCATTTGCCAATTCATTCTCATATAAATCACAAAACCATTAGAATCTGAACTTGGAAAGCAACACATTCCATTCCGCTTGAAAAGATTATAGTAAAGAAGTGTAAGGGAATTTCATACGACTAGAGAAAGGTACTGAATCCGACAAATAGAAAAATTCACTCAAGTGCCTAGTCTAAACCACAGAGGAACAACTTGGCAATCTCTAGAAATCAAGTCACCAAAGGCCACGGTTCAAGAGCTCTCGGTGTACACATCCCAGAGGCCGCCACCAAGAAGCTTCAATAAAGTGACTGGTGAGAACGGGTAAATAATAACTACGAGCTCAAAAGTTTATTCTTGACAAATACACATCATCCCTGCTGCTCCCTCCTTTTCCCTACGCCACGAGTAAAACAACGTTTGGAATACAAAAACATCAACTCGTTACGAGTTCATAATACAACTAACCATATGGGCACTAGCCTATCCTTCACAACATCCATGTCCCCATATTGGACTTCATCAGCAAGAACAGTAACTTAATCACTTTCGGTTTATCATATAAATAAATGGCGCTCAACTAATTATCATAACCACAAACTAGTAGAGATCACCAACATGGATCTCATGGAGGATGCATCCAAAGTCACATCACCTTCGAATTTAAACCATCATTCTTAAAGTAATAATGAATCATCACGTTCTCGATAGAACCCCCTTTGAGCTGCACATAACACATCAGACGTGCTTTAGCGTTCTCGTTACAAGATGTATTATGTGGAATGAGCAAGAAAACCTTGTAATGCTAAATAACTCTACAATATGCCATGAAAATTGGCTTCCTAATGGATAGTGAACGTGCTAAAAAGGTAAGAAAAAGAAAATGCAAACAAGTGATAGGAAATGATTTGCAAGGTGCAATCAGCCAATCTAAGAAATCTTGCTGAAGTAAATTAACAAAAAATTATCGTTTCTTAGCTGCAAAAACTTAGATGCAATGATATGCTCATAAGAACTGAAAAAGAATCTTATACTTAGGGGACAAATCACAAAGTCACATATC